>CM069914.1:30244874-30577120 GCA_036172215.1 Camellia granthamiana
TATCATAGGTAGTAATAATGACATGATTAAAACTACCAAGAAAATGTTGAATAAACATTTTGACATGAAAGACATGGGGATTGCTGATATAATTGTTGGTATGAAAATTACCAAAACATCATAAGGTTATGCTTTGTCACAATCACATTACATTGAGAAAATACTTAACAAATTTCGCAAAGATGATGATCATCTTGCCAGAACACCTGTGGATGTTAATTTGTTTTTTTCTAAGAATGTACAAGAAAGTATTTCTCAATTAGAGTATACCCAAATTATTGGAAGCTTAATGTACTTGATGAACTGTACTCGCCCAGATATAACTTATGCAGTAAGTAAATTAAGTAGATATACGAGTAATCCATGAGTAGAACACTGGAAAACTATTATAAGGGTTATAAGATATCTCCGATTTACTCGTAACATTGGGTTAAATTATACTAGATATTCAGCAGTACTTGAAGGATACTGTGATGCAAACTGGATATCAGATACTAGAGACTCGAAATTCACCAGTGGGTATGTTTTTACTCTTGGTGGTGCGGCTGTATCTTAGAAATCTTCCAAACAGACTTGCATTGCTAGGTCTACTATGGAATCAGAATTCATGGCATTAGATAAAGTTGGGGAAGAGGCAGAATGGCTGTGCCACTTCCTTGAAGATATTCCAATGTGGCCAAAACCGGTGCTAGCTATATGCATACATTGTGATAGTCAATTAGCAATAGGTAGAGCACAGAGTCATATGAATAATGGTAAGTCGTGACACATTCGTCGTTGATATAACACCGTAAGATAATTACTCTCTAATAGAATTATTTCCATTAAATATGTGAAGTCTAAAGACAGCATAGTGGATCCACTAACCAAAGGGATAGCAAGAGAGCTAGTTGAGAATTCATCGAAGGGAATGAGACTTAAGCCTATTAAATAAGAGTTACCACAACGGCAACTCAACCTAGTTAACTGGAGATCCCTTGATCTAGGTTCAAAGGGACAACCGAGTTGTGTATGACTCATAAGGATCACTGAGGAGTTAAACTCCTGCCCATTTCTATGATGAAATAGTGATGTCTACAACATTTTAGGTTAAGTAAAACTTTTAATGATTCTTATATCTAGGAATACCTAGTGGAGTATGGTAGGATATTTTTCATAAGAATCACCTATATAAGTGTGAACTGGGCCGGTTCTATGAGATTTGTGAAGGGTTACAATTCTCTAGAGCACTCATGAAATACCAGGTTGTTCAGGGCCAAAATGAATACAATAGTGAGAACTAAATTGTGTCTGGTAATATACTGTGTGAGTTCTAATGTCTTGGTTTACACAAATGGCTGAACAGTTCAAGACATCATGTTCACTCGTTAGTTAGTAAATCTTATAATGTTTCACAAGAGAAGGTTCAAAGTCAAAAGTTACCTATCATTTGCAGAATATTTCCAATTTCTGTACTCTCTATAATTAGATCATGTTGTTGCATTTTTCTCAGTCAAATTCCATTCATGTGGGGGATTGTTGGAAAATTTGGTTTTTATAAACTTATTTTGGGCTGACTTTGAGCCCAAATTTGAGTGGGTTCCAAACGTCTTTTGGGGTGGGTCCAAAGAGGTGATCTATTCCTTGCCGCATGGCAAGTCACACGGTGAAGACCGTTCGTCAAAACCATTTATGAGTGAATAAGAAGTTGACGTCGTTTTCGGGTTCGTGGAATGAATAATTAAATAAATAAATGTGGGTTTTTAGAAATGGGTTGTGCCACATTGAAAACTTAAGAACTTATGTGTGTATATAAGTTGTAAGTGGCAATACTTGGACTGGGCCCCAGGAGGCACCCCAAGTTTGTAGAAGGGAGCAGTTATGGACAAATTGAACCTTGGCTCAAACCACCACACGTGCGCGCACGCCGCCGTCGTCGTCCGTCCGATCGGCCAGTCGAGCCGAGCCGTGCCGTGCGCAAGTATGGGTTGTGGGTCGGGTCGAGTCGGTTCTAACATTAATTTTTTGGACAAAATTTATTTGAATTTTTACAGGAAATTATTTCAATTTCAAAATGTATTTAATTCAAATTTTTGTCTAAAATTTGTGCCTCTTCTGAATTCCACAATAGATTCAAATTTTGAACAGATTCAAACTGTTTTTATAGGTTTAAAATTGCCTAGACAGATTCAAAACTACCTAGCAATTTTCAACAGATTTAAAAACTGTTTATACCTGTTCAATTTGAAATTGAATCTGTTCGGTTTAGAAGTACACTTGTTTGGACAGATTGTTTGGTCACCAATTTGCTATAAATACCAACCCTTTCCACCAGATTTCTAAATCTGAGAAACTCTAAAATTCTCTTGGTTCCTTCCAATTTTGCTCATTTGCATAAATTCTCTTCATACTAGTTTTTTTAGGAAAAATTTAAGAGAGTATAGAACACAGGTTTAGTTAGTTTGCCGTACAAATTGTTTGGAGTGCTACTACAATTTTTGAAGATCATGGTATCCTAGGAGATAGACGCATTTTATCCGTAAGTACCGTAGTGGGGCGAATCTGTCTTAAGGACAGAGTGTTATACAGTCAACTTGATCTTTTTGTACTTTTACATTTCGGTAAAATAAATTCTGTAAGTAATTCATTTTTATTTGTTTGATTTGTTTTAAGTTATTTATTTTACACAGAAGATTGTTCCAATATCAACATCAAAGAAATAGTTCTTGGTCGCTTCATGACCTAAAATTTTAGAGAAATTACACTCCCATATTACACTCAACTACTAGGAAACACTAAGCACAAGGAAACACCCTCTAAGGTTTAGAAAACAATTCTAGAATATAGATCATTCTGACTGACCCAATTGCAAGGAAAAGTGATCGTAGTTCTCGAAGCTACCCAAATTACACAACATTGATATGAATTACCATTCCTAGCCGCATACAGTCAAACAATCAAAAATCTAGATTACACCGTCGAATCATCACTCTCATCGAGTCAACCCAAGCTAGACAACCCACCAGACACAATGTGCCCACAAGAAAAACACAATCATAAGATAATGCTTTACCCATTCCCCTAAAATAACTCTTTTACCAATAATCTCAATCTCTTCCTATCGAAATCACACCTCTTCCCAAATAAACACAAGGTATACAATCTCAAGTTCAAGATTAACTCCACACATACTTATGTTGTATAAAAAATAAAAAAACCTTTGTATAAAAGAAAAACATATTCACTAAAGAAGAAAAGTAGAACACTCTAAGGCAAGGCACATCCATGATGTTTTCTTTAAGATAGTAATTTCCCCTCTATTATACAAAAAGGTTTCTTGGAAATTATATCTCCAGGATACAATGCCTTATTTTAGAAAACAATACTAAGGTTGTATTCCTTAGTTGTTTTCTAAACCAGAACCTTAACCCAGAAAAATCAAAATGAAAACAGTGAAAAAAACTTAGGCTCTGTTTGGTTGTGAATTGAAATCAATTTTCAACACGTGAGCTCGCGCATCACGTTTGGATACGATATTCAAAATTTGATTCTGCGTGTTAATTCAAATTACGTTTTGAAAATCTGTTTGGTAGGAAGTATCTCTCTTTTTGCCTTCTTCATCGTCTCCCAACTTTCACGTGAACCTCATCTACACCCGTCCTTCAGATTCATCACGGGTGGCTACGGGTGGCTTCTCTGTATAACATCAGTACTTCAGATTCATCACGGGTGAGTTTCAGAGTTTCAGAAGTGAGTCTGATTTTATAAATAATGAATCCACCCAACCTCCTCTGTACTGGTATCATACTTCACAAATCAACTGAATTACGATTTGTGCGTTGCGGACGATTCTTATTACGCGCAACCAAACAACGACGACTGCGAGGTGAAATTACTCACAAAATTATTTACATATTTTGTTATAGGGAAATTATTTGAGAAATTCATCCTAATTTTTTTTTTTTCAGGTCAAGTTTATCAAATTTATTATCGAATTCGACGAGCAAACAGTGGCACGTTAAATCAGTATACACATTCTATCACTGGGGGATAATTATTCAACTCCCACTAACCTGGTAAATAAATCCTTCATCCTTCGTCTGTTATCTGAAAATCTATTATCTGAAAATGCTTTCAGACGAGTCGATTCTTACTCTGAACTGTAAAAACTTTTTGTTCTTCAAGAATAGTCAGTAATCTGTTATGTATAAATGATTTCGGAGAAGTTGAAATCAATTCGTAAATGGTTTATCAGAATTTGGTAGGTCGTATTTTCCATTTCAGATCGGTTCTTATTTGAAATTATTTGAAATTATGAACGGTTTGAACCATTGTTTGAACCTTTCTTTGATGAAAGCTGAAGCGGCAGTGCCGGCCGGTCGTTCCCCGGGTCATCCGGCCGGTCGACCACCCGGTCTTCCCACCTCTCTTCCACGTTGTCTACCACGTTGTCTACCACTTTCCATTCCTGGATGGTTTGAACCACCCGTCCTCCCTGAACTGTTTGAACCCACCGGCTTTTTTACTATTTTTTTTCCTTCATTTCAATTAACAACCAATACTAATTTGTGAAGAATTCAAATCAATATAACACAATGTTAAACACATAATTTCAAACATTGAATGTTAACTGAATTTTTTTTGTAAAATATTGTTAACTGAATGTTAACATTGTGTTTTTTTTAATTCAGAAATTTTTTTTTTTTTACATTGTTAACAATCAATACTAATTTTTGTTTTTATGTGATTGTTAATTCAAAAAAAAATGTAGATTTAGACATGGTTAAAATCAGGGAGAGCTACTGTTCTATTACCATTTAGACATATATATGTCTATATTTATTTATTTATATGGTAAATAAGATTTATAGAAAATATAGTAAAGTTTTTACTTTTAATAGCATTTAATTTTTTATTAATAATTTATCATTCATATGAATATGAATTAAAAAAAATAATAATGTTATCTTTTTTACATTACTATATTTTTTATGTTCATCTTATTAAAAGATAAGTCAATATACTTATGTTAAAATTAATTATATTTTTTCATAATTTTTCAACAACTTAGAATATTTATGTACGTATTTTAATTTTTTATTATTTTCACCAATATTTTAATTTATAGAAATAAATAAATAAAATGTTCATACCATACTTTTTTTTTGATCGAGTTCATACCATACTTTACTCTCCTTTTCTTTCTATTGGCTGAAATTATATTTTGTAGAATAAAAAAAAAAGGTTTAGCGAAATTTTTTTTATGCAAAGCTTTTTTTGATAAAACAAAAAAATGTTTTTTCCATGACTAGTTGCAAGGAGCCGTTTGGGACACAGGAAAAAAAGTTGGTTTTGGGTTTATAAAACTTAATAATATAATTTTTTTTTATTTGTTGTTATATTTCTTCTATCTGAATGTTTTTTTTTTTTTTTGTGATTATATTTCTGCTATTTAAATTCAATTAATTTGCTACGTACTTTTTTCCTTGAAATAAAATCATCTGTTCTTTTTCCTTTATCTGTTCTCCTTCAAATCATTTTGCACTGTTATTGTTGTATATCCATCGCAGTGTACTTTAAAATACTATGTTTTGCTTGTATATTCATTCCACACTAGTTTCAATATAATTTGTATATTTATAGATGGATGGAAATAATTCCGATGACAATGAGAACACCAAAATGTGGACGCCCAGAATTGAAACGAAATTAATAAATATGTTGAGAGATGAGGTTAGAAACAATCAAACAACGGGCCGTACTACTTCGTGGACAATTAGGCATTGGAATCATTATGCAAATCAGTTGCACAACATATATGGATTTCGGTATACAGGTGTTAAGGTGCGCCAAAAATATCAGCGATTGAAAGCTGATTATCAGACATTTAAGCGACTCCAGGCACAAACTGGTCTGGGATGGGATCCTATTATAGGCACTGTTGTTGCACCCGATGAATTTTGGGATAAGGTTTGCCATTAATCTGTACTATTTTCTAATTTTATTTTAAACATTTCATGATATATACAATGCTTAATTCTTGTTTTGTACTTGTTGTAGGCTAGCAGAAATGTGAAGAAGTTTAGGACAAAAGGGTTTGAATATTTTCAAGAAATGGCAGAAATTGTTGAAAATTGTTGTGCTACAGGGGCCCTGTCTCGTGCATCCACACAAGGACCCCTTGACTCAGAAGAAGAAGACGACATGTTAAATAAATTTTGGAACGGTGATGCTGGTGGGAGTAACGCTGGTGGGAGTAATGCTGCTGAGGCCATTCCTGTTGACTTATTCGGGGATGAGTATATAGATCCATCAAAGGGCAAAAGTCACAAGAGGGGCCCTGCAACCAGCCAGACTGACAGTGGTCGTTCCAAAAAGTCCCGGTCAAGTGGATTTGATGATGTGTGCGCAGCTTTCACATCCTATGTACAAGCCAAAACAGGACATTCACGTGCACGAGAAAATGAGACTGAGGCTGTAAGTGCAGGTGGTGATGATTATTCCCTTGATGCATGTCAAGATGCATTGCTTGAGCTTGGGGACATACCACCGTTGCAGTACGTTAGGGCACTGACACTGTTCAAGGATAAGGAATGGCGAAGGTTTTTCATGCGCACTCCTACCCATTTGCGCCTAGCTATGATCCTCGCTTTGCAGTGAACTGAGACGTTCTATTTTGCTTGTGTTAGCAAATCTTCGTGGTTGAACTGGTTGATCATTTCATTATTCCTGATTTGGTTTTTATTCTTATTTTTTTCATTCCATCATATCCTCTTTCCTTTTCTATGTTCGTATGTTTTTTTTTTTGTTTTTTTGAACTTTTAAGTGTTTTCTGTGGTATCAAAACTATGGAAGTTTTTACAATATGACCATGTGTTAAATAAATTTTGTTATCCTCTGCATTTTACTGTTTCACCAACAACGCTAACTGTTACTGCATGAATAACATATTTTATAATTAAGCTTTTACTGTGATGTAGACAAAGGCATATGTCATCCGACAGAGAAAACAATACATTGGAGCTCTCATCAGAGGAGGATGATGTTGTTGATGATTTTATGGATTTCTTGATGATTGCTGTAATGCATGACCATATCAACGCGTCTAGTAGTCGCCGACCGCAGCGAACGTGTCCATTTAGAGGTGATGATTACATCTTCGGCCTATTAAATGGCCATCCAGAAACAATGATGAATGTTATGCGAATGGATGCACAAACATTCATTTTATTGAAAGACACTTTACTCCATAATGGCTTTATCGATACTGAACATATGCATATAAGTGTGGAGGAATCGCTTGGAATTTTTTTATACACTTTTGCACAAAACGATCGCCATCGAATAATGGCAGATAGATTTCAACACTCCACGGAAACAATTTGTCAGCACATAAAAATTGTTATGCGGACATTGTGCAAGCTTTCATCATCCGTTATCAAACCACGTAACCTAGAGGACATCCCGGGAAAAATTTTAAATGACAGGCGGTTTTTTCCCTGGTTCAAGGTATGAACAGTGTGACTGTCATGTAAATTTGTTCATATCAATAAGGGTTAATAAATTTTATTATTTTTTAATTATGAAAGTAAAATCAATCAGTTTGTTTCGCTTTTAATATCAAAGTCTGATATCTGTCAATTAGGATTGTGTCGGTGCTATCGATGGCACATTGGTGGATGCATGGGTCCCTGCTTCAAGACAAAATACATTCCGCGGTCGAAAAGCAACGGTATCACAAAATGTACTCGCAGCTTGCGACTTCGATATGTTGTTCACATTTATTAATTCTGGATGGGAAGGTAGCGCTCACGACAACGCTATTTTGGTTGACTCTATTACACGAGCTGATCTACAGTTCCCACACCCACCCAATGGTGACTGCCCCTGAATAACATACGGTACACTTTTTTCCTTGTCTGTTTTTATACATATCAATTGACAGAACTGTGTATTCATTATTTACATGTGGGCAAGTACTATTTAGTTGACGCTGGTTTCACGAACATGCCTGGCTTTCTTGCCCCATTTCGGTCTCAACGGTATCACTTGCAAGAGTTTCGTGGCTATCGTTATGCAGGACCTAAGGAATTGTTTAACCATCGACATTCGTCATTATGCAACGTCATAGAAAGAACATTTGGTGTTTTGAAGAAGCGCTTCCCAATATTGCGGTCCATGCCAAATTACAAGTCTACACGACAAGGGCCTATTGTGATTGCATGTTGTGTGGTGCACAATTGGATCCGTTTGCATGCAGCTATGGATCCATTCTTTATGGAAGCTGATAATGAAATGGCCGCAGAAGCAAAAGCAGACGGGCTTGTTGGAGACCAACCTGACTACGTTGACATGTCACAACATGGGTTAACGTCCCAATCGAACGTTAGGGATGCAATTGCTACAGCTATGTGGCAAAATCATGTTCACCATGGGCACTGAAGATAATGGTCTTCTTAGTACATGTGTACTTAAATATGTTGTTCATGCAATGTGTAATATGCAAATTTATGTATAGTCTACCAAAGACAATTAAATATGTTGTTATTAATATGCAATGTGTTTCTTAGTAACTTTCAGAAATAAAAATGTTGTCATTAAATTAAATGTGGTGGTGGGTGGTTGGTAGCGGGTGGTGGTGGCAGATGGGTGGTGGGTGGTGGGTGGGTGGTGGCAGGTGGGTGGTAGGTAATGGTGGCAGATGGGTGGTGGGTGGTGGTAGCATGTGGGTGGTGATGGGTGGTAGTGGCAGGTGGATGGTAGGTGATGGTGACAGATAGGTGGTGGGTGGTGGCGGCAGGTGGGTGGTGATGGGTGGTTAGTGGTGGGTGGTGGTCGTAGGTGGGTGGTGGGTGGTGGGTGGTGGGTAATGGTGGCAGATGGGTGGTGGGTGGTGGTAACAGATAGGTGGTGGGTGGTGGTGGCAGGTGGGTGGTGATGGGTGGTTAGTGGTGGGTGGTGGTCGTAGGTGGGTGGTGGGTGGTGGGTAATGGTGGCAGATGGGTGGTGGGTGGTGGTGACAGATAGGTGGTGGGTGGTGGTGGCAGGTGGGTGGTAATGGGTGGTTAGTGGTGGGTGGTGGTCGTAGGTGGGTGGTGGGTGGTGGGTAATGGTGGCAGATGGGTGGTGGGTGGTGGTGACAGATAGGTGGTGGGTGGTGGTGGCAGGTGGGTGGTGGGTGGTGATGGTAGGTGGGTGGTGGGTGGTGGGTAATGGTGGCAAGTGGGTGGTGGTGGTAGGTGGGTGGTGGGTAATGGTGGTAGGTGGGTGGTGGGTAATGGTGGCAGATGGGTGGTAGGTGGTGGGTGGTGGTGGTAGGTGGATGGTGGTGGCAGGTGGATGGTGGTGGCAGGTGGGTGGTGGGTGATGGTGAGTGGTGGTGGCATGTGGGTGGTGATGGCAGGTGCGTGGTGAGTGCTGGTGGCATGTGGGTGGTGATGGCAGGTGGGTGGTAGGTGGTGGGTAGTGATGGGTGGCGGTGGCAGGTGGGTGGTGGGTGGTGCTGGCAGGTGGTTGGTTGGTTGGTGGTGGTAGGTGGTGGTGGTGATAAGTTCACCATTTAAAAGTGTAACAAATAACAAATAATAATAATAATAATAATAATAAATAAAATAACATAAAATAATTATTAAATATACGGTTTTTATATCACCCGATATAGAAAAGAATTTATTATTAAATATACGAATTTTTGGTTATATGACCTTTTTTGTTTTCGTTTTCATTACAAAAAAGAATGTTTATTATTAAATTTTTGATTTTTTGGTACACATGTTTATTATTAAATTGTAACTTGTTGTATTTAATTTCAGAACATTAATTTCATTTTTTCTATTAATTGATGCACACAAATTATTTAATAATTGTGTAAATTTTTTTTTTTAGTGAAATGAAGGTTTTCATAGACATCTATGACGTACGATTTATGAACATTATAACTGTGTAATTAAATGCTTCCAAAAAAAACTCCTCGTTCTTATTCATTACGTGAATAGAAAAGTTTATAACAAAATAACAAAAGTAAAGCAATCACAACAAAACTCACCAAATAAATAAGCAAAACAAAAAAAGGGAAAAAAATATAACCACCGTCTGATTTTTTAAACAAGTTAAGCATCCTTGTCAGGTGGTGTTGGAGGTGGAGGGAAATGCTGATGGTACAGCTGAGTGACTCGATGGTCAATCAGATCAATGCGGTTCCTTGTCAGTTCATCACGTCTCTCGGAGTCTACACGGAACTCACCAAATTGATGAATTAGTGAGTTCTGAGCGGTGTCAATTTCATCGAATCGAGTACCAAATTCATCAAACTGAGTACCTAGTGTATTGAGCTGATTAGCCATTTGTTGTTCCCATTGTAGGCGCTGATTGTACCGTTCTTGTTCCAAGGCTAAATAATCAGTCCAGTAACGGGGTTGTTCATTTGGTGGCATGGCATTGTCATTGGGTTGTTCCTCATCAGGTATTGGTTTATTTTGAAGATTAAGAGAGCCCATCAACGTGTCAGAACCACCAGCTCGGGTCAGTGTATACTCAGAAATTGGTGAAGTGATTCTGATCCATACTTCATCTTCAAGGTGCACATCATGGGCTTTGAAAATTATGGTTAACAAAGCTCCAAAAGGTAGGGACCGGCCACTCAGAGTATCCAATTTTGCAACCATCATTTCTTTTAGTAATATAAAGCATAAATCTAATTTTTGTCCAATTTCAAAACAATATAACAAGTAAACTTGAAAACATGAAACCGTATTTTAATGTCCTTTTTTGGGGGTGACATTTTCAATTATCCATCGATGGAGAATACGAAGGTGCGGTTTTAAATGGGTGACTTTTAAATTAGTGCCGCTAAATCGGTTGTCACAAATTGTGGTATAAATGTGACTGACATCATCAAACATTTTTTCTAAAGCAGACTCATTTTGAAAATAACATTGTAAATCTCCTGTTTCGACTCCAATAATTTGTGCAAAACGACGCAGAGAGAGTGTGATTCTTTTTCCCTTAACATAAGAGGTAAGACTCCATGGTTCATTTTGTTGGTCACCCGCTGTCACGTGAACATAAAATAATCGCATGAGACGGGGATATATCTTATTTGGTAAATTATTTAATGGTAACCATCCCATTGTATCTAATTTGCCAAGTAAAAGTGAATCATATTGAGAAGGTAGTTTTACGTTTCTCCCCGTAATAATTGGTCGAGAAATGAAATGTTGATAGGCTTGTTCATGATGATATGTTGCAAAATCATTAGTTGGATAGCCATCATCTTGTTGCTGTGGTGGTGGTACAGGGTTTGACGATTCACCAAGTTCGGGTCTGGTTCGTTTTGTTCTTGGCATGATTGTTCTTGGCATGATGACTGTAAAAGTCAAAGAAAAATGAATATTAAAACATGTGAGAGGTAACAAAAATGTATGAATAATATATCAAACATTAGTATCTTTTTATGCATACAAACCTATTTTTATGAAAAAAATAAATATAAAAAAATTTGGTGACAAAATTTAATTAGGCAGATGCCAAATAAACAGATTTGTATAAAAAAAAAAAATCATAGGGAATGATATTTGTCATACAGTTTATTAGAACTTAGAAACTAATAATCAGAAAAATAAATGATAATGTGAAAAAATTATAACAAATGAAAATGGAACAGATTTATAAAAATGGAACAGAATGTGAAAAAATTATAACAGGAAAAGTGACTGGGGCGGGATGACCGGGTGGAAGTTCCACGGGATGACCGGCCGGTAAACCGGCGGGATGACCGGCCGGTCGTCCTCCCCGTCTACCTGAAGCTAATTTCTGAAGCTCATGTTTGAAGCAAATATGAAGATGAACTGGCATCAAAATCTCACCTGTAAATTATGGGAGTGGAGAAGGAGGACCTAATCAGATGGTGATATCTTTTATTTGTCTAATTTTTGTTCTGTGATTTAAGTGGAAAAGGTGTTTCGGAGAAGATGAAGTTGGTGCGGTAAATAGAATGACATTCAGATTTATAGGAAGGGTAAGGTTCAGAAGGTGAGGTTCAGAAGGGTCTTGGAAATTTTTTTTTTTTTTACTTTTTATTTATTAAATATAATATTATTACTTTTTCCAAATCAATATCACATGCCTCTCTGCTTTTGCTTTCCGTCACTATTACAACACAGCTAGAACACAGCTATTATATAATAGGGTGTAGGTACTTTTACTGTGAAATTACGAATTTACCCTTTATATTTTGTTTCATATTCACTTCTCATTTAAGTCCAGAGGGGCATAATGGCCATTTCGTATGCCAATTCTTACAATTATATGAGCTCTTCGTGGACAATAATAGAGTGCATTTCGGTACACATCTGTATTAAATTGCAAAAAATGTAATAAATGGAAAATAAATTGATAATGTTTTGTAAGATTTATATTATGATTTGTATTTTAGAATATGAAAGTTAGTATATTTATCCCTTCTTTATTAATATGTATTTTCAAAAGTTGTTGACTTTAACAAAATGTTAAAAAAAAATTAAAAACGTATTTTATAAATGAATTGATAGAAAAATTAATTGGCAGAATAAAATTGACATCGGTTTATTTTAAAATGAAAAAATTATTTTCAAATAACAATTATTCAAAAAAATTACTAAAAAAAAATAATTGACAAAAAAAAATCAATTTTTAATTTCAATATTTTAAAAATAGTTTGGTTATTATTGTTGATAAAAAATATGGATATCGATATCGATATATCAGTTGTGTGTTTGATGATAAATTATTGGTTGAATTAAGTTTTGAAAATTACTTTCAAAACACATCACCAAACAAATTTTCACCTTTCACCTGTCGCATCAAACTTCCAAAACATAATTCAAAATACATCTTCAAAACACAATTCAAAATTCTATTTCAAAATCATAACCAAACAAATTTTCTACACTCAAATCATAATTCTACAACCCATAAACTCAAAATATAACTCATACTCTCAAATCACATTTACAAAACACAACCAAACGCAGGCTTAGTGTTTCTAGGTTGTCAAAGAGAGTTCCTTATAGGGAACTCGAATAGAGACCAAGCAAGGAAAGGGTGCGACCATTCTTTATAGATACTATCACAAATTCAAATGTTTAAACTGATTCCTAACATCCATAAACTGACTAGCAATCAGGATCTTGAAATTAAAATCTTAAACTGTTTTATTCAAATTGTCTAAAACCAAATTGTTTTGAATATTTTATTTATTTCTTTATTTCTTTCTATATATACTAGCATATTACCCGTGCTATATTCTAATGAAATGGTTAAAATTTAAATCATTCTAAATTATTTTTCTATACATTTTAAATAAATTTTATATTATTATTTAAATAATTTTTTTTAATATGTGCATAAAACGGGTGATATGTTAGTTTATGATAAAATAAAAATACATGTTCTCCTATAAGTTTTTCAATTTTATTGTATTCTATGTTAAAATTTGTCCAATTATATATAGCAAAAAATTTCATTCATATTTTCTATTTCAATACTTTTAAATTACAAATAAATAAATTTTATTTGGACTCTTTTTTTAAATCTCAAACTAGATGCAATTTAGATATGGTTAATTATTATTATTATTATTATTATTATTATTATTATTATTATTATTATTATTTTCCGTCTATATATTCTTAAATTAAAAAATAATAATTAGATAACTCAACAGTTTTATACCACGTATATAGAAGAAAAAAACATGACATTTACTCACATGTTTTACTTTGTCATCCATCCAAACATGATATTTAGAAAATACAATCAGTTATTTTCCTTTTTCTCACCTTCTGATTAAAACGAAGTGTAAATTTTCAACACCCACAATAAGAGAATGGATGAAAACAATGGCAATCAATATTGTAAAATATAAAGAACGTTACTTAAAATACAAAAAGAAAAAAGATATGGCTCTCATGTGTTTTACTTTGTTATCCATTCAAACATGATAGTTAAAAATATACAATTAGTTATTTTCTTTTTTCAAAAAACACAATTAGTTAAAAAACGCAATCACATTTTTTTTTCACCGTCTTATCAAAACGGAGCGTTAAAAAACACAATCATAATTTACTATTTACAATATTAAGAATGTCACTTAAAATACAAAAAGAAAAAAAAAATCACTCATATCCGTCTCTCATGTGCTTTACTTTGTTATCCATCTAAACATGATAATTAAAAAAAAGGAAAAATTAGTCTAAGGTCCCTCTCCTATTTTGAGTAATAGAAGAGATTCACAATATTATTTTATAATGTTTAAGGTCCCTCAACCCTATACCTATATATCACAGAGAAATTTGTTATGTAATGGGAGGAAGAAACAACTCAGAACTGTTTTCAGAAAAGCAAAGAAGACAACGACGACGAAGAAGGGGTCCCTCTCTCTCTCTCTCTCTCTCTCTCTCTCTCTCTCTCAGCATCATCATTTTCATATTCATCATAATCATGTTATCTTCTACAGTTGTTCTTGTTGTTAATGATTTTATATATATATATATATATGATTTGTATAGTTGTTGGTTGCAACAAATTGAAGGACACTTAATGGATTTGGAGGCAAGATCCCTACTTTTGCCTTGAATACACTAGCACCAAGTTCCATACCCGCACTTGCACAGGTCGATTTCAGATCCACCTCTGTTTTTTTTTTTTTATTATTGAAATTTGGATTTGGATTTGGATTTGAATTTGGACTGATAATGATGATAATGATGATGAATTTGAACGCAGAGAAAATGATAAACAAATCAGAGAAAATTTTAAGTAAATGAGGCAAAATTTCTTTGGTTTGGATTGAATTTGTCTGGTTTGAACCAGAGAAATTCCCTGGTATGGATTGAATTTTCTCTAGTTTGGACCAAAGAAATTCTTTGATTTGGATTGAATTTTCTTTAATTTGGACTGAATTTTCTCTGGTTTGGACTAGAAAAATTCTCTGGTTTGGATTGAATTTTCGTTGATTCAAATATGGAGTTGATGAATGAGATGGAAAAGAATAGGCTTTTCTGGGAGGCTTGTTTGGCTTCTTCAGTATGTCATTTCTTTTTCTTTTCTTTTTTTCTTTCTTTCTTCCTTTGTAGAACATGCTTGGATACATGAAATGTAATTGTTGTCTGTCCTTGAAGTTAGTGAACCACAAATGTCTGGAGAAAAGTTTAGAAACAAATTGCCCTATCTGCTGCGAGTTCTTGTTTACATCAAGTGTAATAGTTAGCGGTCTACCTTGTGGCCATTACATGCATTCAGCTTGTTTTCAGGCATATGCTTGCAGAAACTACATCTGCTCAATATATAACAAATCTATGGGAGATATGGCGGTTTACTTTGGCATGCTTGATGCTTTGCTGGCTACTGAGGAGCTTCTAGAGGAATATAGGGATCTTCTTCAGGATATACTCTGCAATGACTATGAACAGAAGGGCACAACACGCTTCCACTGGTTATATTACAAGTGTGGCTTATGTGGATTGTACAACAGCCAACCCATTTTCTTTGGAGGTTCAGAGAAATTCCCAGAAATTATCTAGAGAGAATTTCTCTTTGAGAGGTCCAGAGAAATTTCTAGAATTTCTCTGGAGAGTGGATTGATGTTGAAGGACCTTAGACATTATGAAAATATTGGGTGTCCTTTATGTTATAAAATCTTAATACTATGGACCTTAAAAAAAAATCTCCTAAAAAATACAATCAATTATTTTCTTTTTTCAAAAAACACAAATCACAATATTTTTTTTCTTATCGTTTGTAGCTCAACTTTTTCACCCCTCCCTTTTTAGAAGGTTTGAAAGAAAGCCCTACAGTTCGAACTCTCACGGTTTTGAATCTAATCTCACAAGTGCAATGTGAAATTGATAAACACCAAAGAGTCCAAATCTGACAAATCTTTTGGAAAATTGATTGTTGGGTCAAAAATGCCAAAATTGGACTGTTTTGCTAGATACAGAGTCGCCACCTAAATATTTTTATTTTGGAGAAATTTAGGAAACCCATGACTCGTGCCAAAGGCCACGTGTCCGTCATCACCAAAGTTGCTTCGGCTCGAAAACTTAGGTACGAGAAGGGAAGGTCACGAATTGAGCACCCCCGCTCGCCCGATCAAAGATCGACCTCTACTAATCATGATATGATTTTTATCAACATTATATGCTCTTGTTCCAGTTATTAAGCTAGCATTACTACGTGATGCACGCAAGCAAGTATAGACTAGTTTGCTCGAGTTGGAACAATTCAATTTCATGTTTGTTTTCGAAAAAGGGTTTGAATTTGCCATCTCAAGTGGGCTTAAAGTTGTGAATTTGCCACTAGACATAGTGGGCTTAAACATACATTTGTTGAATCGTTCTAATTCAAGCAACAAGCCTTCATCCACAGATATTCAAACAGTTTATCAAGTAAGCATTTAGCCTCATGGCAAGCATGCTAGTCATGGCAATCACTCACACTCATACAAGTATGTTAAAGCATTAAAACTCACCTAGTACTCCAAGCTAAGAAGATATGAGTTAGAAAAATATGCATGATTCCTAACTATGCCAAATGTCTAATGCAACACATGCGAAGAATGCAATTAATAGGCTCGACTACTAATATGGCATATGGATCGATTTTGATAACATGCGACTAAACACGTATTCAACGAAGTAATTGAAGCGACAATGCAGTTAGAATGATGAACCGAGCCTCGGTGCATGTAAGACAAGATGAAATGGATGTAAGCATAAGGTATGCTAATTGAAACGTGATACTCCTAAACTAACCATCAAAAGCAGTTAAGTAAAAGGGAGAAAGACGTGGGGTTGGAAGACATACACATTATTACAACACGCTCTCACGAAGGAGAGTCCGAATAAACTAAACTAATTAACTAACTAATTAAAGCTAAGCTAATTATTACCAAACAAATGAATAAATAGCTAAACTACTTAACTAATTATTACAACAAATAAATCAATTAACTATTCTAGTTAACTAACTAATTAGAAAACGAAATTGAATGATTAATTAATTACAACACTTTACAAAATTAACTAACTACAACTAATTAATTACAACGAGATTAATTACAAGTGAAAATAAATGGAGGTTGTATGAACAGCGCCTGAGAGCTACTCTGTCTGCCCAAGCCGCCTCTGTTTCACCTTCAGCCAGTACCTCTGTTTCCTGCAAAACTGCACTGCTGGCCATACACTAAGGGCCGCCCGTGCATAAATGATGGCCGGTCGGGCCTACAAATGGCCGGTCGTGCATCAATTTGGTGCAAAAATTTGTTTTTGTGTTTTGAGGTGACATCAGTGCAAATAGAGCATTCTCAAGCTCTGTTTGTCCTTCCTTCCTTCTCTGTCATGGGAAATCCTCGAGAGTAGGTTGAAATTAATTCCAAAGCCATCAATGAGCAATATGATTGCTTGATGGTCTCGGATACAATTTTTGACAAAAATCAATGAAATGCAATGAAAATGACCACTCCTCCCTCTTGTCATAGAGTGAACTCAAAGAGGGTGGTAGAGACGCTTCAAGAATCATCAAAACACCATGAATTAGCGCATGATGACTCTTGACTCGCCAAACTTGGCATAACGTCCCGCAAAGTTGAAGCAATTTAAGCCATTTTCTTTATGTGAGTTGATTCAAGTTTTAAACCAATTTTATTAAGCCTTGTCATTCTTTAGTCCATTTGTCCATGGTGATGTTAAAATCCTCTAAACAAAAAGTAATTTCAAACAAGAGGTTCTTCTAAGACATGAGACAGAGAGACTACATCGTTTACGATGAATCTCCGAAGAGATTAAGCCATTAAGTGTAGGTCTCCCTTACATGTATTGAACAACCTCAATTGGTTGAAACCATTCTCAAGAATGAAAGATATGGATGGTTGATTGATTGATTAGTTAGAGAGAGACGGAAATAAACAACACAATACAAGCTATGTATACAAACTAATGAGACAACAAACAAACTAATCAAAGCATGAAACAATTTTAAAGGCTAGGACAGCCCTAAAATAGCCCCTAAACATGCGGAAAATAGTAGCTAAAATGATGTTAAAAGAGCACAAAACAAAGCCAAAAGCAAGGAGACACAAAACTAGTAAACAAAGCTAAGGAGGGGTCGCTAACCCCTCTACTTTTGGGACTTCTAAAACATATTTTAGCCTTTGAAAATAGTCCAAAAATAGTTCAAAAATAGCCTCCAAATGGTGGCTAAAATCAGAGAAAAAAAGCTTAAAAAGTTAAACAAAAAAAGTAAGGAAAATAAGACTAGTGAGCAAGAACAAGGAGGGGTGGCTAACCCCTCCACTTTTGAAACCTCAAAGCATGTTTTTTAGCCTCTTTTGAAATCAATTTTAACAGCAAAGAAAAGAGTGCAAAAACAAGGGTGTGAGCTATGAGGTAAGGTGCAAGTAAGGGTGTCAACCCTCACCAGGTTTGGTAGCTATCCAAAATGGACTCACAGTAAGCATTCAAAATCACAAAATAGAATCCAAAAATATAACAGAGAACATGTATGAGGGTCGGGTTATTACACTTTCCCCCCCTTAAATAAGTTTGGTCCCTCAAACTTGTTTTACCTTAGGGTAGAAACAAATGCGGATACAGATGTTGCATTTCCTCCTCTCTTTCCCAAGTTGCGTTGGTTCCGTAATGTTCTTGCCATTCCACTTTTACCATTGGAATTTCTCGGTTTCGTAATTGTTTCACTTGTCGATCCAAAATGCGGATTGGTTTTTCCTCATAAGTTAACTTATCATCTAGCTCAATTTGGTGATAATCAATAACATGAGACAGATCAGTAAGATACCCCCGAAGCATAGAGACATGAAACACATTATGTACTTGACTCATATGTGGCGGAAGGGCAACCCGGTAAGCTACCGGACCCACCCTTTCCAAAATTTGAAAGGGACCAACATAGCGGGGTGTTAACTTACCCCTTTTCCCGAATCTTGGATGTCCTTTCATCGGAGTAACTTTTACAAAGACATGACTGTCCATTGGAAATTCCAAATCTCTCCGTCGTTTATCTGCATAACTTTTCTGTCTACTTTGAGCAGTTTTCAATCTTTCCCGAATAATTTAAACCTTTTCAGTGGTCAACTGAACAATTTCAGGACCGAGTAAGGATTTCTCTCCAACTTCAGCCCAACACACGGGAGAACGACACGGTCTTCCATACAGGGCTTCATAGGGTGCCATTTTAATACTTGAATGGTAACTATTATTGTATGCAAACTCTACCAATGGTAGATGGGTTTCCCAATTTTCTTGAAAATCTAGCACATACATACGGAGCATATCCTCCAAAGTCTGTATCGTTCTCTCGGATTGACCGTCGGTCTGAGGGTGAAAAGCTGTGCTGAACTTTAATTCTGTACCCATTGCTTCTTGTAAACTTTGCCAAAATCTGGAAACAAACTTTGGATCCCTATCCGACACAATTGAGACCGGAATACCATGAAGCCTCACAATTTCATTCACATAAATTACCGCCAATTTATCTGCATTATACTGAGTCTTTACTGGTAAGAAGTGAGCGGACTTAGTTAGTCGGTCTATAATGACCCATATTGAATTCATACCCCGAGGAGTCCGTGGTAACCCCGCTACAAAATCCATGGTCAAATGTTCCCATTTCCATTCCGGGATGGGAAGAGGTTGCAACAAACCAGCTAATCTCTGATGTTCCGCTTTCACTTGTTGACATTGTAAACATTTAGAAACATACTCCGCGATATCCTTCTTCATATTTGGCCACCAAAAATTTTGCTTTAAATCTCGGTACATTTTGGTACTCCCTTGATGCACTGAAAACCTTGAGGTATGTGCTTCTTCCATCAGTTTTTGTTTAAGGTTCAACACATTGGGAACACATACTCGGTTTTGAAATTTGAGCACTGAATCTACTATACCGAATCCCGGTTTTGATTTTGTTCCTAACTCATCATGTATCTTCCTTAGAGTTTTATCTTCCATTTGGTGCACTTTAATTTCTTCAAGTAAGGTCGGTTGAACCATTACTGCTGCCATTAGAGCTCCCTGTTCATGTAGCACAAAGTCTACTTCCATCTTATCCAATTCAAGTGCTAATTCCTTTTGCCCTGTAACCAAACTTGCCAAAGTTCCCGTACTTTTTCGACTGAGCGCATCTGCAACTGTGTTGGCTTTACCAAGATGATAATGAATCTGCAAATCATAATCTTTGATAAGTTCCAACCACCGTCGCTGCCGTATATTTAACTCTTTTTGAGTAAAAAGATACTTGAGACTCTTATGGTCGGTGTACACTTCGCAGGTAGTGCCATACAAATAGTGTCGCCATATTTTCAAAGCAAAGACTACCGCTGCTAACTCAAGATCGTGCGTGGGATAATTCTTCTCATGAGGTTTCAGTTGACGAGAAACGTAGGCGATAACTCTTCCATTCTGCATAAGTACACAACCAAGCCCTTTGTGTGAAGCATCACTGTAGATTACAAACCCTTCAGTACCAGATGGTAAGGCCAGCACTGGTGCTGTAGTCAGCCTTGTCTTTAATTCTTGGAAAACAGATTCCCGCTCTTCTGACCATTCAAATGCAACTCCCTTTCGAGTCAGTTGTGTAAGCGGCACAACAATTTTGGAGAAGTCTTGAACAAACCATCTGTAATATCCGGCTAACCCCATAAAACTACGCACTTCAGTCACATTAGTGGGAGTTGGCCAATTTACAATCGCCTCAATCTTGTGTGGATCAACAGAAACGCCTTCCTTTGTGATCACATGACCCAAAAATGCCACCTCTAGTAGTCAGAATTCACATTTCTTCAGCTTTGCATATAGTTTCTTTTCTCGGAGAGTTTGAAGGATCAAGCGAAGATGCTTCTCATGAGCTTCTGCATTCTCTGAATAAATTAGAATATCATCAATAAAGACCATCACAAATTCATCCAAATAGGGCTTGAAAATGCGGTTCATCAAATCCATAAAGGCTGCTGGTGTGTTAGTGACTCCAAAGGGCATAACCAAAAATTCATAATGACCATACCGGGTTCAAAAAGCCGTCTTCTCAACATCATCATCCTTGACCTTTAATTGATGGTATCCAGACCGTAGATCGATTTTTGAAAAGACTTGTGCCCCTTGAAGCTGATCAAATAAATCATCGATTCTTGGCAATGGATACTTATTCTTGATTGTTACCTTATTAAGTTCCCTGTAATCAATACAAAGCCGGAGTGTTCCATCCTTCTTTTTCACAAACAAAACTGGTGCTTCCCACGGAGACACACTCGGACGGATGAATCCCTTGTCCAGTAAATCTTGTAACTGTGTTTTCAATTCCTTCACCTCAACTGGCGACATTCTATGCGGAGTCTTAGAAATGGGTTGAGTTCCCGGTGCCACTTCAATGGTAAACTCAATTTCACGGTCTATTAACTGCCCTGGTAACTCTTCCGGAAAGACATTCGGAAATTCGCAGACGACTGGGATTATGTCAGTATTTCCATTCACCACTTGCCCCTCCAACACACTACATAAATACCCCTGACACCCTTTCTGAATTAACTTACAAGCCTTTGCTGCAGAAATCAAATAAGGTGGAGACGTTACTTTCTGTCCCTGAAACATAGACTCTGATTGACCTGGAGGATGGAATCTGATTTGTTTCGTCAGACAATCTATCGTTGCACCATATTCACTCAACCAGTCCATTCCCAGAACAATATCAAAATACATCATGTCAAGAGGTAACAGGTTAGCATATACCCGAGTATCCCCAAAGTGGAGTTCACAAGCGGCATATACAGAGGTACAAATCATAGAATCCCCCAAAGGTGAGGATACACATAACATATAAGATAATATTTCCTCAGATTTATCTAAATTAGGAGTAAATAATTTCGACACGAAGGAATGGGTAGAGCTAGAATCAAACAATACACAAGCAGAATGACCGTGAACCATAAATGTACCTGACACCACCGTTGCCACATTTTGCACATCTCCTGGAACTAATGCAAATACCCTGCCTTGTCACACGGTATCCTTGTTATTATTTGGTTTGGCCGGTGCCTTGGTGTTGGTAGTTGGTGCAGACCCCGTTGAACTAGTAGTAGTCCTGTTGCCACTTTGTTGCTGCTTCCTCTGAGGGCAATCCCTTATCACATGACCCGTTTTTCCACACTGAAAGCAGGCTCCAGATTTCCGATAACAGATTCCACGATGCTTCTTTCCACACTCCACACATACGGGAATTTGATCCTGACTAGGGGTAGACGCATTTGAAGTCCCTGAATTTTGTTTCTTGTTTGGTGGAGTAGTTGACCCCTTCGACCATTGACTGTTTTGTCTTTTTCCCTTCCATTTAGAAATTTGACTTTGAGCAGCAAGATTTCCTTCCGCTATGACGGCCCTCTCCAACACATCTATATAGGTGGGCAACTTCAACATATTAACTCGGTCCAGAATAGCACCCCGTAAGCCCCCTTCAAATTTCCGTGCCTTCTTATAATCCGTGTCTACCATGTGAGGTGCAAACCGGGCTAGCTCCGCAAATTGGGCTTCATATTTAGCAACAGTTTTATTCCCTTGTCTAAGAGTTTCGAATTCAGTTACCTTTTTATCTCGCATGCTTTGAGGGAAGTACTTATCATAAAACAATTCCAGGAACCTGTCCCACGTCAATCCTTGATGTACAGTTCTCGTAAGCATCCACCATCTCCGTGCCTCGTCCTCAAGTGTGAAGGCAGCCAGCTGCACCTTTTGAGCTTCGGTATAAGGAAAGACTTTGAATTCATTGGTTCTATTCCTCCTTTAAATGACGGCGGTTTCATCTTTTTAAACTCCTTAGTAATGGTGATGGTCCGGTCTTCAACATAGAAATCTGGTACTATAGGTGGAGGCACCGGCGGTGGTGGCGGTTGTGGTTGTTGCTGCTGTTGTGGCTGTTGTTGTTGTTGCCGTAAGGCCTCCGCCATTTCCATAATCATTCTCTCCATTCTATCCAACCGTGTAGAAGTAGCATCTTCCGCATCTTCTGTCCTTGTCCTCACCATAGCCTGCACAACAATCATTTATATACAATAGATATATTCAAAATTGTTAGCCTTATCAGAGTATACTTAACGTTGCCATCGATCTTTCATATACTTTCAGGATGTCATGCAAGATGCCTAAAGCTTTTCTAGACACCCTAAAGCTCAATGGATCCGTGTGTGAGATAGCAACTCGTGCTCTGACACCACTTGTCACACCCTAAACTTGCCCCTAAAAGTTCGGGCATGACCCATTCAGAAACAGACATAGAACCCTGTATATATAACATATGGGGGCCTTATGGGAAGCATAAAATAATAAAAGAATATTGAACCAAACAAACTCCATTGAGCTGCTTCTAATATGCCAGGATCTCATACATCACATGCATCATAATAGGCAGACAAGGTCCAAAAATATTCCTTGGCAGTGCTTATACACAACCACATCTACAAATCCAGCCCTATAATCGGGCACTTACAAAACTATTGAAGTTATATACATTCAACCTTGGAAGGCTAATCAAAAAGTAAGCCAATCGTCTTAATTAATTTCACAAAATAAGTGGCCTCGGATAGTGCTTGGACATACGAAGGTTGACAAAAAAAACCGGGCGTCATGGGTTAGGACTGACCACCTGGTTGGTTACCTACAGCAACAGACATAACAGAGAGTGAGCCAGGCTCAGTGAATTATAATATTTAAATGAAACAATGCTTAATTTGCAACATGACGTATATCAATACATATGAAAGTGCAGAGATCACATAGTTAGCCTGATTCTGTGTTCATTTCATAAAGGCCTCAGGCCCAGTCTTGAACATAAAAGCTTGAAACATCACATCTCAAATCGTAATGGCTTGAAGCCCTTGAACATGGTGGCATAATGCCCTTGAACATGATGGCATAAAGCCCTTAAACATGGCGGCATAAAGCCCTTAACATGATGGCATAAAGCCCTTAACATACTTATACAAACTCAAGAGGTGTCTCACACGGATTCTAGAGGTGGCTCACGTCGTAGCACTTAGTTCCGTGTAGCACTTTGTTTCATATCATAACAACTTATATTGAATGGCCGTCGACCCAGAAACTTATAGAAGGAAGGTATTTCATCTTTCCCATTTCGTTCTTTACATACTTGAAACATTCTTGAAACATTGACATACACACTTGGAACATTAACATAGTTGCATACTTGAAACATTAACATAGTTGCATATCGTGCGTAAACAAAATGCTAATGAGAATTATTAGCCATATGTAAAGCGGATAATGATACTACTACTCACAGTGTTGCGATGACGTGTTACTTCCTCTCGGAGCGTGTCCTGCACACACCCAAAACTTACACATTAGGTCATTGTTTTCTCATCAATTAACTTTCTGTTTCACTTCACTTTGAAGGCGTGTATAAATATTAAAAAGGCATCAAATACATATTTCGACAATATTAGAGGATTCTACACGCAAAACGGAGCAGACATTGTTTTTCAGCATGAGCCGCACGTGCGGTTGTGAGCCCCGCATGTGCGGCAGTTGGCCTCGCACGTGCGGCCCTGAGGTCCCGCACGTGCCTTTTAAGCAAAACACAAATTTTCAGCATTTGCCGCACGTGCGGCAGTGACTCCCGCACGTGTGGCGATTGCCCAGTTTGGGTCCGAAAATTGCAATTAAAACTCATCTTTGGGGGAATGTTTTCAAGGCTCAAGGATGGATCTTTTCAATGCTAAATCATGGTTCAAAAACATGTAATTCAAGGTGTCACACACACAATCTAACTTGCATTAATCCATGAACACAACTCAATTTGATCAACCAAGAATTGAAACTCATAAACTTAATTCTATTTCTTAAAATTCTTAACTTCACTTGCATCTAACATAACATAGAGACACAAAATCATAATCATAAGAATGAATACCAATTTGATAAGGAAGGAGACACATAAATGATAGGTAGCATACCAAAACTTCAACATACTCATCCAAGGTTCTCATTACTCTCTAGATCATGCCATAATAAGAACTTTTTATTTCAAATTGAGTAAGAGGATTAGATTAGGGAATTTAACCTTACCTTAGCTTCAATCTCTCTCAATTCTTTCTTGTTCCTATCCTCTCTTCACTTTTCTCTTCCCAGGAAAATTTATGAGAAGGTTCCTAAGTCTTGTGCTCATATAGACATACATATAGCAATTGAATAAGGACAAAAATCAATCGTTTAAGCATCCCAAATTGAAATTTCACAGAAATGCCTAATATTACGTAAAAATTATGCTGATCACATATATGAAATCAATTTCGGATAATTAAGCCACTAAGGCTTCCAATTCCTGATTTAAACATTCTCACATAACAGATACTTGTCTTGTTAAACAGATAGATTCCCTTAAACATGCCTTAAACATGGAGTTCACTTACTTAACTTTAATTTCTCATAGGATTTCACAGTAAGCATTCAAAATCACAAAATAGAATCCGAAAATATAACAGAGAACATGTACGAGGGTCGGGTTATTACATGCCAACTGTCTGTCTGGCGCCACCAAGACCCGACCGGCCTTCACTGATCCACGACCGGCACTCACTGACCCATGGTCGGCCCTCAAAATTTGCATTCAGGCCTAACTTCAAACGAGCTTATCTCCCTCATCCGGACTCTTTTTTAGGTGATTTTTGAAGCTAAATTGAAGTTTCGAAAGTCTACTTTCCAATGGTGGTAGCCTCACATCTAAATTTTAAGTGTGCAAAGAGATATGCCTATTTTAGTGAAGACTACTCATTTATATCTTAACCGGATTGATGCCCAACTTCCAAGAGCCATATCTCCGCCGTCCAAACTTGGTTTTAGATGATTCTTGGGTCCAAAGTGAAGCCCCAGAAGTCTACTTTCCAATGGAAGTGGCCTCACAACTAAAGTCTTAGTAGTCAGAGAGATAGGCCTGGTTTAGTAAAGGCTGCTCAATTTCTCTCTCAAAGGTTTCACGCTCAACCATTTGCCCAACTAGTTTTCTTCCCCCTTCTCCAATTTTCTTCAACTCCAAACCTATAAATAAGAGGTTTTAAAGATTTTTCAAAGAGTTCACCTTTCTTCCATTTATTTCCACTTTGTCCTTGCTTGGTTTATCGAAAAGTGCAATATTTAAACGAAATGCGAGCCTCGGAACATCGTTGAAACATTTTCAAAAATATTTTGAAAGAGAGGGTTTTAAGGTCTAAAATAGTTTGGCCAAAATGGGGTGCAAGGTTTGGGATTAGAGCTTAAATCCGAATTTCTTTGCCAAGAATTCAAAAGATTGCACAGTGTAACTTTCATTATCAGATGTTTGGAATAAAGCACCCAAGTCTTAAGGTCGGTAAAAAATGGAGTGTCTACATCGTCTGATCAAAACGGAGTGTAAAAAAACACAATTAGTTAAAAAAAAATACAATCAAATGAGTTAGAATGGAACTCTGAAGCTCTTGTGAGCCTTCTCATTAGAAAACCTATTTGTCGTAATATATATATATATATATATATGTATAAATTACTTGACTAAGTATACCAGAAGAAGAAAAAAAAAGTATACCCAATAAAACAGAAAAACACATACATAAAGATTATTTAAGTTTTTTTTTCACCATAATAACAGTATAGCCAAACAAAAAAAAATACCCAATCAAAAAATAGCATAGAAGAGAGAGTGAGAGTATAATGAAGACGCAGGTAATGAGTAACTTCCAAAATGTGTTTTTTGTATTTTTTAAATGCAGGTGATGAAGATCTTAAAAAAAAATAAAAAAATCACCCATATCTTCCTCTCACATGCTTTATTTCCTCATCTATCCAAACATGGTAGTTACAAAACACAATCATTATTTTTGTTTTTTTTTTTCACCTAAATAAGAGACCATATTTTTTTTAATTTGACCCTCTGATTCAATTGTCGTGTAAATCTTCATTTAAAGATCAGTAAAAGTAAAAGTTATTAAATATTCAACATTCACAATAAGAAATTTAAAGATTATATAATCAAATTTTTATATTTTTTAAATGCAGTAATAAAGTTGTATCTAAAAAGTAAAAAAAATAGACTAAAACGGCCGTAAAAGTAGATGATAAAAACAAACAAAAGCAGCCATGAAGAAAGAGAACTCAAAGGGGAGTCAAAATGGTACATACCTTACTGTTGAGCAACCATTGAAGAAATGAAACTTAAGGCAAAGCATGAGTAAAGAGAAGCAAGAGAAGCGGTTGCGTGGTAGTTAGGAGTGTACACTACAAGAAAAGAGGTTTTATAAGACGGAAGCATTTGCGGCGGCATCACTTACCGTCGCAAAAAGTGATTTTTGAGACGGAACCACTTGTCGTCGCCAATAAATGGGTTTTTAGCGACGACACCCCTTTTTGTCACAAAAAAATGACTTTTTGAGACGGTAACAACTGCCGGCGCAAATAATGTGCATTTTTTGCGACTGTAACCTATGCTGTCACAAATAAAGTTGTTTTTTGCGACGGCATGAACTGCAGTCGCAAATAAGAGTTTTTGTAACGGTAATAGGTGCCATTGCCAAAAAAAAAAAAAAAAAAAAAAAAAAGAGGTTTTGATGAGACAGCATTAGAAATATTAGCGACAACATTTTGCCATCGCAAAAAACTAAAATTTTTGTAGTTTAAGCAAAATTTTTGCTCAATTTTCTTTGCCTTTTCTTTTTTCATTCCAAACTCCTACTTTAATCCATGATTTAAATATAATAATTGAGATAATAACTTGTTAAGTATTTTTGTTAAAATTATTTCTTTGGTAGAGATTGAATTACATGAGACTTGGATCTCCCCAGTGAAAATGGAATGCCACATCTCTTTGTTTGAAGCCACCTAAAAGGAAACTGACCATTTAAATTGGGGCGTCATTTTGGGTCCTAAACATTAAACACTTTAATCTAGTGTTCATGGCAATGACATGAGTGCCATGGCCAAAATCAACTTCATAAAATGAGAATTATGTCCTCGCTTGTTTTTGTCCATACTCATTTTTTCATCTTCCTGTCTCTCTGTCTCTTTCTATCTCTCTCTATCTTTCGTTCATCTTTCTTCTCTTTCTCTTTCTCTCTCACTCATCACTATTTCTCTGTCTGTCTGTGTCTTTCTCTCTCTCTCTCTCACACACACACACATTGTGCTTGCGTTGCTCACTCTCTCCTTTCCCTTTTCTCAATTTACCGATCTCCCTCTCAATTTATCAATCTTTTTTTTTCTCTCTCTCTTTCTCTCTTCTTTCAATTGCCCATCTCTCATTTCTCTTAATCACTTGTCGAAAGAGAAAAAAGTTAAAAAATGAAATGGGCCTCTCTCTCTCTCTCTCTCTCTCTCTCGCTCATCTCTCTTCTCTTTCTCTCACTCATCACTCTTCTCTTTGGCTCTCTCATCTCTCTCCGCTCTCTATCTCTCTTACTCATCTTTATTCTCTCTTTATCTCTCTATATATTTCTTGTTTATCTCTTTTTGCTGTCTCTCTCTCTCTCTCTCTGTTTATCTCGCTCATCTTGTTTCTCTTTTTTTTTCTCTTTTTCTTTTTCTCTTTGTGTCTCTCTTACTCACTCATCGCTTTTCTCTTTGGCTCTCTCATCTCTCTTCGCTCTCTATCTCTCTTGTTCATCTTTCTTCTCTCTCTATCTCTCTATATATCTCTTGTTCATCTCTTTTTGCTGTCTTTCTCTCTCTCTCTCTCTCTCTCTTTGTACATCTCTCGTTCATCTTGTTTCTTTCTCTGTGTCTCTCTCTTACTCATCTCTCTTCTCTCTCAATCGTTCATTTCTCTCAATCACACTCATCTCTTTCTCTGAGCCCATTGTTGTTGAAAGAGAAAAAGTCAAAAAATGAAATGGGTCTCTCTCTGTCTCTTTCTTTCTGTGTCTCTCGCTCATCTCTTTTCTCTATCTCTCTCATCTCTCTTCTCTTTTTATTTTATTTTATTTATGTCTCTCTCTCTATATCTCTCTCGTCCATCTCTTTCTCTCTCTCTCTCTTGCTGATCATCTCTTATTTCTCTCTTATTTTCTGTTTCTCTTTCTTCCTAGTTTTCATTGCGCAGCAAAATGGACACAAGGATTTTTAGCAAAAAAATGAGTTGTTTTTTTTTTTTGTCACGATAACCTTCCCCCGGCGCAAATATAGGTTATCGGCGACGGTAATACCCTTGTCGCAAATAAAAAAAATTACTAAACTAGCCATGAATTCATTGTTTAGGGTATGTTTGGTAACCATTTCGTTTGTAGTTTTCAGTTTATATTTACAAAAATTTACAAAACTATCATAAAAGCTTATTTGATAATTTTTTTGGTTTATAAATGGTCGTCTCAGTATATAAATTTGAGAAAAAATTATAAACTCAAAAAATGAGTTTACGTTGGTTTTTAAACAGAAATTTAAAAATTTGACTAACAATTTTTTTAATTAATTTTTTTGTCAAATAATTTTTTTTCAATCATTTTTTTTTCAATTATAATGTGTATGATCCCATTGTCATAAATAATAAAAAAATAAATATAAAATATTTTAGGTTGGACAAACATGTTTTTTAGTTTATGTTTTTAAATTTTTTAAAATATTTTGTTCAAACCAAACGCGTGTATAGTTTATATTTTTCTAAAAAGAAACAAAAACTAATTTATAAAAATTTTATAAAAATAAACTAAAAAGATAAACGTTATCAAAACCTACCTTAAATTTTAATTTGTGATCAGAAAAATCAAGGCTTCAAAATGGAAATTAATAAAACGCCAAATAAGAACATAAGAAATTTTCAACACCTAAAGAAGTTACACTATGTTTGGATTGAGTGATTTGGAGAGAAAAGAAAAGAAATGGAGTGATATGCATTTTTCTTATTTGTTTGGATAACCTAAGTAGAGAGAAATGAGAAGAAATGGAGAGAAACTCATTTCTCTCATGAGCCTCATATTCAATCTTCTCATAAGTGGAGAGATTGAGAGAGAAAAGAAACCACTATTTTCATAATACCTATTTTGTCCCTATAAAAATAAAAGAAATAAAATGATTGAAAATATAAAAAGGTTATTTTGGTAATATAATATAAAATAATTTCTTTTCTTTTCTTTTCTTTTCTCTTAATGAAACCTAACCAAATAAGAATGAAAAAAATTACAATAATTTCTTTTCTTTTATTTCTTCATTATCCAAACAAAAAGGAAAAAAATCACAATCATTTTTTTTTTCTCTTATTACTTAAATAATCATTTCTTTTTTTTCCCCTAGTTCCCAAACATAGCGTTAAAATATTAGAATAGGAAAACCACTTCTCTGAAGTCAAAATATTAGAGGAAAACCCTTTCTCTTTCTCTCAATCGCCAATCTTTGCACTAGTTTCCAGGGTTCCAATCTCCACACTCATACTTGTACACACACAAATGGAGCATCAATTTTCACAGATTAGACATGGCCTTTAATCGATCTCAGCCTCGGCTTGGAATCTAAAGAGAGAAGTATGGTGCAGGATGGATCGGAGAGAGAGAACGGGAGGCTATTCGATTGAATCTCGATCGGTATTTTAGGACGAGGACAAGTCAGAGATCGAGGACGAGGAGAATGATGAAGATTTGACACCTCGAATAGGCATGGATTCGGACGACGATGATAATTTCGAGCAAAGACTCATTCGGCAGGCCCTCGGATCGATTCCTTCGATGTCAAAGCACTTGAGGTCTCCGGAGCACAACGGAACGACTTTGAGGTAAATTTCTGGAGCTAATTTGGTTTAATATGGATTGTGTTAGCTATATATTATATGGATTTACAGTTTTTATATCATAGTTGTTGTAAGATTGTGGGTTTTGATAATTGCCCTATGCTATGCAATATAGGTGTTTGTTTTTACTGTAGGATTGCTTGGAGAACCTAAGAAACGAATGGAAATGTATCAATTTTTACATCTAAAACTCTCTATCATGTCTTCATGCTTTACTAAAACTCTCTATCATGTCTTCTAGTCGTTATTCAGAACATGACAATCACACTTTCTGACATAATTAGGTGGGAATATGTTATGGAGTATAGTAGTGACATAAATTTTATTCTTGGTGGTCAAAAGTTGCCGCCTAGTTCAGTGTTTGAAGACCCAAAGACAGTTTTAAAGGTGAGCGTGTTTCCTATGTGCCTTTTTGGATGTTTGTTTAATCTGTTGGCCTTGGATTAATCAGTGTCCCCATATGTAAAAGCTTCCTTAACCGGTTCCAATTTAATGCCGGTTATTGTATCTATACACAAATCTTATATAGAAAGTTGAGGAGCCAACCTGCTTGAAATCTGCATGGGAGTTGCTGGAAATATTTTATGCAGACAAGCATTCTCAAGCTTGGATGCCTGAACGGCTTTTTGATTGGTTAGCTGTAATGATCTCTCATTTATTTTGAATCCTTTTTGGCATTTTTTTTTTTTTTTTTTTTTTTTGGCTTTGCAGGCATGCCAAATTGCTTCTTGTTTTTGTCTGCAGGATTATGATAGCTTACTGTCTGGAACTCAGCCAACCGTTCATTCAAAACTTGTCAATTTTCAAAAAGATCTAGTCAGTTTGCAGGTTTGGCCCTATCCTGATGTTTGCAGTCACATTTTCTTCAAATTTAATTGGAAAACAAGAGGCAGAAGAACTCAGTTGATGCAATTAGACTAAGCATATCTGCCTTTATGTTTTTCTTTATTAGCAAATTTTTTCTGATACTTCATCGAAGTTCATAGCACGTTATGGTAGGATTGCTGATTGCACATCTACTAATTAAATGTCTGGTTGGGCCTCATAGTTACTGTGCAAAACTGTCTAATTTCTTCTTTGAACTTCATTGTCTGTTTATCATGTTCAGCAGGTATGCATGCACCATTTCAAATATGTAATTACTAATTGAGACTCTAGACTAGGTTCTCACTTCATTGTTTAGGACATCTGGTTGGTAATGGAGCCTATCAAGTAGATTTTTTTAGCTACTTATATTGTGAACAATATTTTTAGGTCAGTTTTTGGAGTTTTTTTTTAATAAAATTTTATTCAAAATTGTTCTTCTCAGGACTATACGGTCTAATCCACTAAAGTGGCCTGTAGACAATCTCGATCCAATACTGTATTACAAATATTACTCTGCATTTACAAACATACACAAGCTAAGAAAGCTACTGTTGTACATCACTAAATAAATTTGAAGCAAGTTGATGCATAATACAGAAGATAGATTCCAATAAGATTATGCAAAATCTACATATCCAAACTAATAGGCTGATGCAATAAAATTGAACTTGCAGCACCACAGGTACAACGGTTATGAACTTTCTGTTGCGGGTGAGCTGCTTTCCATTGTCAATCTACTTCCACCAAGTCAGCGAATTATAGATACCCTGGTCATCAGCAAATGGAGTTCCTTTCTTCCAATGGAAAAAGTGATAAGTGACCTAAATAAAGAAGCATACTCCTCAAGCATGCAATATGAAGGCACAAAGATAACTAAGCTAGTACAGAATTGTAAATTGAAAAAGTAGAGAAGAACCAATATTTCAGCTTATCAAATACATGTGTGTGTAAGCCAAAGTCATTTTAGCTTATCAAATATATATGTGTGTTTAAGCCAAAATCATCAAGTAAATAGTTTTAGGTTGACCGTGCAGTCCACTTTAGGGCTTGTTTGGCATGTCCTATATAAGCCAAAAAGTCAAAAAGTTACTCCAAAATCCAAAAAGATGTCACTATTCACCCAAAAAAAAAAAATTTTAAAAATCAATTTTTGTACAAAATGTACAATGTGAGTTGACGTTCAACAGCGGTTGTGCAGCGCCTCACAGACCAAAACGGAAATGATTCGGTGTGTCACACACACTATTGTTCGGCCCGTGGAGGCCATCACGGGTCTCATTTTGATAATCTAAACCGTTCAATATATAGAAATCGTTAAATATTATATGTCTGTAAAAAATCACATTGATCGGATATCGATAACTATATGATCAAATCAGTTATGTACAACAAATGGATGGTGTTATAATTAATGATTGCAAAATAAATAAATCTGATCAGATAGCTATCGATATCCGATTAAAGTGATTTTTTATAAGTACATAGTGTTCGACGAGTTACACACATTGAACGGTTCAGATTATTAAAATGAGACCCATGATGACCCCCACGGGCCAAACAAAACCGTCCAATGTAATGCCCAAATATTAGCGAATAATTTCCTACTCCAATTCATCCTATCAGGTTGTACGGCTGGGGGCCACTCCTCTCTAATCATCTCTTACACACTTTTTTTATACAATTTTTTAATACACATTTTTTCATAAAAAGTCAAAAAGTTAACCCAAACCTCCATATTTTTTTTTTGTCTTTTTTAATCCAAAAAGACAAAAAGTGCACTTTTTTAGGACACCCCAAACAAGCCTTTATTTACTAGTTTTAGGTTGACTATGCAAATTCTTCTTGTTTGATCATTTACATTAGGTTGTATATTCCACTTATCATATTTCATATACTCTTTTATTATTATTCTCCCAGATTTGGATTGTTCAAATTTTTTACCTTTTTGCCTTAATTTTTTTTTTTTTCTTTTCATAATTGAGTGCTCATATATTTTGAGTATATCATTTATATTCCATCCACATGACAAAACCAGCTTATCCAACATTTTCTTATTTCTCAATTGTTGGTTTTGTCTTTTTTCCTCACTTTTCCCCCCACTTTGGTTCCACATATTTTATTTTATTTTGAATCCAAATCATTTATTTTCTAATTATTGACAAATTGACTTTGTATTTTTTACATTGATAAATAGGTATGTATTTTTTGAAAATTGACCCCTCCATAGTTGGAATTAGGTATGTATTTTTTTTGAAAATTGACTTTGTACTGTGGTCATATACAATCACTATGTTATGTGCTAGTGGCACTTGATATAATTAGTTGTCTTTCCTTATCTTACATTGATAAATGATCTATAGCTTCAAATTATCATTGTACTTGAGTTAGACCAGGAAATCTATCTAATTTTTACTTTAGGATTGGGGTTCCAAATTCAATAATTGGTATCGTAATAATACTTTAGGATGACAATAATTTATCATGATAGAGATACGACATCCAAGTAAATTATCTTAGGTTTGGATTCTATTGTTAAAATTGACACTCCCAAGTTTCATTTTTCATCTTCCAGCAATAAACCTAAGAAAAATTATCTGTCAAGGAACTTGATTGCACTTCTTAGCTATGGAGGGGTCCCTAAAGAATACTTTTTGGATATACTGACAAATACTTTGGAAGATGCTCAGTGTGTTTGCTCCATAAGTGTGCCACATTAAAAGGTACTTTTCATAATCTTATTTTCTACTGTAAAGTTGTTGTAAACTTGAATTAGAGCTGGATTTCACACTAGGCAAGCTAGTTCTTTAAGAAACTTGAATTCGAGGTGTTGACGCTCAAAAATCACCAAATGGGGTCGGATTAGCATGAAACTTGGCACGCATGACCGCCTAGGCACGAGAGACTTGTGGAAAAAGACGGGACTCCAATCGGATTCCCAGTTTGAGAGTTAGAGCTAGATTTCGGTCTAGGCAAACTAGTTCATTAAGAAATTTGAATTCGAGGTGTTGACGTCCCAAAATCTCCAAATGGCATCGGATTAGCACGAAACTTGGTACACACGACCGTTTAGGCACGAGAGACTTGTGAGAGAAGACGGGACTCGAATTGGGTTCCCGGTTTGGGAGTTAGAGCCGGATTTTGGTCTAGGCAAACTAGTTCCTTAAGAAATTTGAATTTGAGGTGTTGACGCCCCAAAATCACCAAATGGCGTTGGTTTGGCACGAAACTTGGCACACACGACCGCCTAGGCACGAGAGACTTGTGGGAGAAGACAAGACTCCAATCGGGTTCTCGGTTTGAGAGTTAGAGTTGGATTTCACTCCAGGCAAACTCGTTCCTTAAGAAACTTGAATTCGAGGGGTTGACGCCCCAAAATCACCAAACGGGGTCGGATTAGCACGAAATTTGGCACACACGACCGCCTAAGCACGAGAGACTTGTGGAAGAAGACGGGGCTCGAATCGGTTTCCCGATTTGGGAGTTAGAGCCGGATTTCGGTCTAAGCAAACTAATTCCTTAAGAAATTTGAATTCGAGGTGTTGACGCCCCAAAATTACCAAACGGTGTCGGTTTAGCACGAAACTTGGCACACACGACCGGCTAGGCACAAGAGACCTATGGGAGAAGACGGGACTCCAATCGGGTTTCCGGTTTGGGAGTTAGAGTTAGATTTCTGTCTAGTCAAAATTATTTACTTAATTATCTTTGTAATTATATAGTAGTTAATTTTTTATGTTTTTTTGTAATTAAAATATTAACACGTAATTATAGTCATTAATTATTTTTATTTTTTGTTTTTAGATATTTCCGCAGTAGTAGTTTGTTTCTTGTGGAATACAAGCGTGGTTTGTTTTTGTTACCCACGGAAGAATCATGACGAAAATTTTTGTTTTTGATTTACGTTATTTTGAATTGTGAACAACATTATGTATTTAAACATTGTATATGTATTATGTAACATTATGTAATGGGATAATTTTGCTGATGTGCTGTTATTAATGAAAGAATATTTTTATTATGGATGAATTGTTATTTTTATATTGGAATTTTTATATTATTATGTAATTATCGGTTTCTTTTTCAGTTATTTTTCATTTAATACAGGTAATATTTTTAATAATTTTAGTGTAGTTTTTTTTTTGTTTTTGGGACGGCACCACACCGTCTCAAAAAACATTAGAACTAGATTGTTTTTGGAACGTAAGCAATGCTGTCGCAAAAGATATTGGCAAAAGTTGAAACAAAAAACCTTTCGCAACGGTATTCTTTGCCGTCGCAAATAATCTTTTAGCGACGGCATGTCGTGTTGTCTCAAATAATCTTTTAGCGACGGCAGGTTACCTGTCGCAATAAAACACTTTCGGGACGGCATTTTTGCCGTCGCAAATAGCACTTTTAGCGACGGCAACACAGTGTTGTCTCAAAAAATCTCAAATTTTTACATATTAATGCCGACAGCAGAATTCCGTGGCAAAAAGGCAACTTTGCCATCGCAAAAAAAAGGCGACGGCATTGTGCCGTCGCAAAAACCTTTTAGCAACGTCCTTTGTTGTGACCCCCCACTTGCCGTCACTAAAAGTCAGTTGCCGTCGCAAAAAAGTTTTTGAGACGGCATTTTGCCGTCGCAAAAAATCGAAATTTTTGTAGTGGTAGTAGGGTTTTTCAAGATTCAAAAAGCCCAACAAAAAAAAAGAAGGGTGGGTTGGAGTTGAAAAATAGAGTATTTTTTTTATTTTTAAAAATCAAGAAATTAAGAAATTTTGATTGTGAATTTGGAACTTTTGGAGGTCTTATGGATTAGAAATCTCCTTTGCTTATGTAATAGATGGATAGATAATATATAGATTTGAAAAACACAATCATTTTTTTTTTTTAAAAACATAGTGAGTTAAAAAACCCAATTATAATTTTTTTTTTCTCACCATTTAAAAAACATAATGATTAAAATGGAGTGTAAAAAAACATAATTAGCTCAAAAATACAACTATTATGTGATTAAAACGTACACAATCACATTTTTGCTCATAAGAAAATAACTAAATGCAAAAAAAGGAACCATAATAAAAATAAATAAATGAAAAAAAGGGAACCATTACTTACATGTCGTTGAATTGAAGATTGCGAAGATTGTGTTGGATTGAAGATTGTAACTGTGGAGGTGTCAGGGTGTTGAGGTGAATAAAAAAAATGTGGAGAGGTGTCAATTAAAAATAAGATGCAGTGGTAGAGTATAGGATTTTTAAATTTCGAAAAGGCTGAAATTGAATAGTGGGCGGGAGGTTTTCTTTTTTCTTTTTTAAATCAAAAAATTAGAAAATTAAGATTGGAATATTGGAGCTTTGTGGGTTAGAAACCCCATTTTTTTTTATATAATATATAGATTATATATATATATATATATGAAGAGAACTAGAAGTTTCATCTCATGGATATCTTCAATAGAAGACCTCCAATGGAAACTTGAAGGAATATGGAAAAGTGATTTCTCTATTTATAGTAGATTAGAGTACACTCATTTGCTCAAGATTTCTATGTGGAAACCAAGCTAAAAATTTAAATTTCAAGTGATTGGGAACCTATATAAATAAACAAAATCCTTTTCGACAGTTTCTCTCTCTAGCTTTCTCTCCTAGGGTTTCCATTTGGGGCTGTTGCTTGGGGGGGGGGGCTCTGGCCTCTCTTGGGCTGCCTCTCTCCTCTTCCCCCTCTTTCTTTTATTTTTCTGCAAAATAACTCTTGGGAGACTTCTTCCCACTCTCTTCCTCCTTGTGAGGTTCTTCTTTCCCCTAGGGTGGAAATTTTTTTGCATTTTCTCCTCCTCCTCCACCTCTTAACCGGAGCTCGATCTGCCATTTCTCCGCTGCCTCCCACTGTTCCGTGCCGCCACACCCACGCTACAACGTATCTGCCGCCTATCGCCTCTTCTCGTTGCTGACACCACCACCACCACGCCGTGGCCTTCCTTCCACCAAATCTGATTCTTCCTCAGATCTCAGCTTTGGTTTTCTTTTTCAGCTTTTTTCTAATTTTATTTCTGTTTTTCTGTGTGTTTGAGTTCCATGGGTGTGATCTGTTAGCTTACCCTCTTTGGAGTGAAACTTTTGTGGTATCTCCGACTAGCCCTAGTGCTGATATCTTATGATCGCTTCTGCTTTGCAGTACGGGTTAGGATCATGTATGATCATGTCTTTGATACTATTTTTAGCTTTGCTTATGTATTTATTTGTTCATTTTTCCTTTGATTAGGGTAAGCTCTTCTTGTAAGCATGGACTTTTTGTAAGTGCCGTTTTGGCTCATCTTTAATGGATTTCTCTTCCGATCAAAAAAAAAAAAGTGATTGGAGGAAAAATGAAATATAGAATTCCCTCCAAGTGAAAGTGTAGAGATTCCTTTAAATTTTAATGTGGGAATCAATAAGGGAAACAAAACAAGAAACATGGAGATTATTATTGTTATTAGTAAATAATATATAACAATCCCTCACTAATTTACTAATAAAACAGAAAGAAAAAAAAAAAAAGAAAAAAATAAAATCAATAAAAATAAATAAATAAATAAAAATTGGGTATTTGTATAGCACATGCTCTTAAGTGGACAAGCCTTGAACTTAGAGTTAAATATGATCTTTGAGATTCAAACAACTAAGAGAACTAAGTCTTGATCTTAGTGAATTCAAAATTAAAAATAACAATATTCGCACCGTACATAGGTTCATAGTTCACCATGGCAGCGTGTTAATTGGCCTTACGCAAATCCCGATTAGCAAGTACTCTAGGATTAAATTGATAATCCAAAAGAATCGGCCGTTACTTCTATACTTACAAAGGCAAACTCATCTCGAACATTCCACAACCTCTCTATCATGCCACCGAAACTATGTGTTATGTTAAGGATTTAAAAATCCAACCTTCTAATTGTGGAATATTGAGTGCATTAATTAGATATGGAACTTTGTTTGAAATAGCATTAACCCCCACTATTCACAAGTCTATAAATGCACTTGAAATATAATCTCTCTTTATATTCCACTATAAATTTTAATTAAGAACCTTTGAACTCTAAAATAGTGATTATCTGAGATATATAGTCATCAACTAATTATAGTAGGCTTATAAAAAAAAAATATTTTTTAAGTAAATGGTGAAAGTCCCATATCTCTCATAATTTTATGGACCCTTTCACCACTAAGTGGTTTTGTAAGAGGATCTGCTAACATTTGACCAGTAGGTAAATATTCAAGTAATATTTTACCTTTCTTCACAAGTTTTCTTATGTGATTATATCTCATAGCAATGTGTTTGCTATTATTTGAGATTCTCATATTTTTGGTATTGTGAATTGCTGCTTGATTGTCACAATACAAAGTAATAGGCCCTCTAGGCACTTCAATAAATGGAATACATCTCATGAAATTTTTCATCCAAACTAAATCTTTACTTGCTAATGACATAGCAACATATTCAGATTCCATAGAAGACAAAGCAATACATGATTGTTTTTTAGAAGACCATGCGACTATAGCACCACCAACAGTAAATAACCATCCACTAGTATATTTAGAATTAGTTCTATCTGAAGCGTAATTAGCATCACTATAATATTCAAGAACATGATTTGTGCAGAAATAATGTAAACCATAGTTCATGGTATATTTTAAATATCTCAAAACTCTACTAAGTTCCTTTCAATGTTCAGTACTAAGATTACTAGTAAATCTACTTAACATACCAACCACACATGGTATATCAGGTCTAATATAGTTCATAGCATGCATTAAACTTCCTATAATACGAGCATATTCTTCTTGATTAACAGAAGCTCCTAAATGCATCACCAATTTTGTAACGCCCCCAAATTTATAAAATGAAGATAAGATAACTATAAGCAACACACAATCCTACCTCGATCAACCAACTCCCTCGATTAGTATTTTATTTCATAGAAGAAGTATACCAAAATGTGTTCACATGCAATACATATTCACCCTCCTAAAAAGATGAATCCATAGCATGTGTAACTATATAAAAGTGAAAGAAACAAAGTAGATGCCCTGAGGCTATAAGTTCCAAGACTTAAGCCTGGTTACACAAAAAGGTTGTCAAACCTAAACATATTAAGCCCTTGGCTTGCAACAAAATCATACAAAAGGGAGAGCCTCTTTCCCCCAATACATTTCACACCTTCAACTAGGCAGGATCACTGCATCATTTCTTGTACAAATCCACTAGGGGGTGAGCACAAGGCCCGGTAGAGACATCTTAACAAAGTTCATATGTTTTAAGCAATATCATATATATGAATGCAATGCCATTACATTTTCAAATGTCAAAGTTCTCCATTTCTTTTGAAGTCCATACAATATTTCATTGAAAGTTCATTTTCTTCATGAAAGTCAAATTTAGACAAATGGGTGGTAAATACGACTCAGGTAAATCCCTAGGGCTAGTGTCTACAAGTAGCCGTATCAAGCACTACCAAGTTCTACCTTACCGGCTAATAACAGGAGGGCTTAGGCACCCAAACGCGCCTATTTCTAGCCTTAAACCAAGGACACTCAAGCTAACTTAATTTCAAATCTACACCTCCTAACCAAATTTACCAAACATATTTACCCCAGAACATTTTCAATAACAATAGTTGTTTTCTCAAAACAATAAATAAATTTCTAAGTCAAGATCGCAAGTGAATAATATTCAAGATAATGCAACTGAATTAAATGAGAAATAATTTCATATAAATATCTTATTTGTAAAATATCTCCATAATTTTCACATTTGTTCAAGGAAAGCTTCCATGGTTCAATAGTTCTCAAAATCATAGTAAGGTACGAATCCATGTGACATATGACATTTCCTCACATTCACAATCAACTTTCATTTTCAATTTTCCAAAATCCAAACATGTACCAGCTGACTTTGGGTGACCGCTTGAGCGGAGAATTGTTGCTCCTAGTATCTCGCAAGTTTACAGGCGAGACCGCTTGAGCGAACAAATTGTTACTCGAGCATAAGATGTGAGCTTCTAGTATTTTCATTGTAGTTTTGTAAAACTTCTGAGACCTTGTGTTTACCGCTCAAGTGGTGGAAAGTTCGCTCGAGCGGTCCCTTTGCATTTTGGTTATTCACTTGAGCAATGAAAGTTTCGCTCGAGCGGTCATGTCGAGACAACAGATTTAAAACACAATCTAAACACAGTTTTGACTCACTTTTTCATCTTTTCCCTCTCTCTTTTCCCCTTTTTTGAAAACCCTAGTACTAAAACACTAGATTTCATCTATATTTAGCAAGAATCCATCTTAGTTCCTTTATTAAAGTCGTTCTCCTCTCCAAGAGCTACACTTTGAACCAATCAAAATGTGGTATCTCGAAAGCTCATCGAGTGGACCTTCATCTTTCGTTACACAACTTTGAGGTAGGAATATCTTTACCCTTGTATATCCACATTTTGGTTTAAATAGATATGAATCTTAAGATTTATGGGATTGTTGAGATGAATGAAGTATATACATATATGTATATATATCCATGGGTTTATGCAAGGAAGTGTTTCTTGAAATTGATAATGGATTGTAACATTAACTATGAAATAATGTGTGAATATACTTGAACCAAGGGAAACAAACAATTGGAAGGAAAAGCCCCAAATTCTTATGTGAACCCTAGGGGTTTATTCATGATTATGATAAAGTGGATGTTAATAAGTAAAAACATGGAAAATCCTTGAAATTGTTGACATTGGATGAGAAATATAGATGTTATGGAATGTGCTTGAAGTGCCCACTTGCCCGGTCGTGTGAGGATGACGAATGTGGGGTTGTCTTTGAGGTGCCCACTGCCTGGTCCGTGTGAGGGCAGTGAATGTGGGCGTGTGTGAGGCGTCCACTGGCCGGTTTGTGTGAGGACGACAAAAGTGGGAAGGTGTGAGGCAGCCACATGCCATCCGTGTGACAACAAAAAAAGTGTGGAAGTTGATGATGGTCAATGTTTGTAAAACAAAGTTAGAAATACAAATGAATCCTTGGCTTTTATAATTGATTCATGCACATTTACATCAAATGTTTATATACTTGGTTAAAGTTATTCTCTACTGGGCAAAAGTGCTCATTCTGATTTACTAACTATTCAAGAAACGAAGAAGCCCAAAATCGCCAATGAAGAAGGAGAAGAAAAAGACCTTTTATTTACTTATCTTTTGTGAATTAAAAATTGTAATGAAATCATGGAACCCTTTAGTTTATTTTGGCTTGAGACTTGTAAATTTTATTTTGTATAGGTTCCAATGCAAATAATACTAGTAGAGGATCAATGTAATTGTTTTGTAAACCAAATCTGCCGTTCAATGAGAAAGAGAATTATATTGGTGGAATTATGTTGTGCTTATGTGAAGACTGTATGTTAATGGTTTCTTGTAAATGATTTTGGTGAGGTGTTACAAATTGGTATTAGAACTAACCAGGTTGAATACCTGAAGCTCGTGGAAAATGACTTTGTCACATTGGGTTGTCATATTAGTATGAGGAGTTGATGGTTTTGTTTGATTATGTGTTTATATGAATAGGTGTGTATGGGGTCTATCCTTTAAGGTATGATTTGTGTTCATTACATTCATCGAAGTCCCTTTGGAAAGGCATCTGATCAATGCTTTTTCCACTAGGAAATCCTTGAATGTCGTGAAATGAGTTAATATCCTGGGAGAAGGATCTATATGTGTTCTGTTTGTTTACATGTTTACTTGTTGAGAATGATATTAAGACTTGAGGAGAAAGTGATGAACTAGTATATGAATTGTGAATTAATCTTGTCCACTTCTACTCTTATATAGGATGTCTAGACGTGTTAGGGGTCGTGGCAGGCCTTGTCGAGGTGGTAGGAATATTTCGGCTCAACCAAAGATCCCTCCTCAAGAAAGAGTCGGTCAAAATAATATGGCTGCTCTACCACCCAAGATGCTATGTTGGCTCGAGAAATGGTCGGAACCCTTAGAGAGTCAATGGATATTCTTAGAGCTAAACAAGCTGCTAGAACAATTTAAGGGAAGACTAGAGTTTTATTCCTGAAATAGAAATTTTCCTGCTCGAATCCTACTGAGTTTCTTGGAGGTGCTGAACTGTTAAAGGTAGATGAATGGCTTGAGTAAATTAATAAATCTTTTGAGATTTTAGATATTCGAGACTGTGAACTTCGGGTAGTGTTTGCTAGTTATCAATTGAAGAAGGATGTCGGCCAATGGTGGAAATATGCCAAGGATCGAATTGAGCATACTTGGGAGGCATTTACTCGTGCCTTTCAAGAGAAGTACCTCCCTTCCACTGTGAGGGAACATTTGCAGAGAGAGTTTGAGGAACTTGAACAATCTGATTTCACAGTGGTGGAGTTTGAGGCTATTTTTACGAGCCTATCTCGTTTTGCACCTGACCTGGTAGCTACTGAAGAATATAGGTGTCTAGAGTTTGAGAAGAGACTGAGGCCAGGAATTTTGATGAAAGTGATGGGAAACGTGATCCAAGTTTGTGATAGGCTGGTAGAGTCCGCAGCACATGTTGAGATTATGCTTAAAAGTGAGGAAAAGAAGCGACGATTTAAGAGACAAGGGTTTACAGAATCTCGAGGGGGGTCTATGGCATCAAAGAAGTTGAGGAGTTCTATATCTTCTTATCTACCGTCGCCACTAGTCGCATCATCAAATTTCATGCCGGGAAAGAGTACGGATGGTACGGGACAAAGTGGGATCACTTTTTATCGGTGCGGTGAGAGGGGCCACAAGTCCGCTACGTGTCTACAGAAGGGTAATCAACAATGGTAGTCTTCTAATCTTTCTTAGAATTTGGCTTTGGGTAGAGGTCAATCGTCCATTTGTTATCAATGTGGTCAGTTGAGTCATATGAAGAAGTTTTGTTCGCAGCTTACTGGGACGGTTAGTGTTTCAGGGTTTCAGGCTGGACAAAGCCAAAGACAGAATCATTAGCCAGTTCAGTCTGGACGAACATCTTGAACTGTACATAGAGCTACCTCCGCACAATCTGTACCACATGCCTATCAACAAATGGATGAGCAAAGTGAACAGAGGCCCCAAGGAAGAGTTTATGTTGTCACCGTATCTGAACAGTCGACCAGACCTATGGTGATACGAGGTACATATCTCATATACAATACTTAGGCAAATATGTTGATAGATACGGGGGCATCTCATTCATTCATAGCATTCTCATTCGCATCCATGTTGTGGTTAGAGGCTGAACCATTAGAATCTTCTCTTATGGTAGAATCACCGGTTGGGGGTAAATTAGTTTTGACCCACGAATGCCGCGAGTGTGTCATCGAAGTTGCTGATCGCCGACTGACTTTTAGTTTGGTGTTGTTAGAGATAACTAGTTTTGATGTCATTCTCGGTATGGACTGGTTGTCCTCTTATCGTGCAATAATAGATTGTTATCACGGGAGAGTTATTATATGTATGGCTGGGGGTGGTTGTTTCTATTTTCTTAGGGATAAGTCTGATAGACTTTTACCACCATTAGATGACTCACCTAGTCGAGGTAAATTCAATTCTCTTCTTACAACCTTGATGATTGATGGGAACGGTGAAGTGTAAGGGGTATTTCCTAGGGTGGTTTGTGAGTATTTAGATGTTTTTCCGGAGGACCTTATCGAACTACCACCACATCGGGAGATTGAGTTTTCCATAGACCTAGTGTCGAGTACCGCACCCATTTCCATGTCATTCTATCGATTCACTCCAACAAAGTTGCTTGTTTTGAAGGAACAATTACAAGAATTGTTAGATAAGGGCTTTATACGCCCTAGTACCTTACCTTGGAGAGCCCTGACTCTCTTTGTGAAGAAGAAAGATGGTTCCTTACAATTATGCATTGATTATCGTAAGCTAAATATAGTCATGGTTAAGAATGAATACCCATTCTCAAGAATAGATGATCTTTTTGACTAACTCAAGAGCTCTTAGTGTTTCTCAAAGATAGATCTAAGATCAGGTTACCATCAGGTACATGTGAAAGAAGAGGACATTCTGAAAATGGCCTTTCGTACGCGTTATGGCCACTATGAATTTCTTGTGATGCCGTTTGGGTTAACCAATGCCCCTGCCACCTTTATGGACTTGATGAATCGGGTTTTCCGTGAATATCTTAATAAGTTTGTGGGAGTTTTTGTGGATGATATTCTTATATATTTGCCTTCCGAGGAAGAACATGAGTTGCACATTCGCATTGTGTTCTAATTTCTTAGGGAGCATAGATTTTATGCTAAGTATGAAAAGAGTGAGTTTTGGCTTTCCGATGTGAAATTTTTGGGTCATGTTGTTTCTAAGGATGGAGTTACTGTAGATTCTTCAAAGATCAAGGTGGTGTAGAATTAGGAGCGACCTAGGAACACATTTGAAATATGTAGTTTCTTGGGTCTTGCCGGTTACGATAGACGATTTGTGAAAGACTTCTGTGCATTAGTGTAGACACCCCATTTTTTACCGCCCTTAAGACTTGAGCGCTACAGGCTGATCACTCGATGATGAAAGTTATGCTGTACAAACGTTCAATTTCTTCAGCAAGAGGAGCTCTAAATCCCTACCTTACACTCCATTTTGGACCAAAATGATTTTGACCAAAATAATTTTAGATCTTAAAACCCTCTTTTTAAAAATATTTTTCCCAAAAGTTTTTACGATGTTTCGAGGCTCGCATTTCATTAAAAATTACACTTTTCGGTAAACCAAGCAAGGACAAAGTGGAAATAAATGGAAGAGAGGTGAACTCTTTCAAAAATATATTAAAACATCTTATTTAGAGGTTTGGATTTGAAGAAAATTGGAGGAGAGGGAAGAAACCTAGTTGGGGAAGAAGTTGGGCAAAAACCGTTAAGAGAGAACCGACAGCCTTCACTAAATCAGGTCTATCCTTTTGCACACTTGGACTTAAGTTGTGAGGCCACCACCATTGGAAAGTGGACTTCTGGGGCTTCATTTTACACTCAAGAATCTCCTAAAGCCGAGTCCGGATGAGGGAGATATGGCTGGTTGAAGTTAGGCATCAATCTGGTTAAGCCAAAACTGAGAATCCTTCATTAAAATAGGAATATCTCTTAGCACACTTGGAATTTAGATGTTAGGCTGCCACCATTGAAAAGTAGACTTCAGGGGCTTCAATTTAGACTCAAGAATGATCTGCAAAGGAGTCCGAGTGAAGGAGATATACCCATTTGAAGTTGGGCCTAAAAGCAGATTTTTGATGGCCGACCGGCCATCATTAGTGGCCGACCGGCCACCATTGATGGCCTTGTAGACACCCCATTTTTGACCGACCTTAAGACTCAGACGTCATCGATTGAGCGCTCGGTGATGATGCATGTTGTGCTCGTTCTGAGGTTACGGAGTCTCGGCTGAGAGCCTTGCCTCCGGATTTTGGGACTCTTTTGTGCTTTGCCTCGGTTTGCGAACCAGGTTCTGTTTTCTCTTCCCGAAGGGAGGGAGAGGTCTCGTAGACCATCTCTCAATGGCCGTAGGCTACTTTTTGTGGTCGTAGACCACTGTTCCCGTTTGGAGACCAGTTTTTGATTTTCGGAGCCGTCGGCTGTGCGCCTCGGTTCGGGACTGCTTAACTTTCTTCGTTTGCTTCGGTTTTTGGTACACACCTTGTTTCCTCTCTCTAGAGGGACACTGTGGCCCGAGAGACCACCTTCGTGGTCGCACGCCACTTTCGATGCTTAATAGTCAGTTTTTGGGGCACCCGGCTGCGCGTTTTGGCCCCCGAACCCTCGTTTTGCATCCGTCTTGGTTCATTTTTGGCATGGACCCTATTTTCATTGTTTGGAAGGTGGTACAAGGGTGGGAGACCACCTTTTCTCTTGGAGACCACCTCTTCTCCCGCCGGCCGGTTTCCTTGTCAGGAAGCTGGTCTCCTTGGTTTTTGAGCCACTTTTGATTGGTCTCCACCATACCACTAGCTTGCTTTCAGCTTGGAGACCACCCTGGGAGGCTGCCAACCACCTTGACCCTTTTGACCTGGTCGGCTGACCAAGGCAAGTGGTCGGCCGACCACCTGAACTGGTCGGCCTACTCCCATCACTTCTGTCTCAGTGAGTTGTTGCCAGCTGTGCCAGCTGGAGGGCACAGACTGGATCCTCCATACACGTGTATGGAGGATCTTTGCCCTTGGTTTTTGGCTTCTAGGAGAAGCTTTGGCCCATTTTCTCTATAAAGGAAGGCCTCCCATTCCTTGTAGAGGGTTCAGAAAATTTGGTTAAGGCATATGCATACACCCCTCCCCATCTCTCTATTTCAAGCTCCAAAGTCCCTTATTCTTGCACCTTTACATACCACCTCCTAGCCTAACCCCTCCGCCATCACTCTAAGCATCTTGGAGGCCATTTTCAGAGGTTGAAGGCTTGTATTTCTTGGTCCAGAAGCTGCTGGAGTTCTTGGCTACAAGGGTAACACTCTATTCCCTCTTTCGGTCCTTATTTTGCTTCATATCTTAGCTCTATTTGCAAGCATATTTGGGATTTGTCATAAACTGAAAAAAACCTTATTTTGAGGTCGTTAACATGTTTGTTTAAGATCATTTTTCTATTGGGGGTCATCTACCCCCTTGCATGCTTCATTTCACCTTGTTTTGAGTCATGCATTAGGGCCTTTGTGTTGAGCTTTGTTGGCCCTTTTGACCACTGAAATCCAGCGGATTTTCAGTGGTTATTATGTATTTTTGAGAGCCAAAATCAGGGAGGGGTGACCCTTTCACCCCTTGTCTTGTTTTCTAGCATATTTGGCCTAACAAGGGAGCCCATGTGTACATGCTTCCAAGCCATGTTTTAGGCCATTTTTGGTGAGTTTTAGGACCTGCATGAGCTCTGTCCAGAGCTGTTTTTGCCATATTAGGTATCCCTCTTGCATGTGTAGAATAACCCTCTTCATAGCATATCAAAGGAGCCTATACTTGCATGCTTCCTACCCTCATTTCAGGCCCTTTTCAGTGAGTTTTAGGGCCTGCATAACCTCTGTCCAGAGGTGGTTTTGTCATATTGGGTGTCCATCTTGCATGTGTAGAACAACCCTCTTCTTGGCCTATCAAAGGAGCATCTCATTCTTGCATGCATAGACCATGTTTCAGTGAGTTTTTGGGCTTTATTTGGCATGTCAGACCTCTGAATTTGGCTGGTTTAGTGGCTTCTTGAATGCTTAATATACTTGTAGTGTAAACCCTCTTCACTAGCTTGTATTGCATGTTGTTTTGGCCCTTGATTCTAGCACTTTTTGGCCATGCCTTAACCTGATTTTGCGCATGTTTTGGACTGCCTTAGCTTTGTTTTTGTGCCTCATGGTCAAATAATTCTTGCTATGTATGGTTGTAGTTCAATATCCATGCCTAGCCTTGAGTTTTGTAGCCTCTTGCATGCTTGAATAGAGGTGTTTGTATGTCTTGGCATCATTGTGCGTGTTATTTCAGACCTCATACTTGTGCCATGTTCCCATGTTTTCCACTCCTTAAGTGCATTTGAGAGTTGTGCTTGTTTGCCTCATTTTCGGACCATTGCATGAGCTTCATTTCCATGCCTTTTGAGCCACCACTTTAGTCCATATTTGCTATTGTTTTGGTCTGCATAGGGACTGTTTGGGGGTGGTTTAGTCATTTGAGCATCGCTTTGCATACCTCTAGTGTAATCCACTTCGCTAGTTTCGATATTTGGGCCGCCTAGCATGCATTGTGTGAGGTGTTTGCATGATTCGGGACCCTTTCGTATGTCATTTTAGAGCTAGAAAATGTGTTGTTGTATGCTATATTACATGCTTGCCATGCCTTGGTAGAGTTGCACTTGGTGCCTTAGTTTTGGTCCCTTGCATTTGGGCATGTTTGCATGAGTGTTGTTGCTTCATTTCATCATGTTTGGCTACTGATTTGAGTGTGGCTGAGGTCCACTCATATTTGTTTAAGTCCATCTTGCATTGTGTATGCCATATTATGTCATGTGCATTGAGTATGCCATTGATAGTTCATAGCATTGCGCATGCTAGTTGCACCTTTGCATATCACTCCTTGCACGTTTGCGTGTCTTAGTTGCATTTCGTTTAGGATTGCATGCTAGTTGTTGCATTGTGTTCGCATGCCATGCCATTCTAGTTGTTGCATAGTGTTTGGAGTGGGGTTTAGTCCAAACACAGGAAACGAGGGACGTTTCGTACTCAAAGTGACGAAACGTGCTTCAATTCCCGGTCGCCGACACTCTTGACTATCCATGATAAAGTTGTTGGCTTTAGGTGTCCATTTGTGCATTAATTTCACATTGAGTCGTGCAATTCGATTCCTCGGCCATCATGCATCGAGATGCGTGATTGGTGGCACGAGGATCGAGGACTACACTCCCTAGAGCTCATGCAATGACGGGGAGAGTGGTTGTGCATACATATGTTGAAAATACTTTGCCATGCCCCTTTCTTGCTCTCTGTTGCAGCAAACTGGAAGCCAGCAGCAAAAACTGGTCAGCAGTATCCCTACAAGTTCCCATGGAGTTGTGTACAGTGTTCCGGGGTCAATTGTAATCAGAGGCAAATCCGGGCATCGCGATGGATTTCCCGACAAGGCGACTCGAGCATGCATGCATCTTTCATCATTCCAAACAGAGCTGAAGCAATCTACTTCATGTAGCATTGCATGCTAGTTTACTCGCTTTCTTAGTTAATTTGTTAATTAGCTAGTGTTGTGTAATAATTAGTTATTCATTTTGGCTATGTAATATTTATTCGAACCCTCTGCGAGAGGGCAATGTTGTAATAAGTGTGCGTGTGTGTGATGCATGTTTTCCAACCCCGCGTCTTTCTCCCTTTTATTTACCAGCTTATGATGATTAGTTTTAGGGCACGTTTCAATTAGCATACTTATGCTCGTATGTTTGCATCCATTCATCTGTCTTGCATGCACCGGGCTCGGCGCATCATACTAACTGCATTGTATTTCAATTCCTGTTTGAATACATGTATCAAATTGCATTTCACATGCCATCTTAGAATAGCCGAGCCTATCTTAGTTGCATTTTGCATGTGTTGCATTAGCCATCTTAACATGAACTAGGATCATGCATTAATTACTAACTCGTTTCTGTTTTGGCTTGGAGTACTCGGTGAGTGTTTATGCTTTAGCATCCTTGCATGTGTGTGAGTGACTGCCATGATAACATGCTTACCATGAGGCTATTTGTTTATGTGATATAACTGCCTGAATGCCTGTGGGTGAATGTTGGATTATCTGAATTGGAACAATTCATTGAATGCGAGTTTTAAGCCCACTTGAGAGTGGCAAAATCATTTTCTTAAGCCCACTTGAGGGTGGCAAATCCACGTCGTAGCCTACTTGCGAGTAGCACCATCAAACCATCTTTCAAAAAAAACAAACATGAAATGTTTTGTTCCAACTCAAACGATCCAGTCTATACTTGTATGCTGTGCGCATCACGTAGCAATTCTAGGCTAATAAACCGGAATAAGAGCACATATGTTTTCAAAAATAAGATATCATGTTTAGTAGTGGCCGATCTTTGATCGGGCGAGCGGGGGTGCTCACGAAGTGACCTTCCCCAATCGTACCCAAGTTCCCGAGCCGAGGCAACTTTAGTGATGACGGACACGTGGCCTTAGGCACGAGTCAGGGTTTCCTAAATTCCCCCAAAATAAAATATTTAGGTGGCGACTCTGTATCTGACAAAGCAGTCCATGTTTGACACTTCTTTCTAAAAATCAGTTTTTCAAAACGATTTGCCGGATTTGGACTCTCTGGTGATTTATCGGTCTCGCATTGCACTTTGCGGGATTAGATTCAGAACCGTGACATTTGAGTCCGAACTGTAGCAAGCCCAATGAACAAAACGGGATTCCCTCCCGGGACGTTCGGGCGCGTCTACAATTTCTAGCGACTCTGCTGGGAATTTAGAGAATTTGACTCGAACTCATGATATCTTGTTTTGTTTGCACTTATGTGTTTCTTTGCATTGCATATGCATTGGTGCGCCTAGGACACCGTGTTTGCCATCTGCTATTCCTGAACGGTTTGCCGGAGGCTGCATGCCATAAAGCTGACCGGTTACGGGCTCTGCCATTATGGGAACACAAACCTCGGTTTTACCGGGGCACCCTTTTTGACCATTCGACCTAGTGCATATTCGGAATCTATAGTGACCATTCCAAGCTAGGACAGGTTGCTTATCCGATTATAGGTTGTTTGAAACCGCTGCGTGCGTAGTGAAACCCTAGCTCCTGACGAAATAGGATAAGGAAACCTTACCCCAACATAAGGGTGTTTTGGCTCACTTGTTTGCTATGTGCTTTTAGAGTGCGTCTCTATAGGAATGCATGTATCAGTTTACAAGTTTAGGTATCAGGCCTGCGGGCACCAGTTTAGTATTTTGGGAATCAGTTATCTGCGGGTATCAGATTCAGTTTTGGGGCAGTAGTTTGGGGAACAGTGATCAGTGGTCGAATACAGTTCTTCAGCAATGTCCATGTCTGTATTGATTGGGCTGAAATGCTGCCTGTTTTCTCTTTCAGTTCAGAGACTCGGGTTAGAGCAACCAGTGTTCTCCTCTGCTGAGGCAAAGCAGGAAAAGACTCAACTATCCATCAGATCCGTTAGTCACCAGTTACACCTAGGGGTGTACGCGGTGCGGTTCGGATGGTTTGAGAGTAAAATTACAAACCAAATAGTGGGTTAGCGGATTAGCGGATTGACAAATTGCGGTTTGGGCAGTTTTTGACGGATTGACAGATTGAAGAATATTTTAGCTAATTATCATACATTTGCATAATATATAACATTAATTTGTATAATATTTTTTAGATATATAAGACAAAATAATTTTACATAATATGTTCATATATATGACCACTAATTTGTAATAAATTTCATATCTTAACTCTCTCACACACTCATTTTTACATTGATATTTCATTGGAAATTAAAAAATATATATGTATTAACTATAGCGGAGCGGTGCGGTTCGGTTGGCGGATTATAAATTTTAAAGTTTAAACCGCGGTTAATGGTTAGAGCGGTGCGGATTGATGCGGATCGGTACGGTTTTAGCGGATTGGGCGGTATTTTGCACAGCCCTAGTTACACCACCTCTGTCTAGTTCAGTAGACTTATGACGACCCAGGATTCAGAGGACATTATGGTTATGGCAGCCGCACTAAACCAAGGAATCATCTTGCGGGATGAGACCGATGTTAAGGTACCACACCCGCCCAGGTCGCCTGTCGCGCGCCCGATCTGGGAACTCCAGTTGTTTCAAGCTCATGAACCTACCACATTTGAGTTAATGGGAATGATTGGCAACCTTGAAAGATCTGTGGCTGATCTAGTCTACAGAATGTCGGCTCCGCTACCAACTGCATCGTATACCGGGAACTTCATGTCGCAAGAGCCCCCGCTACTGGGGCGAATTGTAATTGAGCTTAGCCAACCTGAAGCTGTCTCAAGCTCCGGCAACGATATGTCGACGACAACGGGGCTTCGCACTGAAGTAGCAACCCAAACTGTCCACCAAGCTGAGGCTAGTGAAAAGAACAAGGTGAAGGTGGACACTGATCCCTATGAACAACTCCAGTAGGCTGTTGAGGCTCTGAAAGCCAGAGGGTTGAATAAGCAGCAAATACTCGCAGTTGTGGCTAAGACTGTGGATGACACTTTCCCCACTCAGACCGAGGGCAGTTCAAGCCAAGGGGAAAATCGAGAGAAAGGTCATCATACCAGAACCGTTCCCTCAAACCCTAATCCTGCACCCAGGAAAAATTAGCAAGCCAAGCCTGTACCTGCCGATCCTTTTGCTAGTGCATCCGATAAAAATGTGCAAAACTCGAAGTATCTGCCTCGAGGTCGCAGGGTCTTCCATGCCCTTTATATGCCTTTGTCTAAGGCCCTTCAGATCCTTGTTAAAAAAGGTCATCTCAAGCCTCTTGAGCCTCGGCCTCTCCCGAGTAACCTCCCTCTCTCACATGATGCTACTCAGTACTGCGTGTACTATCAACAGACTGGTCACACCACCGACAACTGCTTCTGCCTTCGCCATGAGGTGCAGGATCTGTTTGACAATGAGGTTATCCTCCCGCCTAGCTCGGCAAAGTCTGTCACCACTGAGTTGTTGGACTTCGAGGATGATACGAGTATGTGATCAGGGGTTGGTCCACCTGCGGGCGGCGCTCGGTTTATTTCAGATGTGGCGTGTGGCACGCACTATTTTGAGCATTTGCGAATGCTAATTTTTGTACTTTCTGACTTGGGTGTTGAGTCAGTTCTGTGGTTTTATTTAGAGTCTGTCCCATTGTATAGAGTTAGTCTTTTCATATTGAGTCAGTTGGGTCTGTCTTGTTGTATCGAGTCAGTCCTGTTTTGTTAGAGTCGGGTGATCCCGGGGGCATTATCTCGGATATCACTATTTTGTTTTGTGTTTGTCTTTTCGCTTTCTTTTGAGTCTGTTTCAGTCGGGGAGCCAGTTACACCAGTAGATCTAATTGAAACAGCTGTGGTTTTCATGCTTTTTTGCTTGTTGCTACTTTGAGCCTGTTGTGCTAGCGAACTAGAATGAAACGGCAGTACATTTCACCTGCTCTTATGTACCTTGAAATCATTGTATTGACCTAAGTTTTTCAAAACTTTTTGAACACTGCGGTGAAAACAAAGAGGAAGGAATTCCTCGGGTTTTGCAAAATTTGATCAATTGAGAAAAAGAGAGGCGTGCTAAGCCCTTAATGAATGAAATCATGTTTGTTAATGTGAGTACTGAGAAGGATCCTAGCTTGATCCAGATTGGTTCTGCACCGTCTTCAGCGCGAGCAACTAGTCGCTTTCTTAAAAGATTTCAAAAAATGTTTTGCGTGGTCCTACGAAGACCTGTGTGGAATCGCTCTTGAGATTGTGCAGCATAGGATCGCTCTCAGCCCCGAGACTCGACCCCTCACTTTCAAACCTTGAACTTGATTTCAGAATGTTCAACAGTCAACTACAATGTGAAGCCTGTGTGGCCAGATTCGAAGCAGCCCTCGAACTAGGGGCAGGGAAGTCAGATCAAGAAGATCAGATGTCGTCAAAAGAAGCTTGTAAAGCTAGATCAGAAACACCCCTCGAACTAGGGGCAAAAATGTCAGATGCGCTCGAAGAGTCAAAGATGAGTCTTTTCTGCAAACTAGGGAAGATTGGCAAGAATGCCAAATCCTAGAAGGGAAGAAAGAAGAAAGTTTTGTTGAAGAGCAACCGAGTTCCTATCCACAACACTAGGGGCAAATTCAGCCCCCCCATTGGATGGACTCCTGCATCGTTAGCAAACAACAGCCATTCTCCTGGATTCAGATGACTTCAGCATCTCAAAACCATTTGACATGGACAAAACTACACTTTTACCCTTGAGAGACTCGCTGGGCCGAAAACCCGGAAGGGCGACCCAGGCAAAAGTTAGAGCAAGAAAAACAAGAAAAAGAACAAAAAAAAAAAAGAAAAATGCAAAGAATACCAAAAAAAAAAAAAAAAAGAGAAAAGAAGAAAAAATGAAGAAAATGAAAAGAAAAAAAAGAAGAAGAAAATAAATGAAAAGAATTGAAAAGAAAAAAAGAACAAAGCTCGCAAGGTTGAAAACCCAGAAAGGGCGGCCTTGGCAAAAGTTAGAGCGCAAAAGGAGAGGTTAATACCCGAGTGTACCTTACCCCGAACTACGTAAGGCTTGATTCCCATCTTTGGGATATGTAGGCAACTTCATTCTGAAGTCCAGCCGTAAAACGCTTCAAATTTGACTGTGTCCATGTGATGGTTCTGGTCATCTTTGTCTTCTCTATATCCGAGAATTTGGTTGTAATTGTCACTGTGAGGACTGGTTGCCACGTGCTGCGGCGCTATTCAGACTAGGGGCAACTTTCCGTTGCCATGCAGTTCTGCGGTGCTATTCAGACCAGGGGCAACTTTCAGTTGCCATGCAATGCCGTTCAGACAAGGGGCAATTTTCCATTGTTTTGGATCTGAGGTTGTGCATCTTAAGAGTAAATTCTGCGTTGGTCGAGCAGTGGCCATTTGCAAAAATAGTTTTTGAGAATTTTTAATGAGGTTGACTAATTCTCTCGAAAATTATTCCATTTTTTCAAAACTGGACCATTTTCTTGGACCTAAAAAAGGAAAATTTTCAGTGCTCATAACCTGAGTTGCATGATTTCAAATCAGAAAATCGAACAAGTATGTTAATCTAACTCTCATGTCGGTCAAAATTGTTTTAGCAGAAAATCGAAACAAAAAATGGTCAAAATAATGAACAAGGGGCACAGTTGAGTCAGGTGTTCTATCTTTTCCCCGTTGTCAACATACTTGCCAGAAAAGGGCACCCTACTTGCCAGAAAGGGCACTCTACCTGCCAGAAAAGGGCATAACTGAAGCTAACAGAAAAGGGCTGAAAGCTCTCATATCCTCCGAGCAGCGAGGTATCAAGCCAAGTGCGAAGCACAAACTGGAATGGAGCAAGGTATTCCACTCCCTCATCTGGATAGATCTGATCACGTCCAAACTCCCCAGCAGAGCATCGTCAACCGATGTCAGCTGCAGATTTGCTACACACCCAGTTGTAGCGCCACCCTTTTGTGGGAGAAATTCACTATTGTGAACAAGAACGAGAATATGGTAGAATACCAGGGGCAAGAGCCCACAACTTCCATCAACCACCCAGGGGAGGGATAAAAAATGAGAGATTGAAGAATAGAGAGATGTGCACTGAGAGAAAAAGTGAGGAAAATGGCTTTTTTAGAAAAACAGAGCTTGAGGGCCGAGTGATGTGAGAATCACAAGTGAAAAAGGGTGGGAAACAATACCCGGAGAAACTGGCTCCTCGTGCACCGAGAGGTCTCTTGCCTTTATAACACAGTTGAGTGTTGTGTTTGTGTGTTTTTGTTTGTCTCGATTCTTGTTTTGAGTCGTTTGAGTGTCAATAGATATGTTTAGGTTGTTTTACCTTGTTTTCCCTTTGTTGAGTTGTGTTTAGGTTGTTCTACCTTTTGTTTTCCATTGTTAAGTCGTTTTGGCTATGGTCAGTTGTAGGCTCAATATCCGGTTGAGAACCCTTTTCTCATCTCACTTTCAAAAAATCGTTTTGTACTCAGAGTGCCGTGCCATTCTCCAAATTTGTGCAAAACAGAATTTGTTCTTTCATAAAACCGCAGGGTTCAACCCAGGTCATATGAGAACAGTAAAAACCAAGACCCATCTGATGCTATGAAAGTTTCGGGTTGCAAAGCAAAAGAAAAGAGAGAAAGTTAGAGCATCTGTTTTGTTTCAACTTCTGCAAGTTCCATCATTACATCCAGTATATTCAGAATGAGCTGTGTGTTCAGAATGAGCTGTGTGCTGTATGAGCTGTGTGCCGAATAAACCAAGTACTGTGTTTTGGGCTGAGTATTCAGAATGGGCAGTGTGCTGTATGAGCTGTATGTTCGGAATGAGTAATATCCTGTAGGAGCCGTGTGTTCAAAATGAACAAAGTGCTGTGTTATGAGCTGTGTGTTCGGAATGAGCAGTGTGCCATACGAGCTGTAAGTTCAAAGTGAACAGAATACTGTGTTGATTGTTTCAGAGCCAGGATGGCAATCAGAAGTGCTCTCCTTGAGGACCATTCCCCGTCAGAATAGAGCGGTTTACCGCCACTCATTCCATGAGGTGCTTTCTAAAGTGCCGCTTTGTTTGTTTATTGCATTCCCTAAACATCATGCTCTACTTTGCTTGTAACATGCATCGTATCATCGCACTTATAGCATTTATTTGCACCTTGTGTTATCTTGTTTCGTTTATCCTTTTACGCTGAGCAGCATTCAGGATCGTTGCCCTCCGGGGCTTTCTTAGGTTGCGTTGTGCGTGTACCTGGGCGGTTGTTTTCGGTCCTCTTCTCACGTTTTCAGCGTGGTTAGAGTGTTTCTTTCCTTACACGATTTCAGCGTGTTTGGAATTCATCTTAGCTGGCATTGTTATGCACGCTCCTTTTCGAAACACCGGGATACATCCCTATATTTCTCCCTTTTCGGTTAAGAGCATCTGGAATACGTTCCAATGCTTGAGCCTTTTTCGAAACACCAGGATACGTCCCTACGTTTCTCATTCTTTCTCCAAAATACCGGGATACGTCCCTATGTTTCTCCTTCTTTCTCCGAAACACCGGGATACGTCCCTATGTTTCTCCCTCCTTTTCCGAAACAACGGGATACGTCCCTATGTTTCTTCTCCTTTCCGAAACACCGGGATACGTCCCTTTGTTTCTCCTTCATTCCGAAACACGGGGATACGTCCCTATGTTTCTCATTCATTTCGAAACATGGGGATACGTCCCTATGTTTCTTCTCCTTTTCGAAACACGGGGATACGTCCTTATGTTTCTCCCTGTTTGGTTTAGAGCATTTGGAATACGTTCCAATGCTCGTACCATTTCGAAACACGGGGATATGTTTCGAAACACGGGGATACGTCCCTATGTTTCTTCTCCATTTCGAAACACGGGGATACGTCCCTATGTTTCTTCTCATTTTCGAAACACGGGAATACGTCTTTATGTTTCTCCCTCTTTGGTTTAGAGCATTTGGAATACATTCCAATGCTCGTACCTTTTCGAAACACCGGGATACATGTCTATGTTTCTCCCTCTCCCCCTTTCCTCACACGATTTCAGCGTGTTTGGAATTTGGGTTGACCTCTTCTCACGATTTCAGCGTGGTTAGAGTTTGGTTCTTCCTCACACGATTTCAGCGTGTTTGGAATTTGTCTCAGGCTGCGTTGAGCACGCTCCTGATTGGTTGTTTTGGGATTTTGTTTTTCCATCTCTTTTCATTCCAAGTGCGGTTGGAATACATCCCCCTTTGCATTTTATCGCGCTATTTTGCGTATCGCACTGTTTTGTGCAGTTTATCACTCGCGCTATTTTGCGCATCGCACTGTTTTGCGCAGTTTATCACTCGTGTTATTTTGCGCATCGCACTGTTTTGTGCAGTTTACACTCGCGCTTTCTTGCGCATCACACTGTTTTGTGTAGTTTATCACTCGCGCTATTTTGCGCATCGCACTGTTTTGTGCAGTTTACACTCGCGCTTTCTTGCGCATCGCACTGTTTTGTGCAGTTTACACTCGCACTTTCTTGCGCATCGCATCGCACTATTTTGTGCAATTTACACTCGTGCTTTCTTGCGCATCGCATTGTCATGTGCATTCTTTGGTCTGGGAGACCTTAAAACCCTGCGTTTACATTCGCGCTTTCTTGCGCCTCGCACTATCTTGTGCATTTCATTACACGCTCTCATCTTGCATAAAAAAAAAATGTTTGTACCTTTTACATTGAACTTGCATCGCGCAATCTTGCGCATCGCACTATTTTGTACACTGTATCATTCGTGCTATCTTGCGCACCTTACCTGCACTTGTTAGTGCACCGCATTGTTATGTGTCACACTCAAGTTGCATTGTTTTGCATCCCTTACGCATTGTTATGCGTCGTAATTAGGTTGCATTGTCGTGCACCCCTTCACCTGCTTTGTCACGCACTTCTCACTTGCATTGCTTGCATGCTTCTAACAATATTGTACCTGTTAAGTTTTCTTTCTTTTTCAGGTACGATATTGTATGTACGGTTCATTTGAGGCTAGCGCGACCAGACGAACCGGACATGTATTGTATCCTCCGCGTGAGACGTAACGAGAGTTGTATAATTCTCTTACATCCTTTCTGCATGAGATGTAGTTTGGTCTGTATTCGCTTGCTTAAATTGTTGCATTTATTGGCTATATTTGCTGCATTACAGCTTTCTTTGCGTAATCATGAGTTATGTTCGGCTTTGTGCATATCATTTTGCATTTTGCCCACGCCTGCGGGTCCATCTCTTGTTTGCCTCGTATGTTTGTCTAAGTCTTCGGCCTTGTCAAAAATGGGTCGTCTTTGGGCTTGACATTCACTCCCGTCACTTATGACTTTCGAGTTCTGTCAAAGAGGGGCAACTGTAGACACTCCATTTTTGACCGACCTTAAGACTCAGACGTCATCGATTGAGCGCTCGGTGATGATGCATGTTGTGCTCGTTCTGAGGTTACGGAATCTCGGCTGAGAGCCTTGCCTCCGAACTTCAGGACTCTTTTGTGCTTTGCCTCGGTTTGCGAACTAGGTTCTGTTTTCTTTTCCCGAAGGGAAGGAGAGGTCTCGTAGACCATCTCTCAGTGGCCGTAGGCTACTTTTCGTGGTCGTAGACCACTGTTCCTGTTTGGAGACTAGTTTCTGATTTTCGGAGCCGTCGGCTGTGCGCCTCGGTTCGAGACCGCTTAATTTTCTCCGTTTGCTCCGGTTTTTGGTACACACCTTGTTTCCTCTCTCTTGAGGGACACTGTGGCTCGAGAGACCACATTTGTGGTCGCACGCCACTTTCGATGCTTAATAGTCAGTTTTCGGGGCACCCGGCTGCGCGTTTTGGCCCCCGAACCCTCGTTTTGCATCCGTCTTGGTTCATTTTTGGCATGGACCCTATTTTCATTGTTTGGAAGGTGGTACAAGGGTAGGAGACCACCTTTTCTCTTGGAGACCACCTTTTCTCTCGCCGGCCGATTTTCTTGTCAGGAAGCTGGTCTCCTTGGTTTTTGAGCCACTTTTGACTGGTCTCCACCATACCACTAGCTTACTTTCAGCTTGGAGACCACCCTGGGAGACTGCCGACCACTTTGACCCTTTTGACCTGGTCAGCCGACCAAGGCAAGTGGTCGGCCGACCACCTGGACTGGTCGGCCTACTCCCATCACTTCTGTTTCAATGAGTTGTTGCCAGCTGTGCCAATTGGAGGGCACAGACTGGATCCTCCATACACGTGTATGGAGGATTTTTGCCCTTGGTTTTTGGCTTCTAGGAGAAGCTTTGGCCCCTTTGCTCTATAAAGGAAGGCCTCCCATTCCTTGTAGAGGGTTCAGAAAATTTGGTTAAGGCATATGCATACACCCCTCTCTATCTCTCTATTTCAAGCTCCGAAGTCCCTTATTCTTGCACCTTTACATACCACCTCCTAGCCTAACCCCTCCGCCATCACTCTAAGCATCTTGGAGGCCATTTTCAGAGGTTGAAGGCTTGCATTTCTTGGTCCAGAAGCTGCTGGAGTTCTTGGCTACAAGGGTAACACTCTATTTCCTTTTTCGATCCTTATTTTGCTTCATATCTTAGCTCTATTTGCAAGCATATTTGGGATTTGTCATAAACTGAAAAAAGCCTTATTTTGAGGTCCTTAACATGTTTGTTTAAGATCATTTTTCTATTGGGGGTCATCTACCCCCTTGCATGCTTCATTTCACCTTGTTTTGAGTCATGCATTAGGGCCTTTGTGTTGAGCTTTGTTGAAATCCAGCGGATTTTCAGTGGTTATTATGTGTTTTTGAGAGCCAAAATCAGGGAGGGGTGACCCTCTCACCCCTTGTCTTGTTTTCTAGCATATTTGGCCTAACAAGGGAGCCCATGTGTACATGCTTCCAAGCCATGTTTTAGGCCATTTTTGGTGAGTTTTAGGACCTACATGAGCTCTGTCCAGAGCTGTTTTTGCCATATTAGGTATCCCTCTTGCATGTGTAGAATAACACTCTTCATAGCATATCAAAGGAGCCTATACTTGCATGCTTCCTACCCTCATTTCAGGCCATTTTCAGTGAGTTTTAGGGCCTGCATAACCTCTGTCCAGAGGTGGTTTTGTCATATTGGGTGTCCATCTTACATGTGTAGAACAACCCTCTTCTTGGCCTATCAAAGGAGCATCTCATTCTTGCATACATAGACCATGTTTCAGTGAGTTTTTGGGCTTTATTTGGCATGTCATACCTCTGACTTTTGCTGGTTTAGTGGCCTCTTGAATGCTTAATATACTTGTAGTGTAAACCCTCTTCACTAGCTTGTATTGCATGTTGTTTTGGCCCTTGATTCTAGCACTTTTTGGCCATGCCTTAACCTGATTTTGTGCATGTTTTGGACTGCCTTAGCTCTGTTTTTATGCCTCATGGTCAAATAATGCTTGCTATGCATGGTTGTAGTTCAATATCCATGCCTAGCCTTAAGTTTTGTAGCCTCTTGCATGCTTGAATAGAGGTGTTTGCATGTCTTGGCATCATTGTGCGTGTTATTTCAGACCTCATACTTGTGCCATGTTCCCATGTTTTCCACTCTTTAAGTGCATTTGAGAGTTGTGCTTGTTTGCCTCATTTTCGGACCATTGCATGAGCATCATTTCTATGCCTTTTGAGCCACCATTTTAGTCCATATTTGCTACTGTTTTGGTCTGCATAGGGACTGTTTGGGGGTGGTTGGGTCATTTGAGCATCGCTTTGCATATCTCTAGTGTAATCCACTTCACTAGTTTCGGTATTTGGGCCACCTAGCATGCATTGTGTGAGGTGTTTGCATGATTCAAGACCCTTTCGTATGTCATTTTAGAGCTGGAAAATGTGTTGTTGTATGCTATATTACATGCTCGCCATGCCTTGGTAGAGTTGCACTTGGTGCCTTAGTTTTGGTCCCTTGCATTTGGGCATGTTTGCATGAGTGTTGTTACTTCATTTCATCATGTTTGGCCACTGATTTGAGTGTGGCTGAGGTCCACTCATATTTGTTTAAGTCCATCTTGCATTGTGTATGCCATATTATGTCATGTGCATTGAGTATGTCATTGATAGTTCATAGCATTGCGCATGCTAGTTGCACCTTTGCATATCACTCATTGCATGTTTGCGTGTCTTAGTTGCATTTCGTTTAGGATTGCATGTTAGTTGTTGCATTGTGTTCGCATGCCATGCCATTCTAGTTGTTGCATAGTGTTTGGAGTAGGGTTTAGTCCAAACACGGGAAACGAGGGACGTTTCGTACTCAAAGTGACGGAACGTGCTTCAATTCCCGGTCGCCGACACTCTTGACTATCCATGATAGAGTTGTTGGCTTTAGGTGTCCATTTGTGCATTCATTTCACATTGAGTCGTGCAATTCGACTCCTCAGCCATTATGCATCGAGATGCGTGATTGGTTGCACGAGGATCGATGACTACACTCCCTAGAGCTCATGCAATGACGGGGAGAGTGGTTGTGCATACATATGTTGAAAATACTTTGCCATGGCCCTTTCTTGTTCTCTGTTGCAGCAAACCGGAAGCCGGCAGCAAAAACTGGTCAGCAATATCCCTACAAGTTCCCATGGAGTTGTGTACAGTGTTCCGGGGTCAATTGTAAACAAAGGCAAATCAGGGCATCGCGATGGATTTCCCGACAAGGCGACTCTAGCATGCATGCATCTTTCATCATTCCGAACAGAGCTGAGGCAGTCTACTTCATGTAGCATTGCATGCTAGTTTACTCGTTTTCTTAGTTAATTTGTTAATTAGCTAGTGTTGTGTAATAATTAGTTATTCATTTTGGTTGTGTAATATTTATTCGGACCCTCTGCGAAAGGGCAATGTTGTAATAAGTGTGCGTGTGTGTGATGCATGTCTTCCAACCCCACGTCTTTCTCCTTTTTATTTACCAGCTTATGATGGTTAGTTTTAGGGCACGTTTCAATTAGCATACTTATGCTCGCATGTTTGCATCCATTCATCTGTCTTGCATGCACCAGGCTTTGAATACATGTATCAAATTGTATTTCACATGCCATCTTAGAATAGCCGAGCCTATATTAGTTGCATTTTGCATGTGTTGCATTAGTCATCTTAACATGAACTAGGATCATGCATTTTTTACTAACTCGTTTCTGTTTTGGCTTGGAGTACTCGGTGAGTGTTTATGCTTTAGCATCCTTGCATGTGTGTGAGTGACTGCCATGATAACATGCTTACCATAAAGCTATTTGCTTATGTGATATAACTGCCTGAATGCCTGTGGGTGAAGGTTGGATTATCTGAATTGGAACAATTCATTGAATGCGAGTTTTAAGCCCACTTGAAAATGGCAAAATCATTTTCTTGAGCCCACTTGAGGGTGGTAAATCCACGTCGTAGCCTACTTGCGAGTAGCACCATTAAACCATCTTTCAAAAAAAACAAACATGAAATGTTTTGTTCCAACTCAAACGATTCAGTCTATACTTGTATGCTGTGCGCATCACGTAGCAATTCTAGGCTAATAAACCGGAATAAGAGCACATATGTTTTCAAAAACAAGATATCATGTTTAGTAGTGGCCGATCTTTGATCGGGCGAGCGGGGGTGCTTACGAAGTGACCTTCCCCAATCGTACCCAAGTTCCCGAGCCGAGGCAACTTTGGTGATGACGGACACGTGGTCTTAGGCACGAGTCAGGGTTTCCTAAATTCTCCCAAAATAAAATATTTAGGTGGCGACTCTGTATCTAGCAAAGCAGTCCATGTTTGGCACTTCTTTCTAAAAATCGGTTTTTCAAAACGATTTGCCGGATTTGGACTCTTTGGTGATTTATCGGTCTCGCAATGCACTTTGCGGGATTAGATTCAGAACCGTGACATTTGAGTCCGAACTGTAGCAAGCCCAATGAACAAAACGGGATTCCCTCCCGGGACGTTCGGGTGCGTCTACAGGCCTACAATCCATACTTTTGGCCGGTCGGCCATTGGTGAAAAACCTAGATATTTTTGGCCAGTTGTCCCCCACAAGCTTCAGCTGTTCAAGGCTTGATATTTTCGACTTGTTAGGCTATTTTTCTATATATATCAGGCCTTCCCTTGTGGTTTAAGGTTCCAAAAAATTCCAAAAGCTCCAATTCTTGGAATTCTCTCTCTATCTCTATCTTGAATCCTATATACCTTACCCAAACACTTCCTGAACCAATATTAGAGCTCTCCTTGCTGAGATTGTTAAGTCCAAATTTCAGCTTTTGAGAGTGAAGGACTTGTGGTTTATGAGCAAAAGTGTTATTTCTCTTCAAGAGGTAAAATTTTGAGCATCTTTCACTACTTTTTTTTTTTTCTATCTTTTCTTACTGATTTTGAAGTGTTTTTCAATTATTTTTATGGCTGAAGCTTGTCGTTTAAGGCTATTAAAGGTAGAAAGGTTAATCACCCTTCTTTGAACCTTGTTATCTAAGTCTTTCCGCTTGTGTTTCCCATTTGTTCATCAACTTTTTTGAGATTTTTACCATTGGTTTTTGGAGATTTCCAGAGGCTAAAAATCATGTTTTGAAGTCCAAAAAGTGGAGGGGGTTAGCCTCCCCTCCTTGTGCTTGTTTCCTAGCTTAATTGCTCAATATTTGAGCTTATTATTTTAGCTACTTTTGTATTCATTCCAGCACATTTTTTTTTACTGTTTTTGGACTGTCCAAGCCTCTATTTTTGTGGGCTAAAATTGGTGGTTTTAGGGCATTTAAGGTTAGGGGGTGTCACGCCCCAAGCTCCGTGACAACGCCGCACACTCATTTAAGTAAGCATGCAAGGCTAAGAGTCCAATACATAACTAACAATGTAAAATACTCAAATTAAATCCTTAACTATCATAATGCTAAAAATCATACAAATAGATAATTCTTATCATATGAAATTATCCACCAAGTCCACCAATAAAAATAATAATAATGATCTAAGTACTTAAATCATAGTCCTACTCTCGGCACTCCCACAAGTAAAAACCCCGCGCAGCTCTACTCCTCAGAATCTGAAAAATAAAATAAGGGTAAGCTAGACAGCCCAGTAAATAACCAACCATCACTGCTAGCTGGATCAAGTATACAAAAATAAATAAATAAATCGATAACCAATAAATATAATTTTTTTTACAGTTCAATAAATGAACAATTATTTTGTCAGATGGTTTCGTAGCTGAAAATAAACAGTGTAGCAATACATTTTAATTGAAAAGACAATGAGGTAATTCGATGAAATTTCGTTGTTCAAAATTGATGGTTCGATATTCAAATGGTTCAATGATGCAATTCACAAAACCCAAGTCTTGGTGACTACGGTCACTTAGCCCGTGACAAGGCCCAGAACCACACATAGGCCGGTGGTAAAGCCCCAAAAGAAACTAGTTTCTGTGCCAATAAATAACCCCTATTGGCTAGGGTCCAAATCATAGTCAGACTAGAGTGATGTTCAAAATTCAAACAATACACAACTTTTAAATAAAATATTCGATATTTTCAGAATAAACATTTAATATAATTTTCATAATAGTTCCACAAAATATTCAAATAATTTTCATAATAATTTTCGATGCTGTTTTATACTTGACCCATATTTTATTTTAAGAGAACATGAAGGCTATAAATAAATATTTACGATTTTAAACGATTCGATAGGAATAAAAATGAACCAACAGTGATAGAGAGTTACTTACCTCAAAAGCTTGGAAATAACACTCCAACACCAACTCCAAACACCCAGCTCCACCACTTCAATCACACAAACCTAATAAATAAAACCTCAAATAAATTAATATTTTTTACATCTTACATACATCCACAAAAGCCTCACTATATTAGATTAATGTATTGCTTTAATATCTAAGAGATCAAACCATTCAACCCAACTTTAAAGCCAAACACACCCTTACTCATGATGCAAAACTCCATTGTTTCTATTACCCACCCAAAGTTACACTTACACATTGCACCCAATTCTCAAAACCTAAGTAGGCACCTATAGATCTTCCAAATCCCCTTAATGCATTGATTGTTAAATTCCTCAACATAAACTTAATAATTAACAGTAAAGACAGATTTTACCTTAACCAATGGGTGTCCCAAAATCACCAACGTGTTGCCTCCAATCCCTATTGTAGCTTCACTTGAACCTCTCTTCTCTTTTTCTTTTCTTTTTTCTTTTACCTTCTCAAACCCTAGCCGCCTATGGAGCAATTCACAGCCTCTGTTTTGTTTGTTTTCCAAGACTTAAAGCCATAATAGGTGGGCTTATTAACCTAATTTCTCAAAATCACAAAATTACCCATCTAAGTAATAGGAAATATAATGCCATCTCATAACTAATTCTTTGATATTAATAAATAACCCATATAAATTAATTTAATTACTAATCTATCCAATAAAATAATCCTACACACAACTTGGGTTTTACAGGGGGTTATTGCACCCTCCTTTATTCCTTGCTTGTAAGGCCAGTCTACCTTTGTTTCTCACTTTCAAACTATTTTGTTTGGGCTTTTGAACACTGAATTTTAGAGTAATTTCAGTAGTGAAAATCATGTTTTGATGTCTAAAATTGGAGGGGTTAGCCTCCCCTCCTTGTGTTTTGGTTACTAGCTTAACATGCTTCATGTTTTAACTTATTTTCTAGCTTTTGTTAGCTTAATTCCAGCATGTTTTAGGGGCTGTTTCAGACTATTTTTAAGTGTTTGTTGTGTTTGAGCTTTGTTTTGCATGCTTGTAGTGTAATAGTCCTCACAAACTTGGTGTTTTAGGCCTTTAGACACCACTTGTTTGAGTTGATTGTCATGTTTTAGTGCTTTTCTTACTTAATTTCAGCACTATAAACTCTACAACCTCCATCTTTGCTTCACTCTTTCATTTGCTTTTGAGGGTTGTTTCAAGCTTGGATCCTTTAAGCTTGAGATTGAGGTCATGCTTAATGGTTTAATCCTCTTTGAGGGTTCATTACCAACGGCATGATCTCTCTTTTGCCTTACATTATTCTTTGGTTGATACTTCTTTCATCTTAGAGGGACACTCACCAAATGGACAAATTGATTAAAGAATGATTTGGTAACTAAAATGTGTAAACAAAATTGGTAAGTAAAAGTGGCAAGATAAGCACTTCTTTGTGTTGCATTACATGTGTTCAAATCTGGCGTTAGTTTGAACACAAGGAAAATGAAACATTTCATACTCAAAGTGATGAAATGTGCCATTTTCCTAGGTCTCTGTTACCCTTGATCATGCATGATAGGGTGATGGTCATTTGAGTCTTGTTTTGTGCATTTATCGAACTTGTACAAAACTTGGTTCTTTGGCCATCATGCAATGAAATTGCTTGGTTGATGGTTTGAGAGCCAAGAGTATCACTCTTTTGAACTTGTTTGATGATAAAGAGGGTACAGTACAAACAAACCTTCAAAAAGTACATTATTTTGCTTTGTTTGCTCTCTGTTGCAGTAAGGAAGTCCAAGCCAGCGGTGGCCGACGGCCACCATCAGTAGCCGACCGGCTGTCATTGTTGGCCGATTGACCATCAGTAGTGGCCAACTGGCCCTCTGTCGGCCACCAATGAAAATTTAGCAGAGTGTTTCTAAAGCAATGCAGAGTTGATTTGGAGAAGGAAAAAGTGTAAGTGCTTCTGTGCAACAGAGGTATGCAGCAGCAAAATGGTGGCCTTTTTCGAGTGGAAACCAAGCCCGTGCATGAGCAGTCATCGCATACCGAGCCTTTTACTTAGCTAATTGTTATAATTAATTAGTTGTAACTAGTTAATTGTGTAGAGTGTTGTAATTAGTTAACTAGAGTAGTTAATTAATTCGGTTTGTAATAATTAGTTAGCTAGTATAGTTAATTAGTTCATTTTGATGTAGTAAGTAGTTAAGTAGTTTAGCTATTTATTTCATTTGTGTTGTAATAGTTAGTTAAGTAGTGTAGCTTAGCTAGTTTCATTCGGACCCTCCTTCGCGAGGGCATAATGTTGTAATAAGTGTGCGTGCGTGCGTGTATGTTTTTCCAACCCCACGTCTTTCTCCCTTTTATTTATCCGCTTTTGATGGTTAGATTAGGAGCATCATGTTTCAAATTAGCATACCTTAGGCTTGCATCCATTCATTCGTATTGCATGCACCGAGGCTCGGTGCATCATTCAAACTACATTGTTATTTTAATACTTCTTTGAATACGTGTTTAATCGCATATTCTTCAAATTGCTTCATATGCCATATTAGTAGCCGAGCCTATTAATTGCATATTGCATGTGTTACATTAGGCATCTTGTATAGTTAGGAATCATGGATAGCTTTCTAACTCATATCTTCTTAGCTTAGAGTACTAGGTGAGATTTTATGCTTTAGCATACTTGCATAAGTGTGAATGTTGCCATAATTAGCATGCTTGCCATGAGGCTATGTGCTTAAACGTTAAACTGCTTGAATGCCTGTAGATGAAGGCTTGTTGTTTGAATTGGAACGATTCAACGAATGTGCGTTTTAAGCCCACTTTGTTGAGTAGCAAATCATGTTTTAAGCCCACTATGTTTAGTGGCAAATCCGCAAACTTTAAGCCCACTTGAGGTGGCAAATTCAAATCATTTTCGCAAACAAACATGAGTTGAATTGTTCAAAGTCTTGCAAACTAGTCTATACTTGATTGTGCGCATCATGTAGTAATGCTAGCCTAATAATCAGAATAAGAGCACATAATGTTTATAAAATATTATATCATGATTAGTAACGGCCGATCTTTGATCGAGTGAGCAGGGGTGCTCAATTTATGACCTTCCCCTCTAGTACCTAAGTTCCTAAGTCAAGGCAACTTTGGTGATGACGGACACGTGGCTTTTGGCACGAGTCATGGGTTTCCTAAATTTCCCCAAAATAAAATATTTAGGTGGCGACTCAGTATCTGGCAAAGCAATCCATTTTTGGCATTTTTGATCCTAAAATCAATTTTTCAAAAGATTTGACAGATTTGGACTCCTTGGTGTTTATTAGTTTCACATTGCACTTGTGAGATTAGATTTAGAACCGCGGGAGTCCGAACTGTAGAGCTTTCTTTTAAACCTTCCGAAAGGGGGCGCGAAAAAAGCAAGCTACAGTTTAGCTTCTCCATTGACTAGGCTAACGAGAAAGGGGGTGAAGTTTGTGTGGAATGAAGCATATGAGAAATCCTTCTTAGAAATGAAAGCTAGGCTAACCAATACACCAGTTCTAGTCTTCCCCGAGAGAGGTTTGGGTTACACTGTGTACTGTGATTCCTCTAGGGAGGGTTTGGAATGTGTGTTGATGCAAAAGGGTAAAATAGTGGCTTATGGTTTGTGCCAACTAAAGACCCACGAGAGAAATTATCCAACACATGATTTAGAGTTAGCCACTGTTATTCTTGCCCTAAAATTGTGGAGACATTATTTGTAAAGGGAGAAATTTGAGGTGTTCTCCGATCACAAAAGCCTTAAATACTTATTTTCCCAAAAGGATTTGAATTTGCGTCAAAAGAGGGAGATAGAATTTTTGGAAGATTATGACTTTGAATTACACTACTATCTCAGGAAAGCCAATGTGGTAGCCGAGGCTTTGAGCAAAAAATTCGTAAGTACTCTTGCTAATCTCGCTATTAAGGAATGGAAAATGTTGGGTGATTTCAATTTGCATTTTGGTAAATCTTCGACGCATGCCACATTGTTTTCCGTTCTTGCACAACCAACACTTGTTACTCAAGTTATGGAGGCACAACAGAATGATGTAGAAGCCAAGACAATCATGGAGAAAATTGCACAAGGGAAAGAAGAAAGAGGTTTGAGGGTCGATTCCAAATTAAATGTTCGGTATTTGGACCGTCTTTTTGTACTAGAGTCATGTAAAGAAGAAATACTTCGAGAATTTCACCACTCCCATCTTACAGTGCCTCTAGGGGGTGTAAAAATGTAACCATGATCTTAGCCGACAATGTTGGTGGAGAGATATGAAGCGGGATGTGGCATCATTTGTATCCAGATGTCTAACTTGTCAGCAAGTCAAAGTAGAACATCAACAACCAGCCGAGTTATTATAACCCTTGCCCATAGTGGAATAGAAATGGGAACATATTACTATGGATTTTGTTTCAGGCCTTCCCAAAGAGGTAATGATGCTGTTTGGGTAGTGGTGGATCGATTGACTAAGTCGGCTCATTTTCTTGCTATGAGTATGGGGGACTCAGTTGATTATCTGGCAGAACTATGTTAAGGAGATTGTTCGGCTTCATGGAGTCCCTGTGGGTATTGTCTCATATCGGGACCCTCATTTCACCGCACGACTGTGGCAAAGCCTAGAAACAGTTATGAGTACTCAATTAACCTTTAGCACTACTTACCACCCACAAACCGATAGACAATCCGAGCGTATTATCCAAATTTTAGAAGATATGTTAAGAGCATGTGTGCTAGACTTTAAGGGTGCTTGGGAGAAATACCTTCATGTAGCAGAATTTGCCTACAACAATAGTTACCAAGCTAGTATTGAGATGGATCCTTTTGAAGCTCTATATGGGCGACCATTTAGGTCACTGGTGCGTTGGACTGAGGTTGGAGACTCACCTATACTTGGGCCAGAGTTAGTTCGTGAAATCACCGAGAAAATAACTCTCATTTGGAAGTGGTTAGTAACAGCTCAAAGTCGACAAAAGAGTTATGCTGACAGGAGGAAAAGACCTTTCTCTTTTGATGCAGATGCATTCTTAAAGATATTACCTAGAAAAGGTTTAATGCAATTTAGGCGGAGCGGTAAATTGTCACCAAGATTCATTAGCCCTTTTGATATCATAGAACACGTAGGAGAGGCAGCTTATTGCCTTACCTTGCCCCTGCAATTGTCCGAAGTGCACCATGTATTTCATGTTTCCATGCTTCGCAAATATGAACTTGATCCTTCCCATGTTTTGGACTGGACGAATTTAGAGGTGGATGAGGATGCTTCGTACGAAGAAAGACCCGATGAAAATTTTAGATAAACAAGAACAAGTTTTGAGAGGACAAGGTGATTCCCTTGGGTCAGTGTAAAATGGCACCACCACGAGGTGAAGGAGGCCACTTGGGAGGGAGAGGCCAAAGTTCGTGAAAAGTACCCAAATTTATTCAATGATATGTAAACTTGTTATTTGTAATTTTTGGACGTTTGTAAGAGAAGTTTTCAAAGGAACAAATGAAAGAAATCTAAACTTCCATGTTTTTGTTTGAAAATTTACCTTGATTTTGCTTTGATTTGAGAAAAGTGATGGTTGAGATTATTATTGTGGTGATATTTATCTTCTTGGGAGTTGTTAGAATTATTTTGGCAAGAACTACGCTAATTTCGGGGAAGAAATTTCGTAAGAGGGGGTGGGCTGTAACAGCTGACTTTGGGTGACCGCTCGAGCGGTCATTTGGTCACTCGAGCGAAAGAATTGTTGCTCCCAGTATCTCGTAGGTTTACAGGCGAGACCACTTGAGCGAAGGAATTATCGCTCAAGCATAAAATGTGAGCTCACAATATTTTCACCGTAGCTCTGTAAAACTTCTGAGAACTTGCATTTACTGCTCGAGCGGTGGAAAGTTCGCTCGAGTGGTCTCTTTGCCTTTTTGTTCTTCGCTTAACCGATGGAAGTTTCGCTCGAGCAATCATGTCGAGATAGCAGATTTAAAACATGATCTAAACACACTTTTGACTCACTTTTTCATCTTGTTTCTCTCTCTCTCTTCTCCCCTTTTTTGAAAACCCTAGTACCAAAACACTAAATTTCATTTATATTTAGCTTCTTAGTTCCTTCATTAAAGTCGTTCTCCTCTCCAAGAGCTGCGCTTTGAACCGATTAAAACATAATATCTCGAAAGCTCATCGGGTGGACCTTCATCTTTCGTTACACAACTTTGAGATAGGAATATCTTTACCCTTGTATATCCAAATTTTGGTTTAAATAGGTATGAATCTTAAGATTTATGGGATTGTTGAGATGAATGAAGTGTATATATATATATATATCCATGGGTTGCATGCAAGGAAACGTTTCTTGAAATTGATGATGGATTATGACATTAAGTGCTTGTTTGGCATGTGCTAAAATAGCACATGCTATTTTAGCACATTATCCTATTTGAGTCACAATCATCTTATTTAAGTCACATTACCTCTCTACTACATCACTTCAAACCCAACCCATATTTTACGTTTTTTCGTAAAAAGTGAAATAGTATACTAATCTAACACTTCCCAAACAACCCCTAACTATGAAATAATGTGTGAATATACTTGAACCAAGGGAAAGGAACAATTGGAAGGAAAAGCCTCAAATTCTTATGTGAACCCTAGGGGTTTGTTCATGATTATGATAAAGTGCATGTTAATAAGTAAAAACTTGGAAAATCCTTGAAATTGTTGACATTGGATGAGAAATGTAAATGTTATGGAAAGTGTTTGAGATGCCCACTTGCCGCGGTTGTGTGAGGACGACGAATGTGGGGTTGTCTTTGAGGTGACCACTGCCCGGTTCATGTGAGGGCGGTGAATATGGGGATGTGTGAGGGGTCCACTGGCCGGTTTGTGTAAGGACGATGAAAGTGGGAAGGTGTGAGGCGTCCACATGCCATTCGTGTGAGGACGGAAAAAGTGTGGAAGTTGATGATGATCAATGTTTGTAAAACAAAGTTATAAATACAAATGAATCCATGGCTTTTATAATTGATTTATGCACAGTTATATCAAATGTTTATATACTTGGTTAAAGTTATTCTCTATTGGGCAAAAGTGCTCATTCCTATTTACTAACTTTTCAGGAAACGAAGAAGCCCAAAATCGCCAATGAAGAAAGAGAAGAAAAAGACCTTTTATTTACTTATCTTTTGTGAATTGAAAACTGTAGTAAAATTATGGAACTCTTTTGTTTATTTTGGCTTGAGACTTGTAAAGTTTATTTTATATAGGTTCCAATGCAATTAATACTAGTAGGGGATCAATGTAATTGTTTGTAAACCAAATCTGCCGTTCAATGAGAAAGAGAATTATATTGGTGGAATTATGTTGTGCTTATGTGAAGACTGTATGTTAATGGTTTCTTGTAAATGATTTTGACGGGGTGTTACAAAACATACACATCACATATTACCATAATTTTTCAACCGAAATTCTTATTCTTTTCATAAGTGCCTCAACAACATAACAACCTAAGGAAGGTTTCTTCAATTTCTCAAGAGATTTAACATCGATTTCATGAATATTAGAACAATTTCACCTTTCCCTAAATTAACCCAAAACCTGGGCTTTGATAAAAAGAGGGTTTTTCCTTCATTTTCAAAATAACTACAAGCATGCATCCCCAAATTGTTCATAGTTCACAAAATAATTTATCTTGGACCATATCATGAGAAAGAAATCATTTCTCTAACAATTTCTAGGTTCAACATCACAAAACCCAAACCCAAACCCAAGCTAGAAATTGTAGTGAAATGAACAAGATATGCTAAAACCATATGTATAACTCAAAGAAAATCCCTTCTTCAAGACTTTGAAAAGAAAAGAGGAAAAGTTCTGAAATCAACGACGTTAAAATCCGATCTCCACTGTATACAATGTTGCCCTTGATGAGCTCTTCAAAATTAAAGAAGACACTAAGGTCAAAATCTCAATGGATAATGAGAGATCATGGTAATTGAGTTTTGTGAACACGTTATCAAAATGCATTGTTCATATATATTCTTTATGAAATGGATAATGTAAGAGAAGGAAGAGAGTGTGTTTTGTATTGTTGAGCAAATTGGATGATTTTTGAAAAAAGTTTATATATAATTATGCTTTGATTATAAATCGTCACATTATTAATATTATATAATATAACGCATTCACAATCATAGCTATTTGTATGCTGATATTGTTTAGGATCATGTTGGGATTCTTACTGGGCTTTATGCTCATCCCACTTCGCTAATTAGAGTTGCAAACGAACCGAACCGAGCCGAGCTAAGCTTTGCTAAGCTAGAGCTTGGCTTGTTTACTTATCGAGCTCGTTTATTGAGCTCGAACTCGGCTCGATAAGTAACTGGGCTCGAGTTCGGCTTGACTCATTAATATTAATGAAACTTGAGCTCAGCTGATCGGCTCAGCTCGATAAGATTTTTTTTTAATTTTATTTATATTATTTAAATAAAAAATATTATTTATATTATTTAATATATAAATAATGTATTTATACTATTATTTATATATATTTATATGTTTTTTAATATATAAATAATATATTTATTATATAATTTAAATAAAGATAAACGAGTCGAATTTGATGAGCCGAGCTTATGCGAGCTTGAGCTCGGCTTGTTTACTAAATGAGCATAATATTTGAGTTCGAGTTCGGCTCATTTACTAAATGAATCGAGTCGAGTCGAGCCGAGCCGTAATGAGCTGAACCGAGCCTATTCATGAATAGCTTAGCTCATTTGCAGCCCTATTGCTAATCTTTTTTTAGGTACAGGTTGATAAATGATACAAAATCAGTGACCTTCCTTACGTGTTGGCCACGGGGTCTTTATTTGTTGGTGAAACGCCATTTTTGTAAAGAGGATTGAACCCTTTCTCTTTTATGTAATAGTGTAAGCCTACGGACAATTTATTTAATTGTAATTCATGTTGCATTTCAATTTGTTTATACGATTGAGGGAATCTTTACGTATTAATGGACGTCAGTGGATTTCATTTCTGTATTGTATTAGTGAAAATAGATTTTAACGACGGATATGGTAATGTTAACCTGGTAATAAAAGTGAGGCATGACAAATAACTCTTTTACCAATAATCTCAGTCTCCCCCTATCGAGATCACGCCTCTTCCCAAATACACATAAGGTATGCAATCTAAAGTTCAAGACTAACTCCACACATACTTAATCGAGTAGAATAATTTCATGATCATGAAGGTGACCTATGTAATTCATAATGTTTAACAGTAACAACTTCCATCGAGGCACACCTTGTATTCCCACACAAATTTCACATATGTACATCATCCCACCCCACATAACTATGAATAACCCAATAAAGAAAATATTCTCACCTTTGAAAATAAAAGTAATTTCTTCTTGGAGTTATACGCATCACAAGGTTCGAAATGCCTTCCTAATAACTATTTCTCCTTTACTCTATAATGCCCCGAAATAATTATAATAAACCATCCACAATATTAATAAATAACAACAATGTATCAACATAGTTTTCTGGAATAGGTATCCTTTCATTCCATATGATTCTACGGTACAAAAGATAGCACATGCAGTTATACTTTTACAAGTCTTAATTCTGAATCTATAGCATGTGTTACAAGTTAAAGATACAAAATAAGAGTTAAAACACATAAGAAATGCCCTAGAGGCTTACAACTTTCCAAGATAATACTTGCTAATAACAAAAGTGAGATTAAACTCAATACAAATAAAGCCTTACGCTTATACAAAATGAATACAACAATTAAACAAAATGAAACTCTTCCTCCAAATCCTCCCAAGCTATTGCATTGGCGGAGACATATCATCAGCATCTGAAAATGGTTTTCCCATATTGGGTGAGCCAAAACCCAGTAGAAATACTCTAACACAATTTATGAATCTTAACAAAGATATAAGGTGTATGCATATGTAATGCTCATGCTAAAAAAATTTTATATCTCTTTCCAAAACCATGCAATGCCAGGTTCATATCTCAACTCATGAAATCATTTCTTTTACAATAGAAAACAGGGCAGTGAATCATACTTTGGGAATCCCTAGGTACGTGTCTGCAAATAGACTATACAAGTACTACCAATTGTCATTTTTACATGTATTAACCGAAAGGCTCGACACCTATTTGCGCGGGTTTCTGGACTTTCACCAAGGACACACAGGCCAACATAATACCGTAACCGCACCCCCTATCCAGATTCACCAAGGTATTCACCTATTTTCTCAAAACAATATACACTTTCAACTGTGTTAAATATACAACAATGCTTAATGCAATAGATGAGAAAATAGTTTCAATTCTTCTAGTTTTCATGCAATTTCTCCAACAATAATAGTTATCCTCCACCAATAGCCCAAAACAGATATCTGTAAACAAATAAATAATTTTCATAACAATAAACTTTTCAAAAAATCTCAAGATGGAATTGATAATATATATCCAACTCCACTATCCTCATTAACCTCAATCCAATTCCACATTTTCAACATCAATTCCATTTATCATTTCAAAATCAACATTTGATATTCTTAGGGCAAAATTCCCTTTCCTTTATAAATCAATTTCAAAGGTAAAAATCCATCATTTCGTCATAACTCAATAATAAATACATTTCCTCAATCATTTCCAACAACCCATTTAAAAACCCCTCTTTTTTATTTCAAGCCAAAACCCTAAATTGTTCAAAAATCCTCACATCACAATATTGTTTCAAAAACACAAATAACTAAGTTAAAAATCATAAGAAAGTGCAAAGATATCCCTACCTCAAGCTTAGAAGACAAAAAAAGGAATAGAGAAACTTCAACAACGCCAAAACCCAATTTTGCTCCGATCAAAATGAAGCTCTCGGAGTGTTCTACCTTTTTATCAAAGGGACACGGGTAAAGAAATCAATAGATCTAGGTGTATTTATAGAGAGAAGATGAGTTTTAGAGAGATATATGAAAAAGTGAGCCAAAAATGTGACTTTACAGACTGATATACGCGCAAACTGCTCGAGCGCAAGAAGTATCACTCGAGCGAGCAAACACAACAAATGGGACCGCTCGAGCGAAGAATACAAACTCCTAGAGGTTTTGCAGACATAAGGCCACCACTCGAGCTCAAGAAATATCGCTCGAACGCAAGAAGTACCGCTCGAATGCCAGCTCCCAATATCTCTGCAGGTTGCAAAAGTATTGAGAGTTCTCAAAGACCGCTCTAGGGCAAGAAGTATTGCTCGAGCGAAAAAGCCAAAATCTGGGCATGAACTATTTTGAAAAACTAACTCTCGACCTGTTCTAAACGCAACCAAGACACTCTAATAACCAAACTCAATGAGGAATAAGAAGAATAAGATATGTACAACTATATAAGACAAAGAAACTCGGATCCAAAACATCAACGGGTCGGGTCTAAACCAGAATCGCTATATACTCACTCATAACAATAAATTTGGGATTTCCAACAAGGTCATACACAATAGGAAAATTTCATTCCCAACTCTTTCTCAAACCAATTTTAGCCGACGACTCCTACTCGTCACCCAACCAGTGATCCCATCACCCACCATGGTGATGCCACAAACTGTGAACGATTACTCAAACAGCAACAATACATAACTACAGCTATAAGTTTAAATAAAACAAACGAGAGAACTAAATTTACAAACTGGGGAAGTCACATCCCTTCACAAACACCACTACACCAAGTACTCACTATTTATTTCTTGTCCATTACGTGGATTTTTCACAACTAACCCCATCAAGGGAATCACACACAATGAACTAGAGACAAGCATCTAATATTTAGTACAACTTGTCACCCCTGTGAGTGACATACACGTGAATCAGTAAGTCTTATCATTGCACCTCCTTTCCGAAGTTGCTAGCCAACTTACTTCTACCCAAACTCTAAAAGTACAACCATGAGCTATAATACCACTCACTCTAAGGGATTTTCTTATGTCAACAATGGTCATTCCGAATCAATTTCCAAGACTCATAAAGAAACAAAAATGTATCATACCAATTTATTTTCTAGATGAGGGATCTGCCAAATAAATTCTTTTACGATAGTATTACCATAAGTATGGTGGAATAAATAAGGGTGAAATAAGAAGTCATCATTTATCAAACGAACTCAAACATCTCTTAATTACAATTGCTACCAATCACTCAAAGTCAAATGCACCTGACTTAAACTCAATGATAATGCTAGACCAAAACACCAACTCCACAATTTCTTACCTGACTCATAGCGAAACAAGCGGTCAATATAAGGTTTCATAATTCTCATATCAAGGACACGAGACAATCATATAATTAAAGGGTAGATGATACAAAATAATCTCACTCTAATCCATCTACTTAGTCCCTATCAATTTTCGAAACGACATTATATAACTAGACCCAATTATAACTTGACTCGGAATCAAGAAGATTGACCAAGACAATTAAAAAATGAATTTTTTTTATTTAACTCCCTAGAAAATATTTTGTATCAGTTTAAGAACAACTAAAATATATTTGTTAGTATAAGGACACTAATTTCTTTTCTTTTTCTTTTTTTTTTTTTTTGGGGACAAAACTACTCTTAGTCTAGTTTCATTATTGTACTTCTACCTAACACCGTCATTGCCACTACCACTGCCACTTTTGGTTGTTGGTGACAACTTTCTAGTGACTACCATTAGTCCATTTCTGATGACTCTCTAGCGAAATGAAATTTCATTGTGTGACTGAGAAATCAGACTATTTTAAACAAAAAGAGAAATAGAAGAAAAATATAAAGAAAGAGTAAGAGATGAATAATAAAGAGATCGAACTATGCAACAAGCTTAATTGTTATTCAACAGTATTAGTGCTTAAACAAACTACAGTGAGGTGATGAAGAGATGAATGGTTGTTACGAACAACGAGCAAACTACGGTTGCGAACAACAACTCCGTTCAAATCTAAACTATGGTCATGAAATGCAACGGCTTGTTTTAGATTTGGACGATGGTTGTGAACGACAGTAGTGGTGGCAATGGATCTAAAAGAGGCGGCCACAAGAAGATATGGTTGTGGCATTGGTAAATGTATACAGTTGAAGCATGGGTGGTAGAGAGAGAGAGAGAGAGAGAGAGAGAGAGAGAGAGACGTATAAAGGGAAAAATCTAGAGCTCTTGTAAGGTTTTTATGGTTTAAGGGTATTTTTGACCATTTATTTCAAAACTTTTATTTTATCTTCCTAAAATTTAAAATATTAGAGATTTTAATTAGCATTCAAACTTTCAATATCTTCAAACTCTAACAGAAATGTGTAAAGTTCCTAATGTTTTTGTAAAAATTAAGAAAATTACCATTCAATGGAATGGGAAAATTACTAAAAATTGAGAATCTTATGGGTTGCAATTTTTACTGTGTTTTTTTAAATAAAATAAAAAAAATTGCATTCTTATTGCTTTGTAAATATTTTTAGTTAAATAAATGGATATTTACCAGTAAATCCTATCTCACAGACAAATACTCCAATTAGTCTTAAGTTTTTTCTATTAATCTGTTAAGTCCTATTAGTAGAGAGTTTCTTTCTGTGTGGTCCTATTTTCAATTTTGATAGTGTTTTGGTAGACAACTATGCCCTTTTATTAATGTGAAAGATATGATGTGACACTCCAATGTGACAAATATTAATGTGACACTCCAACATGGCAGGTATGATATAACACTCTAAAAAAACTAAAAACTCTTTAGTGTACTTTTTTCAAATGTGACAACGTGGCGAGTATATTGTGACACTCTAAAAAAATTAAAAACTCCTTAGCGTAATTTTCTTAAATGTTACATGTGATACTCTAACGTAATGGATATGATGTGACAACTAAAAACTAATTAGTGTACTTTTTTCAAATATGATGATGTAATGAGTATGATGTGACAACTAAAAATTCCTTACTGCACTTTTTCTAAATGTGACAACGCAGTGGATATGATGTGATACTCCAAAATAATTGAAAATTCTTTATTATATTTTTTTCTCAAATATGACAACGTGGTAGGTATGATGTGACACTCTAAAAAAGCTACAAACTCCGTAATGTACTTTTTCCAAATGTAACATGTGACACTTACTTTTTTTAAATGTGATACTCTAATGTGGCGGTCATATAAATCATTACACATCCAAAAGAACTAAATAGAATATAAAAAAAAAAAATGAAATTATATGGATCACAAGTCCAAAATATGAAATTTATTGGTTAATCTACCTTAAATAAATTAAATTATAATTTTTTTTTTCAAAAATTAAAGAAAAACGTGAGGCTGAAAATGTTATTTGTCCATGTTATTAAAATAAAATTTAAGTAATTTGAATAGAATGGATAAAGACGAAATACAATATAATGGATTATTAGTAGTAAATTAATAGTCATTAGACTATTTAATTAAAAGTGATGGGTATTTAATTATTAACTTGATCTTTACTAAACTAATAAAACAACAAATTAATAAATCTATTGAATATAGAATCTAATTCCACACTTCATGAAACAAAAGACCCTATATGGGAACATGTCATCATTATAATACGAAAAATATTAGAAATTTTAAATAATTTATTAAATTTTCTATCAAATTTTTTGCATAGACGTGGAGTTATATAAATTTACATGTATATAAGTTTTACATTTATGTAAGAAATTTGATAAAAATTTAATAAATTATTTGAGATTTCCAACCTAACTCTTATAATATTATTCAATTAAAAAAAATTGGACAGTAGTGGGCAGTCAAATCAAGCGTGAAGCCAAAAAAATAAAAATAAAAATGAAATAAAATAAAATAGAAAAGTCAAGCGTAACGGATGGGAAATCGAAAGTGGAAAAGACTCGGGAAGTTTCTTCGTCATTCCCAACCGCGTAAAATCGTTGACTCATCATAGTCGTTGTTTGTTTTACTTCATAGCTGATGGAATTAAATTATTAATTCCGTGGGTTCACAAAAAAATGTATTTGGTCACGGAGAATGCTCTCTGGTGGGAGGACTAATAATTCTACGAGGATGTGGTGTTTTAATTTAGGTTAAGTTTGACAATTCTTAAAAAATTTAAAAAGTTAAAAAGTCACTATTCTATTTAAGTCACATCATCTTATTTAAGTCACATCATTTCTCTAACACATAACATCAAACCCAACTCAAATCCAACTCATATTTCATAAAAAGTCAAAAAATGTACTTATTTAGATCATCCCAAACAACCCCTTAATGTCAATTTCATAAGATGAGAGGTAAAATGATTATTTTATTTCTTATTTTGTAAAATAAAAATAAAATCTTCTTTTATATGATAATTTTTTTATGCAATTTTATAAATTTAATCTCAATTAATTAATATCATCTTATTATTATATAAATAAACATAATTTATTTATACAATTACACTAGTAATTTTCTCGTTTAATTTTATGTATTAATAATTCTATCAAATCTACTAGCGAGACCATTGAAAATTCCAACTTTCTACCCCACACGCGCTCAACCGTGCGAAGTTATCTAATGGTTGCATTTACTTGTGAGTGAACAAATGATTCTTGTTTTTAAAACAAAATATAAAATGATGGCATGTTCACCCATTATTAGAAGCGCAAACTATATAATTTATAATTTATTACATAATTTCTCTTCAACGGCACTCCAACATACACGCACCAACTTTCCCTTCTTGTTATTTCTTGAAAAAGTCGATAAAAAGTTTGAATTTTATCAGCGTATAACATTAGATACAAGATAAATTTTTTATTTTGATTGTAAGAATATAATTGATAAAAGAAAAATAATTTATTCATACAATTTCTTTCTTCAAACCTCTCAAATACTCATCAATTGTTTGTTCTTGATTCTTAAATGAAACATGAGACAAATCTAAATAAGTATCATTTTGAACTATTAGATACTTATGATTATTATCTTTTCTAGATATTACTGGCTCAAGTGTAGGATTAGAGGTACTTCCATAGCAAATAATTGTAGTCTTTCCTTCAGCCATTTTTGTCTCTTTGTATTTATTTTATGAAGACCTTTTATAAAGCCTATGACTAGGCTTGACTAGGGTGTTAGAATTTTACACAAATCTTGGTCGCAAAGTCTTGTCAAGTTAGGTATGCATTAAGTTATAGTTTTGTTTGTGTCCACCATCTTGTATTCTATATATTGGCTTTTACGCCAACATAATGAAGTATGTAAATTCTCTCCCTCTTTGTGCTTCCAACTCTAACTTCTCCATCACAATTCCATACTCCATAACTCCATCATAATTCCATAATAATAAAAATAGTAAAAAGCTCCTTTCCTTTTTTGTTGTTTTAAGTGGTATCAGAGCTTGGTGCAGAGCTTTTGAAAGTAACATCAAGTTATGTAAATATTTCTCTCTACGTCTAAATGTGTGATATATATAAGTGTGTATGGTGTGCTTTATGTTATAAAAAAAAAAAAAAAAATCAAAGTTTTTAATTGTGTATTATTTGTATTTTATATCTTCATAATTATTTGTTTCATTTATAATTGTTGTAAAACCTATATGCTTAGTGTATGTCAAAACCCATGTACTCATTAAGATCTTTGACTACTGACCATAATTAAGTCTTTAAGGTCATAAAGAGAGGTTTTAGGCACCGGATAAATATACTAGGACAGGAGGGTCTTAGGTACCAACAACAATCTATAATGGCAATTAACCCTAAAGATATAATATGCTTTGGAAATACAAAAAATACTATTAATAATAAATATGATCATAGTTTGCATATTACTAAAGAGTCTGCAAATATAAATAGTGTGTTATAGTTTAAATAATATTACTGATATTATGTGTTTTTGGTTTTCTAAATTAGTTCAAAATTAAAAAATAAATCAGAATTATCTAGAAACCAAAGTTGAGTCCATAAAATCTAAAATATACAATTTGGATTCTATAATAAATATTGACTTAAATAAAGATGCAAAAAACCAAATAAACAATTTGGTGACAAAATTAGAAACTATATCCTTCATAAACAATGATGGAATGAATAGTCTAGGAGATAGTTACATTCTTAGGCTATTTTATGGTACAGAAGATATTATGGTACTTCAAACCAATACCTATAATAGGACTGAATATGAAAATATTGTTGAAATATTGGATTATTGGAGAAAATTATATAAAGACCCAGATATAAATATTGATGAAAGAAATAGGCTACTAGATCAAATAAGAGAAACTTATCTAGAACATAAAACCCTTTTACAGCACTTTAATTATGATATTAATATGTCAACTAATGATGATGATAGTCAATCATTCTCATCTGAAGAAACAATAGATCAAGATATTTCACCAAAAATAAATAAAAGGAAAAGAAAGGCAGAAGAGCCAATTGATCCCGAATTATTTGGTACATGGGGAGATGAAGAAAATTTTGACTTTATTTAGACAAATGAAGTTAAAAATGATACTAACATTGGAAGTATCTTTTATGCTACAGTCAGCTCATGTAAATGGAATGCCATACCAAAAGAAAAATGAACATTAATGAAACATCCAATTTTGGTAATTGGAATTGATGGCAACCATACTTCCATACAATTCAAGGCTAAAAATATAGCTATTTGGTTAAATGATAGCAAGTTCATTATACCAAAAATTTTATGTTTTTCGTATATGCATGGAGATTTCCTTATTGGAAATTTATCTATAAATACCTTCCAATGCAAATACAAGCAAAGGTCATTTCATTAAACATAAACAATGTCTTAATTCATATTCCCTTGTTATAACAACATAAATATATTTGTGACAAAGAGTTTGTGCCCCTGCCGCGTGGTGATTTAACTCACATCATCAAAACTATTGATGAATCACATTGGATTTATAAAATTTTGGAAGAAAATTTCAGTGAACATCCATTAAAACTATGGCAACATAGTCCACGTTATTGTAGTTTAAAATTAAAGACCCTAACGTTATCATTAGAGTAAGACCAATGATCTATACTAGACAAGATATAGATGAATTTGATATTCAACTCGAGGAACTTTTAGACAAAAAGTTAATTGAAGAAACTAAAAACCCTCACTCTAGCCCAGCTTTATGATAAGAAACCATGCTGAAATTAAAAGAGGAAAAGCCCGAATGGTAGTCAGCTATAAACGACTAAATGAAAATTTAGAATTTGATGGATATTTTATTCCATGAAAAGATATTTTGATTAACTTAACCAAATGATCAAAATCTTTAGCAAATTTGATTGTAAAAATGGATTTTAGCAAATTCAATTGACTGAAGAGGCAAAAAAATTAACAGCTTTCAGTACACCTAGAGGACATTATCACTGGAATGTTATGCCTTTGGGATTAAATATTACACCACAGGTATTTCAACGGTGGATGGATACAATTTTTAAAGACCTTAAAAATTGTTGTGTAGTTTATATTGATGATATACTTATCTTCTCTAAAACTAAGGAGGAGCATAAGAAACATTTAAAATTACTTTGTGAAAAATTCCAAAAACATAGAATTATTTTGTTTCGAAAAAAAGATTGAACTAGAAAAAGAATCAATTGAATTTTTGGGAATAATTTTAGATCAGAAAAGTTTAAAATTACAAGAATATATTTTGTCCAAAGTACGAGATTTTCGTAGTACTCTTGAAAATATAACACAATTACAGAGTTTATTAGGCATTTTAAATTATGGACGAAATTTTTATCAAAAATCTTTCAAAAATAGAAATTCCTTGGTTAACCAGATTAAGGAAAAATGTTATTTTTGAATGGACATCAGAAGGTGTTGCTTTAATTAAACAAATTAAGGAAAATATTAAAACTTTACCAGGTGTTTATCTTCGTAAAACAGGTGATAAATTAATTCTAGAAACAGATGCCTTAGACTGATAGCAGATCGGTGTCTAGAAGCAAAGGCGAAAAAATAAATAAAAAATCAAATTTCCAACTTACAATACAATAAAAAATGTTGTGATAAAATTTTAAAAGAAAATTGGAAAATTGGTTGTAATACATTTCCTAAACGAAAAGGATTTTCCAAAAAACGCAGAAAATATAAATGGAAATCTTGGAAAAAAAAATAAAACTTTTTCAACACAGAAAAAGTATATTCGAAAAAAGAAACTAACAAGTGTTTCAAAAAAGAAAACTTATAAATGTTACATTTGTAACAAAGAAGGTCACTATGCACCCGAATGCCCAAAAAGGGAAAAAAGTGTAAAGAAAATGATCAAAGTTCTTGAAAAACAAGATTTTGAAATAATATATGGCAAAGAAATTTCTGATGAAGAAGAAATCTTATACGAAATTTCTAGTGATGAAGAAAGTTCAGATAAAGAACTAATTTTCATGATGACTAATAATAGTCAAGAAATATCTCAAAAAGAAGATAGTATATCTCAAGAAAAATTACAGGCAATTCGACTTGGAAATGTAATAGAAGAAAAAACTTTTACCGACGAAGAATTAGCAAAATTTGAAAAAATTCAAGAAGTTGTTGTTCCAGAAATTTATGAACTTTCAAAATTTAACTTCTTTTCAGCAAGAGTGTTTGAATAATACAGTGGTAACACTCGAGCAAAATGGTCAGAAGAAGGAAATATTGATATTTCTTTTTTTGATAAGAAAAATGTTACAAGATGGAAAAAGAAATATCCTGAAATTCAATATATTCATATTGGATTAATTCAAGTAACCATTACAGCCTTATTTCGCCAAGGGATAAATACTCCTATTTCGGCAGTAATTTTTAATAAAAGATTTTCTGACCTAATGAAAGCAACCATTGGAGGAATCCAATCTAATTTGGCTAATAGAGAACTTTGGTTTAATATTAGACCAAATTTCTTTATTTCCATAAATGATCCTAATCTTGAAGACACAGTTAGAATAAGAATTAAAACACAAGGATTAGGAATGAAATCAAATTCCCATGATTTGGTTATTCATCAGAAAACAATTTACGAATTAACCAAATTTAAAATTTAAAAAGTTAACACACATTTAAATATCTTTTCAAAATTCTCCTTGCATGCATTCTGTTTGATTAGGGAAATTGTAGGGGAAGAAATTGTGTGGTTGTATTAGCGCTGTTAATAAAATAATAATGAGAATGATACATTATTATTTTGAAAGGTATATATATACATACATATTTTCATTTCTACTCCATTGTCGTCACTAGAAATTCATCAACACTGAAAAAAGCATCTGGAAGTACTGTTAGGTTTCCATGGATCTACCACAAGGTCCACTTCAATGATCCAAATCATACACATCGAAAGACTCGTCGAGAAAATCATCTTTGCAAAATATTAGATAATTTGGACAAATTTAATCACAAATTTTCATATCACATTTGTTATAAAAAAAAATTAAAAAAGAAGAAGAAGAAAATAGACGAAAATTATAATTATAATTTTGATTATTGATTATTTATTATTTTAAAACAAACTAATTGATGTGGGCTTGGTGGATTAAGTTTACCAATTATTACAAAATAAATAAATGGTTATTCTTAAAATTATAATAATTATTTATTTTTAAAAAATAAATGTAATTCAAACACATAACTACCGATATATAATCATTTTAATTTTTTTACATGAATATTCCACCGAACGAGTTTTTAAAAGTGAATAGTTCAAATCACAAATATGAGTCCCAAAATGAGCCTGCTAAGCCTAAACGCTCTCTCAAATTAGATGACCAACTTGAAATAATCTAATCCCTAATATAAATGATTTGGATAGAGTTGGGAGAGAAAAATTATATTATGACTTTGGACAAATTTATGTGGTATCCTAATTGGTTTTTATTGATTAGAATAGCAGGACTTACTATTTTTGTGTTAGTTTTTGAGAGATTAAGAGGATCTAGATCATCACTAACCTCTTGTGGAGATGAATATTTTAAAATTATGTTTGAATGATGAGAATCTTAAATTGTGTTTAAATCATGAATAAGAAATAAAAATATGAGTGAAATATGAATGAAATAGCGTTAAATTTGATTTATATTTTACCTATATTTTTCTTTTATTTTGTAAATTCATACTCAAATCCTGATCCAAATACACACTCAAGAAGGAATGAGAATATAATTATTACCAATAAAACTTATGTGTCAATGTTATTCAATCATTTAGTTACAATAATAATTCTTAAGGAAAATTCTTAACATATATAAAATTCATACAAAAAATTTGATAAGAATGATGTTGTCATGCTATTATTGTAGATGAATCTATCTTCAATGATATTTTATTTTGAAGTGAAAGATTCACAATAAGGCACATCATTTTATATGAATTTTTTATTTATATAGTATTACTCAGTTCTTAATGGAAAATGATAAATTTTTAAATGTTGTGAATTATTATTATTATTTTTAATTTTTAAATAGCTAACAATCCACTTAGAATGTGGAATTTTTATGAGACAGTAATAAAATTGGATTCCAACTTAGCATTTGGAATTGCATAAAGATTATTATCATTTAAATATAGCTCAAGGAAATAACACTTCTAATGTACTAGAAGTTATTTAGTGATATTGGAATATTATTTCATTCAAACATAGCCCATTTATGATGACGATAATGATCAGATCCTCCACTTCACAACGACGACCAAATTAGTCAATTCATCTCTCTTAGTCTTTTGTGGGTCAGTAACTCCACTTTGAAAATTAATTTTTGAGACTCAAACATGATGTTGCAGCCTAAAGAAATTTTATTTAATAATGCTGAAGGGCTTTGAATCTTGGTTGTTTGAAAATTGGTGAAGAAGATGAGTGGTTGGTTTTGATTCCGTCTGAATTTTTTTGAATTTGACAATGTCCGATTTTGAACATATAATCAGTCGAATTCGGATAACTCTCTGTTCAATCCAAGATGATCAATACAAATAGCGGGAATTTGATAAATTCAACTCGATTCAACTTATGAATATATTTAATTTTCAACATACTTGTTATGCTGTCTATTAAAAAGAGATACAAAGATATAAATTTTATTATTTTAATAAATAAAATTTGAGTAAGGTCTTGCTTAAAAATTTTATATTTTAATTAATGTTTTGACTTTCTATTAAAAAAATACAAAAAATTAAAAAAGAATAATATGATAATTTTTAAATTTTTAACTATTTTAAATACCAATTAAGGGCAATCACACCACATATATTTGTTTTTGGAGCAAACTTCCCGTGAAGTGCACCTTTGCTCCCAGCCTCCCATCATGTGATATCTTCAACATAAATAAATAAAGTTATCCATCTTGGAACCAATAAGTAAAAGTGTACAACACGCGCTATGCTGTGCCCTCAGCCTCAGTCAGACAGACTATTGCTACCTGGGGGTGGCATCGACTTGTTGGCTCATTTGAATCCGCATATTTTTTTTTAAATTTTAAAAATATTATTTTATTTCATAAGATTTGATGCAGTCAATATTTTAAGCCCAATCAATTAATGAGTAGGATTTGAGATTTATAGTTTTAACTTAGTTTGGTCTGGTCTAATCTGTTATTAAATTAATTAATTATAATATATTAAAAATATATATATATTTTTGTTGAAATCTAAACTTTATATTTATTGGTTTTATTGAAACTCACATGTAGTGATATCTTATTTAATTTACACACAAGTTTTTTTAATTTATAATGATATCAGTATATTTATTAAAAAATATTAGCATATCACCCGTGCTATGCACGGATTGTGTTTACAATCTATATATTAAGGAAAAGGGTCTTTTAAAACCCAAGGCTTGTGGAACCTCCAACATACCAATCCTAATTTCTTGATTTTTTAATATTTTTTTTAAAAAAAATTGACTTGGTGATTGGTGATTGGTTCAAAGATTGTAATAATTATCCTATTGATTACAATAAATTCAAGGATTGTAATAATTACACTATTGATTACAATAAACACTTAATTTATAATAATTACACTTATTAAATGAATAACGCAATAAAAGAAATCCTAATTTCCTTACTTTTTGCATCCCCAAGAGACCCATGTAATTATTGTGTAAATGCCTCTTAAATAAATAAATAAACACTTATTAAATTCTTTCAAACTCCTCGGTCAAACCTCATGTATTTAATTTATATATTATGTAATCTATACTATATATTAAGCAAAGGGGGGTTTTTAACCCCAAGGCCTGTGAAAGCTCCAATCTCCTAATCCTAATTTTCTAATTTTTTGATTTAAAAAAAAAAAAAAAACTTCAGCATTTATTGACTTCTCCCAACCCAACCTCAGCATTTATTGACTTTTCCCAACCCACAATCCATTTTGACTTCTCTCATAATTATTGTAACATCATTTTCAATTTCTCCTATAAACTATGGTGACACACAAAAATAAAAAATAAAAAAGATAAGAATTTAGCTATAGATCTCAAAAAAATATAACATCTAAATTTGAATTATGATTTAATAATATAATTATGTATTTTTTTTTATGTATATCTATCAAAATTTTAAATCACTTAATGGGACAAACTAATCAATTTTCCAAAATTATTGATTTTTAATTTACAAAATAGATTAAAAAAAACTATTGATTGATTTATTTATTTAATAACAAAAATATTTCATAATCTCTCTCTCCTAATCTCTCTCACAAATTTTCAAAAAAAAATATTAAAACTTGCATTCATTTTCTCTTCCCCAAAAAATCAGATAGTAGCTCCAATCTCCTAATCTTAATTTTCTAATTTTTTGATTTAAAAAAAAAAGCCTCAGCATTTATTGACTTCTCCCAACCCAACCTCAGCATTTATTGACTTTTTCCAACCCACAATCCCTTTTGACTTCTCTCATAATTATTGCAACACCCTTTTTAATTTCTTCCATACACTATGGTTACACACAAAAACTTAAAAAAAAAAAGATAAGAATTTAGCTATAGATCTCAAAAAGATATAACATCTAAATTTGAATTGTGATTTAATAATATAATTGTGTATTTTTTTATGTTATATCTATCAAAATTTTAAATTACTTAATGGTACAAATTAATCAATTTTCCAAAATTATTGATTTTTAATTTACAAAATAGATTAAAAAAAACTATTGACTGATTTATTTATTTAATAACAAAAATATTTCATAATCTCTCCCTCCTAATCTCTCTCACAAATTTTCAAAAAAAAATATTAAAACTTGCATTTATTTTCTCTTCCCCAAAAAATCAGATAATATTTTCTATTAAAGTTGTAGATATCTACCTATATTATATATTATATATTATAACATAACAAAAAAAACTAAAAAAAAAATTCTTTATTAAAGTTTATCTAAATAAACTTTAAATCAATAAAACTCACATGTCTATCATATATCTAACTCACATCATAACTTACCTAAATAATAATAATTAAAAACAAATGGAAACCGCAGATAAATTAAATTTTTAAAAAAAAAACAAAAGATACCCACAACTCCATCTGAAATAAATTGAAAAAAAAATACCCGAATAGAAACCACAAAAAAATAAAAATAAAAATAAAAAGATATATCTATCTATCTATTTATATCTATACTTACTATATATTAAGCAAAAGGGGATTTTTAACCCCCAAGGCCTATGGAAGCTTCAATATCCCAATCTGAATTTTTTAAATTTTTTATTTAAAAAAAAAAACTCAGTAATTCCCTTATACAAATAATTATAGATACAATTCGTGTATAGTTACTGCAGTATCCTTTTCAACTTCCCCCATGCACTATGGTTAGTGATAAGAAAAAAATCTTAAAAAACATAATTTATATATTAAAAAAGATCTAAAACAAATATAAATATCTATAATTATCCCGTGCATTGCACGGGTGATAAGCTAGTCTATATATTAAGGAAAATGGTCTTTTAAAACCCAAGGCTTGTGGAACCTCCAACATACCAATCATAATTTCTTGATTTTTTAATATTTTTTTTTAAAAAAATTGACTTGGTGATTGGTGATTGGTTCAAAGATTGTAATAATTATCCTATTGATTACAATAAATTCAAGGATTGTAATAATTACACTATTGATTACAATAAACACTTAATTTATAATAATTACACTTATTAAATGAATAACGCAATAAATGAAATCATAATTTCCTTACTTTTTGCATCCCCAAGAGACTCATGTAATTATTGTGTAAATGCCTCTTAAATAAATAAATAAATACTTATTAAATTCTTTCAAACTCCTCGGTCAAACCCCATGTATTTAATTTATATATTATGTAATTATTGTGTAAATGTCTCGGTCAAACCCCATGTATTTAATTTATATATTATGTAATTATTGTGTAAATGTCTCTTAAATAAATAAATAAACACTTATTAAATTCTTTCAAACTCCTCGGTCAAACCCCATGTATTTAATTTATATATTTAATTTATATATTAAAAAAAATGAAAACAAATATAAATATCTATAATTATCCCGTGCATAGCACGGGTGATAGGCTAGTTATCTATATATGTGAAGTGTGATTTTTAAATGTTTTTTTTTTAAATGTCTTCTTTTTTTTCTTTTTTTATATTATATTAAAGTTTAATATTTTGATAATAATCATATGTGTTGGCCTAAACCTGGCCCGACCCGACGAATGCCATCTAACTCCTCCCTCCTTTGTCCACTAAAAATTTGAGTGAAGTCCTTCCGCAATGAATTAGTAATAATGTTAAAGGTTCCAAAAGATTTACCAAAATTTCTATCATATATATGGTAAATCTTTTGGAGTCTCTAGCATTTTTATAAAATTTTTGTCACTATTATTCAAGCAATTGGTTACGTTAATAATTCTTAGTGAAAAATAATAAATTTTTAAATATTGTGAGTGCAATTATTAGATTTTATTCTTAAATAGTTAACAATTCTCTTCGGATGAGAGATTTCTATAGAGAAGCGGGGGAATTGAACTTCTACTTAGCTTGGTAATGTGGTTCATATTAAATGTGGAGACATATTTTTTAAATAACGACACGCGGCCAAAGTGGTACCGAAGTGCCAGCCGAGGTGCCACATGTCCTGGTCATGACGCCGAGGTGATCTCGACTAGGCCGATGTTATCTGCAGAGATATCGGAATCCGAAATGATCGGATAAGGGACGAAAGTCCGAGAATGGAGGAGGACCTCAGACTGGATAAGGATAAAGTTCTTAGAGAGTTTACTTTTCTCTATTGGAGAGTCCAAGATAAGTATTGAGCCAGAGTCCAAGAGAAGCTAAGCTTTTGTCGAAATCAGGTTAGTGCTGGTTATAAAAGTAAGGCACCCTCGTGGATTTAAGGTACGTTTTGGTATTCTGGCTTGTGAGTTAAGCACAATTGGTTATCTTTGAGAGATATTGATTACTGACTTGATCGTCGGAGTGCCCCCGGGTGGAAGAACCACCGTCAGAGTCTTTTCTTTTTGTGACAGATCATTCGGGCGTAATCTATTCTGCCGGTGTTCTCCAGCTGAGTACTTGTTTGGCAGTGTGGTCGGAAATTTACACACACACTAAAATAAATAATTAGAAACCACTTTCCTATTTCAATTTGTTGCAAATGTTGAAATCATGACAATTTGGAATCACATAATAAAAATGTTAGAAACTCTAAATGAATTATCAAATATTCTACACAATACTCACATATTACACCTATATGAATATTGTATAGAATATTTAGTAATTTATTTGAGATTCCCTAACATTACCCTTACTATAATTCAAACATAGCCTAAGGGAAAGAACATTTATGATGTACCAAAAGTTATTTAGTAGTTTTAAAATATTGCTCCACTACTTATCTCAAAACACTTATTTCTCTCTGTTTTCCTTTCTTATTCATCACTATACTAACCATTACTGCTCCTCTTATCTCCATCATTGGCTTACCACCAAGAAAACTTTCAGATCTAGACTCAAATATGATTCATGATCGAAAACTAAACGTATTTTTATACGCTAGGTGACCTTAGATCAAGAATGTTTTATTTTGTAACATAGAGGCAGAGATTAAGATATCACAACTACCAATTGCAACGATGAACAGATTGTAAAGGTGATTGGTATTGTTTGTTTGATGGTAATTGTTTTATTTTTTATTTTGTTTTATTTGTTTATTTATGGGTAAATTACATTTCGTGGTGGTCTCGTATCGTACTCTAAGTAGTATGCCCCATAGGTCTATGCTAAGGCCTCGTTTGGGAACCCTCCCTTTTAGTCAAAAAGTCAAAAAGTTACTAAATTAGCTAAAAAGCCAATAACCCATACCAAAAAGTCAAAGATTCTCTTTTCTCTCTACTTTTTGCACATCTTTTCGTAAAAAGTAAAAAAACCATCCCAAACATACTAATTTTTTTTAGCTCATATTCTAGCCAAATAGCAAAAAAGTTACTAAATTAGCCTGTTCCCAAACGAGGCCTAAGAGGCCAACAAATTGTGCATCTAAAAATATAAGTTCTTCATCATATTTGACATTGGTATCCATCTACAAATATGAAATCGATGTGATAATCACATAAGGACATCTCACTAACAAAATGCATCCAAAAATAAATAAATAAATAACTAGTTAGAATAGGAATTGGCAAAAACAAATGGAAAAGAGAAAACAACCCAAAAAAATAAAAAATAAAAATAAAATTATCCGGATGCATGATTAACTAAACATATTTGGAGAGAACAACACAATTGAACTACCACAAGATTAATCATATGTTTATGGTATAAAATGAGAAAATACATGTGCCCCTTCTATAAGTACACACATGGGCAAATATTCAGCACATAAATCCTACAACCTAGATTGATCTTATAAGAACATATGATGTCATACTGGTTTAGAAATTTTTTTCAAAGATTTGGTACCTATATATATATTGTCAATGCAGAAAGCTGAAAATAATTTTATAGAACAAATCCAAATTCAAACCAACAAAAGAATTCCACCATTGCTAAACTCAAGAAAAATTATTCATTGAAATTCATCATCAATTTACAGCAACAAACCCTATACATAGATAGTAGAAAATACCTAACATGACTATCCTAAACTTCAGCCACTTATCAATTCAAATAAAAAATGAAAACAAATTCAAAAATTATGATAGCTATTTCACCATCCAAAAAAATTAAATAAATAAATAACAAAAAAAATACGCATTTCTAAAAATATTCAAGATAAGACATTGATCTTGTTAAGAAAACTAAGAATATAACAATATAGAGTAAAGAAAGAAAATAACTCACAGTCAATTACAAAGCTAAAATTGTTGAGCTATTGTAAAGAAAAATCAACAATGCTATGAGTTCTTGCAACTGGCAATGATGACATATTGGGAGGAACAAATAAGAGAGACAATATCTTCAGTACACTCAGTTGATTTTGTAGAGGGAAATATGAAAATATATATCAGATCAATCCACATAAGAGGGCGTTATGGAGGGAAGATGGCAAAGAGGGAAACCAAAATAAACGTGCCAAGTTTTGTGGAAAAATTCAAATTTTCCTATGAAATTTACGTGAAATCAATAGAGTATCTAATATGCTAGTTTAAGTTGTACACGAAATTTGAATTGTCATTACAATCTAGGACTCTTCCTAAACAAACACTTGATTTTTTTTTAATTTTTCTTTTTCTTTTTCTTTTACTTTCTTATATTTTCTCTCTAACCAAACTGAGCCTTAAAGAGAAAAATAACACTTCTAATGTGCTAGAAGCTATATAGTGATATTGGGATATTGTGTCATTCAAACATAGCCCATTTGTGATGATGGTGATGATCAAATCCACCCCATCACAATGACAATCAATCAGTCCCCCCTCTCTCTCTCTCTCTCTCTCGGTCTTTTGTTGCTCAGTACCTCCATTTGAAAGTTAATTTTGAGGCTCAAACATATGTTGCAGCTTAAAGATAAAAGGCTTCGAATCTTGGTTGTTTGAAGAGTGGTGAAGAAGATGAGTGGTTGGTTTTGACCCTGACTGAATATTTTTAATTTGACAATGTCTGATTTTGAATATATAATCGGTCGAATTCGAATGACTCTCTGTTCAATCCAAGATAATCAGTACAGATAGTGGGTATTTGATAAACTTAATTCGATTCGACTCATGAATATTTTTAATTTTCAACACACTCGCTATGTTGCGTATTAAGGGGAGATATAAAAATATAAATTCTATTATTTAACTAATAAAATTCGAGTAAGATTTCATTTAAAAATTTGTTATTTTAATTATTGTTTTGACTTTTTTTTTTAAAAAACTACAAAAAAATTAAAAAGAATAATATGATAGTTTTTTAATTTTTAATATTTTAACCAAATACCAATCAAGGGCAAGTACACCACAAATATTTGTTTTTTTGGAGCGAACTTCCCGTTGAGTGCACCTTTGCTCCCATCATGTGATGGATCAGATCTTCAACATAATAAATAAAGTTATCCATCTTGGAATAATAATAAGTTATCCATCTTGGAACCAATAAATAAAAGTGTAAACACGCGCCATGCTGAGTCCTCAACCTCAGAATACTCCTACACAGGGTTGGGTATCGGATTATTGGCCTTCTTGATCCGATCATTACTTTTAGAATACAAATATATTTTTTTGAGATTTAATTAAAATATAAAATCGCTTTTTGTGATTTTAAAAATTATATTTTACTTTCTGATGTTTCTAATTTCATAGGGTGTGTTTGGTAACATTTACGTTTTCAGTTTATATTTACAAAAATTTTATAAACTGATTTTTATTTATTTTTAGAAAAACATAAACTACAAACGCGTTTGGTAATTGACAAAATGTTTAAAAAAAATTTAAAATATAAAAAAGAGTGAAAAATGGCAAGTGGCGGCAGAAGACAGTGATAGAAAGTGGTAATGGTGGGTGGTGGGTAGCTGGTGGTGGTGGGTGGTGGCGGGGTGGGTGCCGGTGGCGGGTGGTGGCGGGTGGGTGCCGGTGGCGGGTGGTGGCGGCGGGTGTTGGGTGGTGGTGGCAGGTGGGTGGCGGATGGCGAGTGGTGGTGGGTGGTAGCAGGTAGGTGGCGGTGGGTGTGTGGGTGGGTGGGTGGGTGACGGTGGCGGGTGGTGGGTGGTAGCAAGTGGGTGGTGGTGGTAGCGGCGGGTGGCAGGTAGTGGGGGCAGGTGGGTGGCGGATGGCGAGTGGTGGTGGGTGGGTGGGTGGGTCGGTGACGGTGGCAGGTGGTGGGTGGTGAGTGGTAGCGAGTGGGTGGTGGTGGTGGTGGCGGCGGGTGGTGGGTAGTGGTGGCAGGTGGGTGGCGGATGGCAGGTGGTGGTGGGTGGTGGTGGCAGGTGAGTGGTGGGTGATGGTGGTGGTGTTGGTGGTGGGTGGGTGGATGACGGTGGCGGGTGGTAGGTGGTAGCGAGTGGGTGGTAGGTGGTGGTGGCAGGTGGGTAGATGGTGGGTGATGATGGTGGTGGTGGTGGGTGAGTGGCAGGTGACTGGTGAGTGATGGTGGCAAGTAGGTGGCGAGTGGTGGTAGATGGTAGTGGGTGATGGCAGGTGGGTGGTGGTGGCGAGTGGGGGTGGCAGGTGGGTGGTGGTGGCGGGTGGTGGGTGATGGTGGCAAGTGGGTGATGAGTGGTGGTGGCAGGTGGTGGTGGGGGGTGGGTGGTGGTGGCGGAAGACGGTGGTGGAAAATGGTGGCGGGTGGTGGCTAGTGTTGGGTGGTAAAAAAAAAAAAAAAAACTAAAAACTAAAAACTCAAAATGGAAACACATTTTTTGTGTTTTAATTTTTTGGCCAAATTTATAAAGTGAGACTATTGATATATAAATCAAAAATTTTACCAAACAAATTTTTATTTGAGTTTTTTAAATTTTTGTAAATATAAACAGAAAACTGAAAACGTAAGTGTTACCAAACGGCACCATAACAAATTATCCCTTTTATTAATAAATCATCAAGTCAATTAACAGTATTTAATGATGTTAAAAATATATTTCAATTAATAATTTAGATAATTTTATTATTGTATAGGAGAGCAATTATGAGTTTTTTTTTTTTTTTTATAGTTAATTCTGTTAAATAAACAATTCTAATAAGGGAGTATTTGTAATTTTTCAAACTATAAGGGTAATTTGTATTTTGAACAAACTTCAAGAGATGTATTTGTAATTTATCCTTATTTTTAAGATTTGAAAATGTTATTTTGTTGGGTTGAGTTGGGTTGAACCAATAATGTATTAATGAGCTAGGTTTAGAATTTATACTTTCAATCTAACTTCATTCGGTCCGATCCATTATTAAATTAATTAATTAATTATAATATATTAAAATATATATATATTTTTTGTTAGAATCTAAACTTTATCTTTATTAATTTTATTGAATTCACATTTGTAGTGATATATGATTCAATTAATAATGATATCAGTATATTTATTCAAAAAGTATAATGTGATTGAATTTAATTATGAAATATTTTAAATATTTTTTTAACATACTATCTAATGGGTGGGCTTAAGATTTATAATTATTTTTTAAGTGGGGCTTGGGTAAATGTAGAGTCCCGATGTTAGGACCAAGCAGGGATTGGGAAGATACAAATCTCTTATTATGTAGTACCAACCTGGCCTAAACTTGGCCAAGCCTGACGAATGCCCACCCTAACTCCTCCCTCTTTCGTGCACTAAAAATTCAAGCGAAGTCCTTTCTCAATGGATTAGTAATAAAATTTTGAATAATACTAAAGGCTTCAAAAGATTTACCAAACTTTTTATCATATGTTCTCACATTTTGTATAACTGTTATTCAAGCATTTGGTTACATTAATAATTCTTAATGAAAAATGATAATTTTTTAAATATTGTGAGCATAATTATTATGTTTTATTTGTAAATAGTTAACAATCCTCTTCAAATGTGAGATTTCTATGGAGAAGTGGGGAATTGAACTTCTACTTAGCTTGATAATGTGATTCATACTAAAATAGATAATCAGAAATTACTTTTCTATTTCAATTTGTTGCAAATGTTGAAATCATGACAATTTGGAATCACATAACAAAAATGTTAGAGACTCTAAATGAATTATCAAATATTCTACATAATACTCACATATTACACCTATGTAGATATTGTATAGAATATTTATTTGGGATTTCCAAGCATTACTCTTATTATAATTCAAACATAACTTAAGGGAAAGAACATTTCTGTTGTGCCAAAAGTTATTAAGTAATTTTAAAATATTGCTCCACACTACTTATCTCAAAACACTTATTTCTCACAGTTTCTCCTTTTTTCCGTTCTTGTTCATCACCATGCTGACAATTATCGCTCCTTTTATCTTCATCATCAATCAGTTTGCCACCAAGAAAACTTTAAGATCTAGACTCAAATATGATTCATGATCAAAATCGAAAGCTACTAAATGTACTTTTATACGCTAGGCGACCACCTTAGATCAAAAACATTTTATTTTGTAACGTGAAGACGGAGATTAAGATATCACAGCTACCAGTTGCGACGAAGAACGAATCGTGAAGGTGATTGGTATTGTTTGTTTGAATGGTAATTTTATTTTATTTTATTTTATTTTATTTTATTTTATTTATTTATGGGTAAATTATATTTTCTCCCTTTTATGTTTGGCCATTTTTTTACTTTGGCCCTTAAATTATTTTTATTTTTTTTTTCCCACTTTAACCCTTCATGTTTCAAATTTTTCTCAGTTTACTCTAAAAACCAACTTTTGCTAAAAATTAGACAAAAAATGACATATTCACAATCACTTAGCATAAAAATATTTTATTATATATAACTCATACATCTGGGACAAATTTAAATTTCAGTATAATGTTGTAGTTTTTATGTTATGTTGACATTTTCTTTCTAATTTTGAATAGAAATTAGCCTTAGGAGTAAACTGGAAAAAACTTAAAACATAAAGGGCTAAAATAAGAAAAAATAAACTTTAAGAACCAAACATAATGAGGGCAAAGTGTAATTTACCCTTTATTTATTGTTATTGAAAGAAAAAGATACGGGTAATCATATTACCTCAAATGGATATGGTTTTGGATTGGATTACTTGAATTACGATTCTCGTCCGGAAAACCCTTCGTTAATTGAGAAGCTACCAGAGTTTCTCAATGTGGTATCAACACTCCAAATCCCTAGGTTTTACAATGGTGACCTAGAAGGAAAGAATAGAATACTACAGAGATTTTTTAGGTAAACTCCCACACTCAGAATACATATTATTGTTTCTTTATATTAGATATATAAAGAATCTACGTTGATAGAGGTGAAATTATAGTCTCCCACAACCACTCAAACACTTAATTAGATAATTCCTTTAATTATCTTATTCCTTTAATATGCAAGTTGTCTATAACTCATGTGGACACTCTATGAGTAATGGATCAAGGTCAAATCCGACCCAATTTTCAATAGTTACAATAATGTCTTTCTGTGTAGAGATTTTCTTCTCACTATATAAAAGTTTGTTTTTCATTTTATGTGGAGACTTGTATTCTTCCTGCATCGATAATCTCTATGTTCCTTTTGTGATATATTTTATACTTGGATGGGTTGTTTTGGAAAGTGACTTATAATAGGGTTGAGTTAAAAATCCATAAAATCCGCAAATCAATCATGTTAAGTCCAATCCGGTAGGTTTAGACTGATTTTTTGAAACTGCAATTCAATTTTGGCGGTAGGTTTAGACTGATTTTTTGAAACTGCAATTCAATTTTGGATTGAAAAATTGAAGAACCATGTTTTGCGAATCAGTTACAGATTACACTTCACGGTTCCAATGGATCGTATACAAATTAGACTATATTCATATCATAGACCCTAATATATACTATCCTATTATATATAAAACCAAAACTGCTGCTATGAAGTTGCTGCCACTATGGAATTTTGTTGCTATTGTTGTGTTTTTTTTTAGTTTTAATTTTGTAATGGTTTTATGGTGGAACCAATTTTTTTTTTTTTTTTTGGAGTTTGGAACTAAATATTGTGAAACTAGATATGCTGTTATTGTGGAACTAGCTATGCTGCTATGTTTATGTTTTGAAAAATTATGAAATGAAAATGTTATATGATTTTTCTTTGTTAATTGATTATGTTAATCCGTGGTTCCAAACCGAGTTGAATCGTGTTTAAGTGGTTTGGTTTAGATTAGTTTAATAATTTAAATGGATTGGATTGTTCTAATTTTTATATAACAATAGATAATGAATTGATCCTGGTTTTATCTCAAACTGAACCAATCCGAACCATATTCATCCCTAACTTATAAGTTGACCTTTTGACTTATTATGAAAAAATGCACAAAAAATAAAAAGGTAATGTAAATGAAATAAATTAATAAACTAACTTATAAGTTGTTTATAAAATCACCCTATTGTCAGAGAAGAAGGAAAAAATACAAAAATAATAAATTCTATTATTTTAACAACTAATAAAATTTAAGTATGGACACCACATAGCAGCTTTTATATGAAAAAATTACTTAATAATGAGACCCAAAAAAAAAAAAAAAAATTTATAAAAACATTGAGTGTGCAAATGAAAAATCATGAGAATGTAAATCTCACTCGTACTCTTTAATGCGTGGATATTTTTTTTTATCTGTCCAACTGATAAATAATTTCCCCCTTTTGTATCCCGTGAACTGCACCCATTCCTCCCGCACCTCTCCATACTTGGGTATTCTTTTATTTTTATTGTTTTAGATCTGTCTAGTTGGTAAATAATTCACCCCTGGCTCCCATCGCGTGATAGATTAGACCTTCCATAGTGAATATTTTAGGGTTAAAAAAGTCTAAAAAATATATATATAAATTAATAAAATAAAGTATCACATTTAAATTATAATTATTATACTTTTTCTTTTATAAAAATTAAAAAATTTAAAAATAAAAACCAAAGGAAATTAAAAAAAATCTAAACTCAAAAAAAATTAGTTACCATAACCAATACTAAAAAAGCTTAAATAAATAAATAAAGTTATCCAATTGGAACAAATAAGTAAAAGTGTAAACCACGCGCTATGGTGATGAAGTCCACAAAACAAAACAAAAAAACCAAACCTCTGACCTTTCCTCCCTCCCTCCTAGTACGTCCACTACAAATCCCAGCGAAGTCCGTCCTCTACGGATTCGAGTCCCCAACATTACCCCCAGACACCACATAGCAGCTTTTATATGAAAAAATTATTTATCAATGAGACAAAAAACAAAAAACAAAAAAAATGTTATAAAAACATTGAGTGTGCAAATGAAAAATTATGGTAATGTTTGATAGTGTTTTAAAATTATGTTTTGGGAATAAAGTTGTGTTTAAGTAATCCTTGGGGTGTCGAATTGAGCTGTCTCGAATGACTCCAATTTTTGTTCACCAATCGACTAGCTGGACAACCAACCGGATGATTAGATGAAACATTTATCTACCGTGGTTGTCACCTTGTCGACTGCGACTATCAGCCTTTTTGCCGGACGACCGGCTGCATGACTTGCAAAATGAAATTCAAGCTATTTGAGACAAGTTCAAATTCGAGATAGTAGCATTGCTGGTTGTGTTTTGAGTTTGTAAGTTTTTGAGTTACGATTTGAAAAGAGAAAATTTGTTTGGTTATGAGTTATGAAAAGAGTTTTAAATTGAGTTTTGAATTTTTGATGTAACATATGAAATGAGAAAAGTTATTTGGTTATAAGGTTTGAAAAGTTTTGAAAAAAATTTCAAAACTTAATTGAAAAACTTAAAACTTATAACCAAACACACAACTCAAAATTCTATTGAAAATTCTATTCAAAACTAATAACCAAACTCTTTTTAAAATTCAATTCAAAAAAATAATTTGTCATTTTAATTTTAAAAAATAATTTATATTTAAAAAATATCAAAAACAAATATATATATATATATTTCTCCAAATAACAGGTGGTGATTGGTAATTGAAAAAAAAGAAAAAAGTACTGTTCTAGTCAACCGGCTGGACATCCAGGAGGATGTTCGGGTAGACCAAAAATTCAATAGTTGTTTGCTTTACCAACATGTTTTCAAAATGTATTTTAAAATTAATTTAGAATCATAATTTAAAAACTCAAACCAAATATAACATTAGAATGTAATAATAAAATTAATTTTAGAAAACTCTACTAAACACAGCTTATAAAAATGTAAATCTCACTTATACTCTTTCATATGTGGATATTTTTTTTTAATCCATCCAACTGATAAATAATTTCTCCTTTTTATATACCATGAAGTGAACCCATTGCTCCCGCACCTCCTCATACTTGGGTATTTTTTTATTGGATAAATTACACTGACACTTCCTGAGATTTAGGTTTATTACAATTCCCCTCTCATCTTTTGGAAATTACATCTCCCCCCTGAGGTTTAAAGTTTCATTACAGATTCTCCCCTTCAGCAATTTATTTTTTTTAAATACCAATTTTGCCCTCATTAGGTAAATTATATTGACACCCCTCACATTTTAGAAATTACAATCCCTTCCCCAAGGTTTAAAGTAGCATTACCAATTGTCCCCTCGGTTAATATTAATTGGAAAAAAAATTCATTGAAAAAAAAATTAATTGGAAAAAAAATTTAATTGAAAAAAATTTTGCTAGTAAAATTTTTAAATTTCTGTTTAAAAACTAACGTAAGCTCATTTTTTGAATTTACGTTTTTTTCTCAAATTTACAAACTGAGACAACCATTTATAAACCAAAAAAATTATCAAACAAGTTTTTATGACATTTTTTAAAATTTTTGTAAATATAAATTGAAAATTGAAAACGAAATGGTTACCAAACAGGCTTCAGATGGTAAAAATGTCGTAAAATTTACAAATAATTAAATAAGTTACCAACGTAAGAAATTACTTATCAAAAGATTTTTAGGTTATGTATGGTTTGATTTTTAGAATTCTTTTTAAAAAAATTAAAAATTAAAAATTATTTTGGTTAAGAAATAAAAAATAAAAAATAATTATCATTTTTATATAATTTTTATCTTTCGAGCGGTTAGAAATAATTTTTTACAAATTAAATTGAAACAGCCATACGTATGTATATAACCTACCCAAAAGTTAAAATGATAATTATTTTTTACCCTTAAATGATAATTATTTTTTATTTTTTATTTCTTAACCAAATTAATTTTTAATTTTTTTAAAAAAAATTCTAAAAATCAAACCATACATAACCTGAGAATATTTTAATAAGTCATTTCTTACGTTGATAACTTATTTAATTATTTGTTAATTTTATCACATTTTTACCATCTGAGGTGTATGTGGTAACCATTTCGTTTTTAATTTTTAATTTATATTTACAAAAATTTTAAAAAATGCCATAAAAACCTGTTTGATAATTTTTTTACTTTACATAAATGGTTGCCTCAGTTTGTAAATTTGAGAAAAAAACGTAAATTCAAAAAATAAGTTTATGAAAAAAAAAATTTCAATTAAATTTTTTTTTCAAATAATTTTTTTTCCAATTAATTTTTTTTTATGAATTTTTTTTTCCAACTAATACTAACCAAGGGGACAATTGGTAATGCTACTTTAAACCTTGGGGAGGGGATTGTAATTTCTAAAATGTGAGGAGTGTCAATGTAATTTACCTAATGAGGGCAAAATTGGTATTTAAAAAAAATAAATTGCTGAAGAAGAAAATCTGTAATGAAATTTTAAACTTCAGGGAGAGATATAATTTCTAAAACGGTAGTGCTACGTAGCTCGAAACCCATGGCTCGAGTTTGGCTCGACACCAAAACGACGTCGTTTTGGTGTCGATTTTTTTTTTTTTTTTTCCGTGTTTTTGTTGCAGAACGAAGAAGACGAAGAAGAAGAAGGGAGAAGAAGAGAAGGGAGGAGGAGGAGGAGGAGTAGGAGGAAGGAGGGGAGAGGAGAGGGCCATAAAAATCGGCTGGAGGAGGAGGCGGGGCTGCGACTGCGACTGCGACTGCGACGATCGGCGAGGCGGTGGCGATGGTGCGATGATTGGCGAGGCGACGGTCTGAAGCTGCGACGATCGGCGGCGAGGCGACGGCGGTGGTGCTGCGCGACGATCTCCTCCCTCCCTTCTTCCTCTCCCTCCCTTCTCTTTCTCCTCTTCCTCTTTCGAGCCAATTCGAGCCCTTAGTGTCGAGCTACGGCTCATTTCCGTTTCTAAAAAGTGAGGAAAAAATTATAATAAACCTAAATTTCAGAAGGTGTCGGTGTAATTAACCCTTTTTTTTTTTTTAAGATCTGTCTAGCTGGTAAGTAATTCTCCCTTGGCTCCCATCTCGTGATAGATTAGATCTTCGATAGTATAAATAAATAAATAAAGTTATCCAATTGGAACAAATAGGTAAAAGTGTAAACCACGCGCTATGGTAATGAAGTCCACAAAACAAAACAAAAAAAACAAACCTCTAACCTTTCCTCCCTCCCTCCTAGTACGTCCACTACAAATCCCAGCGAAGTCCCGTCCTCTACGGATTCGAGTCCCCAACATTACCCCCATCTAACTACAAATCTCTCTCTCTCTCTCTCTCTCTCTCTCTCTCTCTATATCTGTATCTGTAATTCTAACTCTCCGACCACCCTCAGCAAAACCCTAACAATGGTTGACCCATCCTCCAACAGCACCACCACCGACTCCGATTCCCTCCCGATCCCACCCCTCGACCCCTCCATCTTCTCCGACTCTTTCCTCGCCGGCGGCGGAGACATTGACGACCTTGACTTCACCTTCGACGATCTCTACCTCCCCTCCGACACCCCTCACTTCCTCAATTCTCTCCCTCCTCCTCACTTTTCCTCCGATTGGATCCCCGACTTCCCAATTCCCTCCGATCACACCTCCACCCCTTCTAGGGTTTTCAATGCGGACGATCTCATCTCTGATTTTCTCAACGTTTCTTCACCTGAATCTTCTCATGAGTCTGCCAACAAGGCCTCAATTGTTGCTAGGGTTTTGGATCCGGAAGTTTCCTCTTCTCAGGGTTCTGGGAATTCTGGATCTGTTGTCTCCGAACCTCTCAATTATCCCTCACCCGATTCTGCTAACAATTCGATTCATGATTTTGTTGATCAGAAGATTGAATTGAAGGAAGAGGGTACCAATTGTTTGTTGAAGAGGAAAAAGGAGAGTGACGAAGATGTGAATTCGGAATTCAGGACCAGCAAGTACCAGAGGTCGAATTCTGGAGAAAACCCTAATCAATCATATGGGTATACTTCAAATACTGGAATTAGCGAAGATGATGAGAAGAAGAAGGCTAGGTTGATGAGGAACCGCGAAAGTGCGCAGCTTTCTAGGCAGAGGAAGAAGCATTATGTGGAGGAACTTGAAGATAAGTTGAGAACAATGCATTCAACAGTTCAAGATTTGAACTCCAAGATTTCTTATATTATGGCTGAAAATGCGAGTTTACGGCAAAAATTGAGTGGTGGTGCGATGTGCCCGCCCCCTGTGCCGCCACCGGGCATGTATCCTCATCCGCCAATGGCGCCCATGGGTTATCCGTGGATGCCGTGTCCTCCTTATGTTGTGAAACCACAAGGTTCTCAAGTTCCATTGGTCCCGATACCAAGATTGAAATCACAGAATCCTTCACCAGCACCAAAGGCTAAGAAGGTTGAGAGTAAAAAGACTAAAACTAAGAAGGTTGCTAGTGTTAGTTTTCTGGGTTTGTTGTTTTTCATTCTGTTCTTTGGTGGGTTGGTGCCAATGGTAAATGTGAATTTTGGAGGAATTCGCCGGTATACTGTTCTTGGTGGATCAAATTATTTTGGTAATGGGTTTTATTATCAACATCATGGGAGGGTAGTGACAGTTAATGGTAATTTGAATGGTTCTGACCAAAAGATAGGAATGGGATTGTCTAATGGTTTTACTAATACAACAATACATTGTGGGAGAGATCCAGCAGAGTCCAATGTTGAGCAGATAGAAGGATCACAAGCCTTCCCTGGGTCTGATGAGTTTGTGAGGCCAGACAATTCTAGTGTGCCTCTTGTTGCCTCATTGTATGTTCCAAGGAATGATAAGCTTGTGAAGATCGATGGCAACTTGATCATTCATTCTATTCTGGCTAGTGAAAAATCTATTGCATCTGGTAATGGTGGAACGAAGAGTAGTGAAGAGACGGGTTTGGCGGTTGCAAGAAATATGCCTCCTGCTATCCCTCTGACAGAGAGGAATAATGGGAGACATCCTCACCTATACAGAAGTACATCTGAACCGAAAAGGGCTCTTGGTTCTGGTTCTGCAGATAAGGACAATTTGAAGTCAACACCAGCTGATGGGAAATTGCAGCAGTGGTTCCAGGAAGGCCTTGCAGGTATTGATTGCTCACTCTCACAGTTTCGTTTAAAATGGTTTCATTCATTCACTATACAAATCAACTCAATTAAAATGTGTATGTAATCACCTATGCTTCCTTAATCATTCTGATATAAATTGGTTACAAGACAAAACATTCCCGCACAATGATGTAGCTGATGTATGAACAGATAATTGTCTTAGTGTTCAAGATTATTTAAATATTGATTATACATGGTTGGGAGGTCGGAGTAAAGAGTAAGGAGTAAGTAGCTTGTCTTTGGACCAGTTAGAATTTGTAGACTTCTTAAATACAGGTGGCAGTGTAACAGACTAACTATTGAGTTTCTAATGTGTACAGCTAATACCGATTGTGTCAACTTTCAAACATTTTTCTGGAGCACAAATTCACAATGAACCACATGAAGCCTCGAGGTCTTATGCTAAAAAGATGACAAAAGTGAATTGCTAAATTAGGACCTTTGATGTTAATTCTTTATTCTTCTACTGATTATGATTCCTGGTAGAATAGAGGGGTTTAGATTCCAAAGAATTTCATTTTTAACTCTTGCTTCTGAAATTTAAAATATTTCAGCATTTTTAACTCTTGATGCATGCTTTTCTCTTAGGCTTGCCAAGATATTAGTCCATGCCATGTTTCATTGATACACACACACATGCACCCAACCACTGTCACACACCCCCATATTATATTCAATGTGGTGTTACAAAACATCTCTGTAAGTCATTCTGATCTTGCCCTTTATTTTGTAAATTATGAAAGCAGCCTAGCCTGCTAGTGGGTCTAACCCCAACACTTTTGATGGCTCTTAAAATAGTTACCCATGTCCTCCCCCTCTCTAATTTTAAAATTTTTGTTGCACGGAAGTACCCTTCTCACTTCTCTCTCTTTTAATAGCTATCACTCTTTTATTTTGCCATTCTCTAACGTAATCATATTGCATTGCATTTATTGTTTGGACAGAGGTTTTGGAATCGTTGATTTTGTATGGTATTTCATATTAAATATAGAATCCTTAACATCTTACCCCATTTCACGAGTTATGATTTCTAATAGGGTCTTAAGGTCAACTTTTTGGGGCCATACGTGTATGGTTTTCTGGTGGTTCATTGTAGTGACTTTAGGTTGCATAGATGCCTAAGATTTTTGATCTGCTGTTGGTTTTCATTTTTTTATCCAAGTTTAGTAAATTGTGCAGGTTTGAATCAAGAAATATAGCCCTGATGTTCTCTGGTCAAGTTTCTTTTTTACAACTGATACCATGTTCTGTGCAGGGCCAATGTTGAGTTCTGGCATGTGCACTGAAGTGTTCCAGTTTGATGTCTCACCGGTTCCAGGAGCCATAGTTCCAGCTACCTCAGTTGTGAATGTTTCTGCAGAACACCGTAAGAACGCTACACACATCATCAAGGGGCTGAATAGAAGGATTCTCCACGGCGTGCCTATTCCCCTTCCTGGATCTCAGAACAACATTTCTAAAGAACATGTGGGAAGAAATCCAGAGAAAGATGATTTCCATGGAAACAAGTCTCTTTCGTCAATGGTGGTTTCTGTGCTGGTTGACCCTAGGGATGCTGGTGACATTGACAGCGACGGTGTTATGGGACCACCAAAGTCCCTCTCTCGGATTTTTGTTGTTGTGCTAATAGACAGTGTTAAGTATGTCACTTATTCATGCATGCTTCCGCTAATGGGATCGTATCACTAAGTGGCCCAATTCAGGATGAGAAAAGTGTTGCGGAGCAATGGGGAACTAAATAAAGTCCCATCTCCGAATCCAATTTTGTAAATAGCTAAAATTTCAGTAGTTCACAGCTAAGTTTCAATTAGTTTTCATGTAGCTTTAACAACAGCAGCATCTTATGTACCCTGAATTTATGCAACTGACATTTTAAGTTGATGATGGATTAATGTTATTAGAATATAGAATTATAGACCTATTGTCCTTCTATATGTGGATATATGATTTTAGGGTGCGCATGATATACACTCATTTTTGTTACTTCAAAATGTGTATGTGCTCTACATTATAATTTCGCACGTCTCATTATAATTTGTCGGAATAAATGTGCTTCATCTCGTCCACTTTAAACTAAAATTAGGAACTAATTTAGCACTCAAATTTACATCAATTTATTTATGAGCAACATTTATTCATTTAAATATTTTTGACTTATTTATTTTTATTCAATACGCATAGGGTTTGAACTTCTTTGATTATTGGCTTCAAATTACCACCGAGTAGGAAAACAACCATTTTGAAATGAGCCATATTTAACCATGTTAAAATCAGAAAACAAATTTCAATGGCCAGAAAAATCATCATGTTTTAGAAAGTCTTCAAGATTAAGACTATTTTCTCAAGTTATCATTGTTTAAATGACTTGGAATTTACAAAAACAAACATTAAAAAAAAGTTGTATAGACAATACAAAAGGTGCGGCTTTACCCAATTTAGGAACATGTTAGGCAATGACTTTAATACACTTGCACTTGGCCGGCCATTTCAACAAGTAAAACATGAAAGAAGACAAATCATTGTTGGCTGACAAATTGGATCAAATGTATGCTAAGTTCACTCACTCATTGGTCAATATAGTATTGTCCAAAGATAATTACAAAGTAACAAAGTCATTCATCTTTAGGTAGTATTTTGATTCGTTAGAATAATAGTGGATTGAAGTAGAAAAATATTTTTTAGTCTTTTTTATAATAGTGAATGATAATTTTATTTGTAAGGTGTTTTTTTTAATCATTATTTTTAGTAATAAATTAAAGAGATAATTGGTGAAAAGTCCGGACCTATGGACCGTATGTTATTTGGTCCAAGGATAAGGACATGTTTAATGAAATTGTTTGGTCAGAATGACATATTGTTGCCCCACTGTTGCTGGATCACTACCGGATTGTTGTCGGCCAGTTGTGAAAAGTTCATTGACACTGGAAAGGTTGCCAAAAGGTAGCCGGAAAAATCATAGGAGATGGTCGGCGGCGGCAAGTGATAGCTACTAGTGGTAGCGATAGCAGTAGCAGTAGTGGTGGTGGTGGTGATATGGACATATAGATAGATTAGGTGAACAGATATGTGACAGATAGATGGACAGTGAACAAATAGACAGATATATAGGGATAATATGATCTTTCAAATTATCAGTGTCCTTTTGTCCTTGAAAGTTTTGAAGTTAGACCTATGATTCAAATACCCTAAATTAAATGTTAGAATGCCCATTATGATGGAATTGTTATTCCAATCCAACTCATTCCAATAAACCAAACATAAACTTCGATCATTTGTGCAGAGACATATCAAGTCCCATCTCTCTCTCTCTCTCTCTCTCTCTCTCTCTCTCTCAACCATGTCCATGTTTACTAAAGCATGGCTAATCATGGCAACAATCTATGTAATACAGATGTGGTTAAGAGTAGAGTCACTCCCTGAAGCTGATAAAATCATGGTTTTGCCAGGTCAGCCACAGGTCAGTTTCCAGCAATTTGGAGGGTACATCACTGTTGATGAAGAACAGGACAGAGCTCTTTTCTACTACTTTGCTGAAGCAGAAACTGATCTATCTTCAAAGCCTCTTGTTCACTGGTTAAATGGAGGTGTTTGTTAGACAATTCCTTTAACCATTCAAATCATAATACTCAAATAGCAAAAAGTCATAATTTCAGGTTCTCAAATTTTTCATACTATTATTGATTTTTACAGGGCCTGGTTGTTCATTCTATTGGGGTTGGAGCTTTCTGTGAGCATGGACCTTTTAAACCAACTGAACATGTTTTGGCCAAAAATGATTATAGCTGGAATAAAGGCAACCTTAAAATTCTCTCTCTCTCTCTGAGTTGTGATTTCAACTGCCAATAAATAACTCAAAATTAATGTTTCTATAGAAGCAAACATGCTATACTTGGAGTCACCTGCAGGAGTTGGCTTCTCTTATTCAGCTAATAAATCCTTCTATGCATCAGTGACTGACGACATGACAGGTTTTTCTTGAATGATTCATTTCATATGTTGAAAACCTTAATTAACAACCAAGGGATAATCTATCCTTCCAAGAATTCTGTATCTGATGAAGATAAAATTAATCCACAAGTCATAACCTAAATCCAAAATTAGAGCAACTATTTGAACTTTTATAATATTGTCATTTATGTTAAGAACTTTGCCTTTTTGATTGAATTAATTTGTGGGAATAGTTTTAAGACACTACTGCTAAAAAATTCTTGGGATATTTTATCTAAATTAACTTTGCATTTGCCTTTTCTTTAGCACAAGACAATCTTGTTTTCCTTGAGCATTGGTTTAACAAATTCCCGGAATACAAGAACAGAGACTTCTATATTACAGGGGAGAGTTATGCTGGTATGCATAATTTCAATAAGCATCACTAATGCTATGTTTGGCAGCACAGAATTCATGCTTTCGATTTGGAAAAAAGAGATCATCTCAGTTCAAATTTTGAACTAAGATGATTTTCATTTTCAAAATTCAAAGGCATGAAAGAGTTTACTAATCACTATAAATTTCAATACAACATGACAATTCTGTTTCTTGACAGGACACTACGGTCCACAACTGGCACAACTCATTATTCAATCCAAAATGAAGTTCAATCTCAAGGGAATAGCCTTGAGTTTAAAAATAGAAAGAAAATTACCCAAACCCACCCCTTTTTTTTTTTTTCTTCTTAATTTCTATTTGAATTAATTTCAACTCCAAATAAAATAATCCGATTTTGTGGTGCTTGCAGATAGGAAATCCACTTCTGGAATTCGACACTGATTTCAATTCAAGAGCTGAATACTTGTGGTCTCATGGGCTGATATCAGATGCTACCTACGAACTATTCACAAATGTCTGCAACTATTCTTAGATTAGAAGGCAGTCCCAAACTGACACTCTTACCCCTATTTGTTCTGGAGTAAACAATCAAGTTTCAAGAGAGATCAGTAAATTTATCGACAAATATGATGTCACTCTCGATGTCTGCTCATCATCCGTTGGTTCACAAGCACAGGTTCTTAATCAATTGGTAGGCCTAGATCTCCAGCTCTACTATACTTGTTTGTTTCTTTATCTTTAGGAAACTCTTGTTTTCCTCTTCTTTTACTGTGTTAATCAGTTTTGGCTCCATCTATATCAATCTTCATTTACAGCAAGATACGAAGAACATAGATGTCTGTGTAGAAGATGAAACGGTTACTTACTTGAACCGGGAAGATGTACAGAAAGCTTTCCATGCGTGGCTTGTTGGAGTCACTGCATGGAGTGTTTACAGCACGCAATAATCCTCATCTTGTTGCAGAAAATGAAAAAAAGAAAGAAGAAAGAAAAAAATAATTTCAACACAATAATCATATTCAGAGTTCCCATCTATATATAGAATCAACAAAAACATTTTGAATATATAACACGAATTGTGTAGCCTCCACAGCCTAGTTGAGAAATGGGTAGATTAGATTGAATGGGATTTGCCAAGGCTGTGTTTGAATCATGGATTTAGCTTATATTTCATTCACATTTCTCTTTCCCTATCCAAATCCATGATCCAAACACGGTCTAAGTCAAATATTTAAAACCTTTGTGTTTTCATAATCTCTGTGCTTTACTCTATTGCCAACAATGTTCTCCATTATGAGAAGAAAAACCTAGAGATACCAACAATTCATGTACTGGGTTCACTTGTCAAGTCTGGTATTCGGGTCTTGGTTTTCAGGTGAGTTCCTTCATAATGTATGCACAAACTTAAAAATCATTTAAGATCTCATTCATAGAATTACTTACGAAAATTACATAAAAAATTCTTACAGTGGAGATCAAGATTCAGTTATCCCATTACTCGGAACGTGTACACCGGTGAATGAATTGGCAAAGGAGTTGGGATTGAAAACCACTGTTCCATACAGAGTTTGGTTTGAAGGGAGACAAGTCGCTGGATGGACACAAGTATATGGTGATATACTATCTTTTGCCACCATTAGAGGAGCTGCGCATGAAGCTCCATTTTCACAACCAGAGAGATTGCTTGTTCTTTTTAATTCATTTTTGGGTGGAAATCCACCACCAGAGGCAGTACTGTCTGCTGAGAGCATTTAAAATTAAGCAATTCAGTCATGTTCTGTGATTGTATTGAGTAAGAAGATGATATCTGTTCTTGCCAATGAAAAACCGAAAAAGGAGGTATAATTGTATTTTTGTAATAATGCATCAACCTCTCACAGTCCAGGGAGATCTGTGATTAGACAAAAAGCATTGTGAATGATTCACTGCAGTGTAAACAGCTAGGCTCATACCCTATGCAATGCAAATTTCTTTCAATATTGTAAATAATTGCCTTTTATGATTCTACTAGTAAAGTCAATCTAGAAAATGCGAAGTAAACGTAACATCACAAGCAATCAAGATATTCAGAGTGTAAAGTAAAATATCATTTTTAGTAAAATAAATATCACGACATTTTGAAATACCAAACTTTTCAATAAACAGAAAAATTTATCAGGTTGACTTTTGTTGGACACGATAATCAGAAGGAGATACTCTAAATTTCATAAAAGAGAAGTGAACCAGAAGCACAAAACATTACCCACAAAACTCAAATAAAAAAGCCTTAGGTTCTAAATTTTGGTTTATTGTTTCTCCAACAATACAAAACCACATTGTTCCAACATATAATTCAGAGCTCAGTTCTGAACTGTTTGACACGGATATGCCACATTCTTAGAAGTGTTAATGCTTTTTAGCCAACCACTTCTTCTCAAATATGAAAGGGGGTAGGACCTCATTTAAAAGGATAACTGTCCAAAGTCACAAGACAATGATCCGCGCAACTGTAGGAATCACCTCCTACCTATGTTTGGAAACCTATCATCCCGTTGTAACATTTTGAAACCTATTATCCCAGTCCACAGAAAAGAAAAGGCTATCCAATATATTACAAACCAAATTAGCCTGAAGATTTGACCAAGTGAAATGAGCATTGATCAAGCGTGGATCAATCAAATAACAATCTCTAGTGAACATATCAAAATTCGTCACACAAAACGTAACCCTAATCCTATTAATTTTTTTCCGAAACCGATCTAATAGCATGAAAGTCACTCCTAACACACCAACTAGGAGAATATAAGCCATAAACGCAAGTTAACTCAGACCACAAAGAGTCTCTCAAGCTAGGGTTATTAGGACCATAAACTCCTGTCAAACCCTTCCTTATTATCAATATTCCTAAACCTGATAGATATTGAGTCCACTCTCAACCAATTTTCTATCAAAATTTTCAATTTATGTTTCTTGCAAAATAACAATGTCAAGGCAATGTCTAGTCAATACTTAATTATTGATTAGAGTTCAACCCTTTTCTCTTGGACCTCAGTCTTCTCACATTCCAACTCATTATTTTCATTTAGAATTCTCTCTACCTTTCACTTCCCTAGAACAACTATCACAATTAACCTCACAAACCAAATTTATCAGTTCCCTAAAACCCCCTTTCTTCTACCCTCACTTTCCCTTTCCCTCTCCTTCCAAAACTGACCCTCCCATCTTTTCTCACCCTTCTTACTATCAAGACATACAAAAGACAAGCCCATCTTATCTACAAAAAATAACCCAACTAGACCACCCTTTCGTCATTAAGGGAAAAGATAAATCACACCTAAATTCTTTAGGTCATCCTGGTTTGACCTAACATCCCTACCAAATTGACCATTGTTCCACTCCCCACCTTGATACCAAAGTTCCCATTTTGGGAGGCAGGAGCTTCATGGCCCACTAAATTAACAACATTGATAATACAGTTACCCTTTGGAATGATATTCGCCACAGGAATAATGGGAAACCTGATCCCATTTGGTGCATTTCCTTGAACATGATCAAGTGGAAGAGGTACTGAAACAACAGCATCCTTGAATCAAAAAATTAAGCGCCTGACACATCATAAGTTTTATGCGCAATACTAAGGCTGTGTTTGATAACCCAATTCACACTTAAAGATGAATTTATTATGTGAAAATAACTTAAGTCCACTTGATAATCATAATTCATACCACGTACAAAGTTAAGTATCTCTTAAGAACACTTTCTTACTTAATGCTTAATGTAGAATGCTAAATGTTCAACTGCTTATGCTTATGCTATGGTTAGGGTGTACGGCCACCACCATGAGCATACCACCACCATTGTCAATTGCCACCACTACTGCCACCACCCTCCACCTCCACCACTACCACCACCACAAATTATTAATATTTCAAAGTTGATACAAAATTTATGATTATCATAGACAATGATATTGCTCAATAATATATGCCAATAGAATGTAGAAGAATTGAATTTAACCTCGAACTTTTTAGAGAAAAAGAAGTACATCCAGTTTAACACCCCATTGGATGGGGGTCTGGAAGGGGTAGACTACAACCAAAAATAAATAAATAAAATTTACACTTGGAATGAATCAAGTATAGCTTTTAGTGTTTTCTGGGATGACTGCCACTGTTTATCATTTGCACTAGCCACAAATAAGACGACAGTGTTCCCTTTTGCTGTTGCCTTTGCAAGATTGTGTGATCCCGTCATAGCATATGGAGTCTCAAGAACATATTTGTAATACTGCACACATCATAATGAGAAAATTTACAATCATACCATTTAAGTGAATAGGTTTTACTTCAGTTTCTTCAAGTGTGTATTAAAGCACAAATTTTATAATGGACCTTAAAACTAACAGCAGAACAAACTAACAAAACCAAGCTAACACACAGGAGGTTCAATACATTATCATTATCTTTCAAACCACCAGAATTTAGCAAACAAAGCCAATAGACATCAACAAGAAGGAAATCAATCTCTTAACTGTTAGCACATTTAAAAAAATAAAAAAATAAAAAAAAGCCGACAAGAGGTGATAAGCTAAACTTCCCCTCCCTAGATTTGCAGAAAAATAGCCATTCTTTTCATTACAGATGATTAAAACAACTTGACCTTCTGATAAACTTCAAAATTCAAATCCTATATTCCTATTGGATATGGTCACGTCTCATAGTGCCTTCCCATGAAGCATCGACACTTCAAAACAAGTGCCGTACCTGTGTCGGACACACGGACATTTTGGGGCACACGGCCACCTCGGGAACACGCATGTGCCATGTCCCGTTATTTAATTAATTTATTTTCAGGAGACACGCTAGGGATACTTCGGGGACACACTAGGGACATGTCAACTTGTCTTTTCCCCCATTTCCTTTAGTGCTTTTGATAAATGTTGAATGTTTGTTATTTTTTTCTTAGATTTAAATACTTAATAGATTATCCATAAAAAAGATATAACGGTTAGTGTTGATTTATTTAACTTTTTAAAAAAAATAAAAGATAAAAAATATAATTAGAGTTAGTTTTTGTTAATATTTGATTGTTTGTAGATGTAATATTAATCTAGATAGTAAATAAAAATATATGAAAATATATTTTATTGTCGTGTTCCCGCCGTGTTTGTGCCCCCACTTTTTTGAAATCGCCGTGCCCCATGTCCATGTCCGTGCCCGTGTTCGTGTCCATACTTATTATGTGCCTTCTCATGGCCTTTTGGGTTGTCAAGCTATAGCTGGTCTTATGCATAACTTCAGCAAACTAGTGTTTCATTCTTTTAAAACCTATGTTCAGCGTTACATAGCCATGACGATTTTTCTCCTATTTTTTTTTTTTTTGATCGGCAAAGAAAAAATAAATTGAAGTTGGATCAAGATGCCTCATGTCCCAACATCTCTACAAGTGGTGACTACCAAATATATATTCTCTGTTTTTGTGCCATGTGGCCAAAAAAGATGGTAGGTAAAATGAGAAGAATAAACTGACCCAAAAAAATTTAAATAAAACAATGAAAACATGAGATAAACTTCAAGGATTGAAAATATATACCGTTTGATCACCCTGCTTCTCAACTGAAATTTCAAGCAGTTCATCTGAGTCATATGAGTTGCCAGTGACAAAAGGGCCAAGGGAAGCAATGACCTTCTCAGGGCTTCCAATATCTTCAATTGTTGCATTGGGTTTGTTAGTTAGTCGTATCAAAGGAGAAGCCACTACCTGAACTTTTCCCTGATTTTCGTCTTCGAACTTCACTTCCACCCAAGGCTCTGCACACTTGGGTTGACAGTAATTGCCAGAAAGTATGTTAGCTACACGTGCTTGTTTCCAAGTAGGAGGAAGGATGAACTGATATGGCTGCACATTTCCTGCAAGCAACTAGATTGGAAGTTTCCTTAACATATAGAGAAGGAACTAAAGTACAGAAGCCTGAAAAAAATAAAAAAATAAAAAATAAAAAAGAAAGGCAAGAGAGATGGGCTGAGTGGTTGCAGTAGAAAAGGGTTGGTGGCAGATTGTTTTTTCCTAAAATGTAGTTTCTCTTGGTTGATGGAAGTTCCCTAAATAAATTATCATAGGATAAAAGCTTAACCTGAGTGGAAGAAAAATACAGTGTGGAAGAACACAGTTGAATTAACAGTGTAAGGAAAAGACAAGAACAAAGAGAGAGACACAGTAATTGGCTAACAAGACAGACCAAAAATAGTGCTTTCTCATAGACACATGTATGCATATTAATATGATTCAAAGTACATAAATAATTCTCAGGCTACTAAACAACTAAAACAAAATATAAAACACAAAACACATCATCACAAACATCAATATAATCAAATATTGTAGACTGTTAAAGCACAGCAACAATGAAATTGTAGAGATCAAGAAAGGCTTTAAATAGTGCCCTTTATGTAACCTTGCTGGTTGTGATTAGGATTTAGGAAGCAGTAAGCAACTTTAGTTCTTATATAATTCAACCTAACATGCTATATAACTAGAAGTATACATAAAAGATGAAGTGACAATGAACTAAATTTTTTCTCTTTTTTTCTTTTGTTTTTCCTTTTCTTTTTCTTAAGACTTGTCTATTAAATTCTCCACCCCCTTTCAAGGCCTAATAACAATTATGTCAAACCAAGTTGTGCAAAAGGCATATACTAGATCAACTTTAAGAAATTCAACTACAACCAAGGCTACAACTGGTGCTTTCAGAGTTGATCAATAGAAACTTTGTCCTCAGGTCATTTCTAACTCAATAGCCCTTGTAAAAATGGTGAAGTTGTTTCTCCCATCATTCTAGATTATTTGAAGATATACAAATAGAAAGCATAGAATTTTAATAACAAAATAAAAAGATTATTGATCTTTAGGCTAAGAAGCACGGGCAGTTGTCGGACACTCCTCAACATGTTTCGAACACTTTGGGAACATATAGTTTATCATTTAGACACACATGAAACATGTTGTAAGTACTATGAAAATAACTTAGATTTCAACAATAAAATAAAAACAATGTGGGTATCTATTATTTTCTCATCTTTTAGACTTTTTAATTTTAGGAATTCTAAAGTCCAAAACTTTCAATTTGCTAGTATAAATAAAGCTTTGTAAAATAGTTTAAATAGAGGAACACTCTGACCTAGAGCATATTGTAGTTGGACTCCTATAATACAAAATCAAAGACAATACATCAATTGCCAATTAACAACATGCTTAGCCAAACAATTGCGACAAACCCATTCCATGAAAAAAAAAAAAAAAAACAGAGGCAAACCCATCAATGTCCATTAGGACAAAATAACATCGAGGTCATGTTTTCATATATAAAATCATCACCGCCACAATGAAAAGAGCTGAGTGCCTTTACATCATTCTCAGCGGAAAATCATGTCCCTAGTTTTACTACCTTGCATTTGTAGGAACCGCAAACGTGCAAAAAAGTTGTAGGAGCATTGCGAGCTGATATATCTCAAACCATAGATCTCTACAAGAATAAGTCTTCTTAGCTTAGCTAATCTTTGTCCCAACTATCTGAGGCTAACTACATGAATAGGTGTGACAATTCTAAAATTGTGATTCTTCTAAGAGAGTGGCCTTGAACCCTTTCCCACACAGACACGTGACGTGATAGGAATATGACATAGACATGCCGCCACGACATTAGGACATGACAAGTGGAAGACAAGCACAAAATGAATAATTTCATATATTCATTATATGTCATATATATGAATATATCATTCACAGATAATAATAAATAAATGCAACATAATTAATACCAATTCCAATAAATTTACATCGTTTTTCTTTTGTCATTAGGTCACAAGTTATTTTGTTCAAACTTATAATTAGTTTCATGGACGTCTAAATGATGAACATTTGTGTCCTCAAAGTGTCTAGGTCTAAATTTCTTTTGTTGGACACAAGTTGGGAAGTGTCCAACAAGCGTTGGTGCCCGACATGGACACATCACCATCTTAGAAGTGTCCGTGCTTCTTAGATTGTCAAGTACCAAAAAAACAATTTGTATCTCTATCTATCTATCTATATATATTATTGTTGACAAACTGAGAAATAATTCCTGAGAAAGAATAGCAATAATAGAAATCATTCTACAAGATAAACAAGGTATTATTTATGTTTAGCACAAGCACTACTAAATCAAGCACATGGACATAGCCTAGTTCAATCTAGGTAGATGAACAATGTAACCTCAATTATCATTGTCAACCACCCTATCTTGTCAAGGACAAAGTCCTTACTGATATTGTTGCCAAAACATTGAATATGAATTCCATTGGTACCACATGTTAACAAGAGACTACCACATCAAATGAATGAATTTAAAAAAGCAGAGTTAAACAAGAGCAATTCAAACATTAAGTCTTCTTGATTCCATCCTCTTGAAGATCAGTCCAACTCATCAATTACATCTCACATCTAACAATTAGCAACCTTCATTCTGTTAGGATACATTGATCTTGGAGTTAGATATAGTTAGTTATGGTTGATTGTTATAGATTCAGTTAGAATAGTTGTTACAGATTTTGTTAGAGAAGTTATTATTCTCATGATAGCTGGAATGTTGTAATTCTTCTTCTTCTCCCTCTGTGTGTGTGTGTGTGTGTGTGTGTGTGTTGATCATTTCATTACATTCTACCCTATAACACTATAGTAAATCTCCAAAAACATAGCAAGTAGAAACTTATGCATATTTTTGTTTTTCTTCTGGGTTTTTTGGTTAATAGGGTATTCAGCCTCTTAGAGAACCTGACTAGTTCACAGTACATGTAGTCCCTATCAAAAGAGGCAACTACACATAAATTCTTGGAATTGGGCCCAAATGAGATGACTTGAGCTCAAGACTTTTGCTTCTTGACACAGATTCCAGGCCATTTCATGTACCCCTTGATTGAGGTTGAATTTTGTGCAAACAACCAAGTACAGTAATTAATCTCCCCCTCATAATCATTGCAAACAAATTACAAAATTCAACATACCCAAATTAGTATACATTATATTGATTAAAAGAATGTTTACAAAACAATTTATGAAGCAATTGAATTATAAACATTACCTGCTCGAAGAGCTGGAGTGTCTTTGGGAGAGGCCTTGAAGAGGACAAAGGAAGGGTCGGAAGGCGATTGGGGGAGGAACGAACCCACCTCGATCTCGCGAGCGAGGGCGTGTTCTTGCAATACAAAGAGTGGTATCACAGCCATTCCTTTGAGGAATTCTCTTCTAATTGTGGAATTGGGTTGCTTGAGATTTTGATAGGTTTTGAAGGAGATGGAAGACGGATGAGATGTTGGAGGTTTTGGAGTTGAAGAGGGTGTTGAGAAAATGGAAGACAGGGGTGTCACAGAGGCAGTTGTTGCCATTGTAGAGAGAGAGAGAGAGAGAGAGAGAGAGAGAGCGAGAGAGAGAGAGAAATTTGGAGGTGCATAGTTCGGTTAGGGTCTCTCGCTTTATCCGTTAGAAGGATGAGAATGTATATCTTTTCTCTAGTTGCTCCAAATGACCAGTGAAAAATTGCCATATCATCGCAACCATCTCAACTTGAGCGGTTCGTGCACTTGTCATTTTTTCGAAAAGTCGGCTTCACGTACTGTATATCCGTGAACTATGCTCAAGGGTCAAATTAGAAGGTGCGATAGGAATTTATCATGTCTTGTCACTCACAAATTAGTACATTTATAAAGTGGTTAGTGTAAAGTCCAAATAAGAGGTGTAATTTGAGAATAAAAAATGTTTGGTGATTTAAATTTTTGTGGTTTGAATAGGTCGAATGTGTTAAAACGATATCGTTTACATTCAAAACGACGTCGTCGTTTTGGGTGCTTCGAGCCATTCGAGTAATGATTTTTCGAATCACCTATCATTGTTGTTTGAAAATTAAGTTGGTGTAACTTCCTTTTCATGAAAGCCTTACAGTTTGGATTCCCGTGATTCTGAATCTGATTTCACAAGTATAATGTGAAATAAAGAAACATAAATGAGTCCAAATCCGGCGATTTTTTTGAAAAATCAATTTTGAATAAAAAATGTCAAAAATTGACTGCTTTGCCAAATTTCAGAGTCGCCACCTAAATATTTTTAAGAAATTTAAAAAACTCATGACTCGTGCCAAAAGTCACGTGTTCATCATCACTAAAGTGTCTCATCTCAAGAACTTAGGTACGAGAGGGAAAGGTCATGAGTTGAACACCCCACTCGTCCAATCAATGATTGGCCTCTACTAATTATGATGTGATTCTTATTTATATTATATGCTATTGTTCCGATTATTTAGGCTATATTACTATGTGACGCACACAAATATAAACTAATTTGCAAAAGTTAGAATAATTTATTTTCATATTTGTTTGAAAATTGTTTCAAATATGTACTACTTGAAAATGTGATCTCATATTCACATTTAAACAAATCATCCCAATTTAAGCAATTAGCCTTCATCTACAGGCATTCAAAATAGGTATATCACTTAAGCACTTAGCCTTATGAAAAACATGCTTGATATGGTAACAATCACACACATGTGATATGCTAAAGTAATAAGTGCTCACTTCGTACTCCAAGGCAAGCCAAAAAGAAACAAAAGAGTTAGAAAAATGCATGATCCTAACGGTACGAGGTGGCTAATGTAACACATACAAAAATGCAGCTAATAGGTCTGGTTGTCTAATATATCATGTGAATCACTTTGATAGCATGCGGTGAAGCACGTATTGAAGGAAGTAATATATGACAATGCTGTTAGAATGATGAATCGAACCTTATGCATTCAAGACAAATGGATGCAAATCATGGAAAATACTAAAAGAAACATGGTGCTCTACGCTGTACATCATAAGCAAGTAAATAAAAGGGAGAAAGAAATGAGAGTTGGAAGAGATACACATTATTATATTTTTTCCCTCACGTAGGAGGGTTCGAATAAATGCCCTAGCTAATTATCAAATTAACTAGCTATTACAAACCAAATGAAATTAATTTACTACACTAGCTAATTATTACAAGTAAGTTTGAACGAACCTAATTAATTAAGTACAACATGTGATTAATTACCTAAGTGATTACAAATTCAAGGGAATTAATTCACTAATTAACTAAGAGCTATGTAAACAAATTGAACGCAGGGGTTAAGAAACCATGTATGCCGTTGCGAACATCTGCCCGGAAACGCCTCTGTTTTGTTGTCATAACTGTTCTGTCTGCAGAAGATGCTTCTGTTTTTGCCTCAGCTACTGCTCTATTTTTGCAGGAAAATGAAACTGCCATGCTGAAAAGAGGTGGCCCAGTAAAAGTGGTTGGCCGAATTCAAATGGTGGCCGATCGGCCACTATTGTTGGTACTGCTTGCTGCAGCAGAAAAGAAACATAGCAGAAATAGAGTGTTTCCAGGGGATGTTTATCCTTTCTACCTTTCCTTATCATGAAATTGATCAAAGAAGGGGTAGAATCGATTCATGAATCATCAATGGTCGCAAGGTTATTGCATGATGATCCATGACTTAATTGGACAAAAACTCAATTAGGGAAAATAAAAGACCAACAAAACCTCCTCCCTGTCATGGAATTGATCAAGGGAAGTGGTTGACATTGATTCTCAAACCATTATTATCATTAACAAGTATGAAATGACCGAAGATCAATGGGTTCAATTAACGTTCGATGAACCCGAACCAATTTTATTATCTTGTTCCATTTTTACTCCAATTTTATTATCTCTTTTAATTACCTTTCCATTCCTTAGTCATTTTAATCCAAAATGATAGTTAAGTCCACTAACGGAGAGAAGTGTCAAACAAAGGGTTGTTTTGGGCATGAGTGGGAGGTGATGCCTTTGGTAATCAACCTTCGAAGAGATTAAACCAATAAGCACAAGGTCTCTTTCTCAAGCTTAAACAACACTCATTTTGAAGCAACTCTCAAAGCAACCAAAAAAGTCAAGAAAAGAGGGAGTTTGTAGAGGTGATTAGAGATGAATATAAGTATAGAAAGCACTAAATAAATGCTATCAACTAAAATAGGTTGGTGTCTAATGCCTAAAACACCAAACCTATGAGGACCATTACACTAGAAGAATGCTATACAAAGCGTAAATGGAATGCTCAACCTAAAACAGTCAAAAATAGCACTGAAATTCACATGGAAAAGTTTGAAAAAACTAGTTACAATTATGGAGAAATAGAATTAGTAAACAAGCACAAGGAGGGGTGGCTAACCCTTCCATTTTTGGGACTTCAAAATCATATTTCTAGCCTGTGAAAACCTCTGAAAATTAGTGGAAAAAAGCTCAAAAAAAGTTGATGGAAATATGGAAAACACAAGGGCAAGAGCTTGGAATACAAGGTACAAAGAAGGGTGGTCCACCTCTCTACCTTGGGTAGCTTTTAACCACAAGTTTCATCCTATAAAAGAAGTTGAAAAATGATCCAAAAATAGCAAGTAAAGATGATAAATAATAAGGGAAAGAAGCTAGGAATTATATCTCTTGAAGAGGAGTAACACCTTGAGTTATAAACCACTAATTTCTTACCCTCAAGAGCTAATATTTAAGCTCAACAACTTTAGCAAAGAGCCCTAAAAATTTGGTTTTGGAAGTCTAGGTAAGGTGTGTATAGGTTGCAATGAAGAGAGAGATATTTTTTTTTAAGAATTTTCCTTCTCCAAAATTTTCTAACCTAATTTTATAAGAGTGGGTCAAGTATATATAGAAAATTATGTTAGGCTCTCAGAAATATCAATACAGAAACAGCTGGTGCAATGCATGCACCCATGGAGGCAACTGGCATAGTTGGCAAAAATATCTGGTTTTATTGACGCAAGTGGCCGGCCGGTCACTAAAAGGACGACCATACACTCATTTGTGGCCGTTCGGCCACCAAGTGGCCTTTAGGCTTCTAGGTGGTTAGGCTTGGTCAGGCTTGGAAAACTGTTGTTTTGGTCCCAAAAAAAGGTGCAAGGTTTGTAGGCTTTTGAGGCTCAAAACCGAGGCTTCCTGCTGAGGAAATTGAGCGTTTGACAAGCGTAAAAAATTCATCATTGGATGATCAATCGGTGACGCCCAAGTCCTAAGGGCGGTCAAAAATGGGGTGTCTACAGTTGCCCTTTTTTGACAAAGCTCGAAGTCATGCAATGACGTGAGTGAATGTCAAAGGCCAGAGGCGACCTATTTTGACAAGGTCGTAAGACTTGGGCAAACAAGTAAGACATAAATTAAATTGGTTGAACCCAAAGGTCGCCTACATATCCCTTTGCAAGGAATTAAACTAGAGTAGTTCAGGGGCAAGATGCAAATGAAATGCACAAAGAATTTAGTTGAAAGCTGGATTTACACGCTTCGCAAAGCCGGTTATTTTGAAAATTCATGATTATGCAAAATAATGCATTGAGACATAACAAGATAACAACATATGCAACAATCAAAAAAGGTCCAACCAAATAAGCAAAAGTCAATTCCAAACACGTTTCATATGAAAGGAGGAAAAACACACTTTAATTACGCTAAAAACACGAGAAGAGAAAGAGAAAAACCATTCAGGGCTATGCTTCTGCACACCGTGAGATACTCTAATCATGCTGAAAATGTGAGAAGAGGAAATGTGATGATGCGATAGATGCAACAAGTACGATGATTATGCGATAGAATCGTGCAATCGATGCACAATATAGTGGGATTGTGCGATAGATGCATAATGCAATGAGATTGTAATTGTACGATCGTATGATAGATGCACAATGTGGTATGATTGTGCGATTAATGCACAATGTGGTCTGATCATGTGATAGATGCATGATGTGGTATGATTGTGCCATATATGCACGATGTGGTCTGATTGTGAGATAGATGCACGATGTGGTATGATCGACAAGCAAATGTCACGGATGATGCTTAGGAAGTGCAATAAACAAACAAAGCGATGCTTTAGAAAACACCACTCATGAATACGGCACGAGCTGACATAAGTGAAAATCAGTACGATGACAACGCATGTTCTATGCAACCTAAGATGTAATGCAAGTTCTATGCAAACAAGATGGGTAGATGAGTTACGATGCAATGCACGCGTGCAACGTAAGAGGTATATGAGAATACATATTCTATGCAAAAGATATGTGAATCGAAAAGACGGACAAAAATGATGCTCTCCAACGACCTTCAACTTACCACTCGGAGGTTTTGAAAAATGCTCAAAAAGGATACAACTTGCTCACATTTGAAATCGAGGCACCTTCATGCACCGGAGACACAACGAGATTTGGTACGATGCAACCGGAACACAAATTCGAGATCTTCGGAAACCAAATCCACTTTAAGTACCTTAATCCTTCTTCATAGACTCAAAACATGACCTCTCATACACTGATTGGAAAGACAGTAGCAAAAACCAGCTTGGGACCATAAATGGGGCCAGCTAGCCACAAATGAGTGTACGACTGGCCACCCGTGTGGATTTTGGGGGTGCTTTGGTCATTTTGGCTCGAGTCTATTTAAACACACCACCAAACTTCATTTCCTCACACATCCAAGCCTGAAATCACTCACTCTCTCTCTCTGTCTCTCTCTAGGTACTTCCTCTCTCTAGATTCGTGCCTTATACATGTTTTCCAATGCCCCATGCAAACTTTATTCATAAAACATCTTTGGTTCTCTACACTTTGAACCGATCAAAACTTGTTTTCGTTGATTTTTTTGAGTTTTCATCACTTTGGGCTTATTTCCCTCGGGTTTTTCTTGGGCTCTGCGAGTTTTCCCGGGTTTTGACTTTTTCTCCCATTTTCTCTCTCCTAGGGTTGACTTTTTCTTACTTTTCCCTATTTTCCTCATTTTCTCCATTTTCACCCACTTTCCAGATGGTAGAAGATGTCCCATATGATGGTGCCCCTCCCGAGGTACCTGTGCTTCCTATATCCAAGTTAGAGGAGCTAGCAGTTGTCGAGGCCGGCGAGGCGGCAGAGGATATTGCCGTTGATTTTGAGGCCGAGGTAGAGGCAATCATTCCACCAGGGCCTGAGCTTGCGCTGTTGCTACTGAGGCTGAGGCCATTTGATCTAGCCACTTACCACCCACAGACTCACGTGATGGCCTCCGGCAACATGCTACGGTTTGATGATTTTATTGATGGCATGCTGGATGATGTTTTGCTAAGGGAGCAGACCTCTCACCTTTCTCACAGCGTTTCTGAGGTACAAATTTTTCTTTCATGCATTTTCATCTGTATAGCCATTTCATCACTACTTTTTATCTGACTGCCTTTAATCTGAGTCGCTATTTCCTTGTCATAGAACAACTCTCGCTCCTAGCGAGGTTATGGGATGATGACGGCCAGGGACTGGTATCATGAGCTCTTCCTTCGGGTCTACGACCTTGTTGATGAGGCGGGCTTTGGCCTATTCTGCACCGGGCTCTCACACCATATAGCCAGTCGAGCCTTACTTGGAGCTTTGGTAGAGAGGTAGTGGGACACTACCAACTCTTTCCACTTCTCTTCCACCGAGGAGATGACGATGACTCCTTATGATTTCTCGATGATCACCGGCTTGAGCGTAGGGGGTGATTCGATCCTCTTTGATATGGATATGGGCTAGTAGGAGGTGGCTTGGATCTACTTGTTTGGAGCGAGCCCACCTCTATACATGCTAGCTATGGTTAGATATAGTTGGTTCCTCGAGCACTTCCGCGGGAGTCAGCCCGAGACTTAGGAAGAGGTAAAGCAGTTTAGGACCTGCATAAGCTCTGTCCAGAGCTTTTTTTGTCATATTGGGTGTCCATCTTGCATGTGTAGAGTAATCCCATTCATAGCCTATCAAAGGAGCCTATCATTTTTGCATGCATAGATCATGTTTCAGTGGTTTTTTGGGCTTTATTTGGCATGTCATACCTCTGAGTTTTGCTGGTTTAGTGACCCCTTGAATGCCTCATATGCTTGTAGTATAAATCCTCTTTACTAGCTTATATTGCATGCTATTCTGGTCCTTGATTCTAGTACTTTTTGGCCATGCCTTAAACTAATTTTGTGCATGTTTTGGACTGTCTTAGCTCTATTTTTATGCCTCATGGCCGAATGATGCTTGTTATGCATGGTTGTAGTGCAATACCCTTGCCGAGCTTTGAGTTTTGAAGCCTATTGTATGCTTATGTTGAGGTGTTTCCATGTTTTGGGGCCATTGTGCATCATATTTTTGAGCTTATATGTATGTCATATTCCCATGTTTTCCACTCTTTAAATGTGTTTGAGAGTTGTGCATAAATGCCTCGTTTTTGGACCATTACATGAGCTTCATTTCCATGCCTTTCCAGCCATCATTTTAGACCATTTTTCCACTGTCTTGGACCTTCCTAGGGTCTGTTTGGGGCTGGTTTTTCCATTTGTGCATTGCTTTGTGTACCTCTAGTGTAATGCGCTTCACTAGTTTCGGTATTCGGGCCATCTAGCATGCATCGTGTGAGGTGTTTGCATGATTCGGGACCATCTTACATGTAATTTCAGAGATGGAAAATGTGTGATTGTATGCCATATTTCATCCCTTGCCATGCTTTGATAGAGTTGCATTCGGTGCCTTAGGTTTGGTCTTTTGCATCGGTGCATGTTTGCATGTGTTTTTGTTGCCTAATTCCATCATGTTTGGCCACTGATTTGAGTGTGGCTGAGGCCCATTCATTTTAGTTTAAGTCCATCTTGCATTGTATATACCATTTAGTCCATGTTGTTGCATGATTGACCATTGCATTGTGTATGCCTTGATCATTTCATTGTTAGTCTCCATGTGTGCATTGCGTATGCCATATAGTTTTCATATGCATTGAGTATACCATTGATTATTTCATAGCATTGTGTATGCTAGTAGCGTGTTTGCATGTCACCATTTGCATGTTTGCACCATTTAGTGGCATTATGTTTAGGTTGCATGTTAGAGTTACATTCATGCATGCCATGTGTATTGCATTGTGTTTGGAGTAGGGTTTAGTCCAAACACGGGAAACGAGGGACGTTTCGTACTCTAAGTGATGAAACGTGTCTCGATTCTCGGTCGCCGACACTCTGGATTACCCATGATGGAGTTTAGGCCTTGTTGTGTTTATATGTGCATTCATTTTACATCGAGTCGTGCAATCCGACTCCTCGACCATCATGCATCGAGATGCGTGATTGGTGGCACGAGGATCGAGGACTACACTCCCTAGAGCTTATGCAATGACAGGGAGAGTGGTCGTGCACACATATGTTGAAAATACTTTGCCATGCCCCTTTCTTGCTCTCTGTTGTAGCAAACCGGAAACTAGCAGCAAAAACTGGTCAGCAGCTTTCTGGAGCTTGGTACAGTGTTTTGGGACCAGTTGCAAACAGAGGCAAATCGGGGCATTGCGAAGGATTTCCCAACAAGGCGACTGGAGCATGCATGCATCCCTATCATTCAGAACGGAGCTGAGGCAATCCATTGCATTTAGATTTGCGTGCTATTTGTATGGCTTACTTAGTTAATTCGTTAATTAATTAATGTTGTGTAATAATTAGTTTAATTAGCTTAGATTAGCTAGTTTATTCTGTACTATTCATTCAGACCCTCCGAGAGAGGGCAAGGTTGTAATAAGTGTGCGTGTGTGTGATGTATGTCTTCCAACCCCACGTCTTTCTCCCCTTTTATTTACTAGCTTATGATGGTTAGTTTTAGGGCACGTTTCAATTAGCATCCTTGTGCTCGTATGTTTGCATCCATTCATCTGTTTTGCATGCACCGGGCTCGGCGCATCATGCTAACTGCATTGTATTTCAATTCCAAGTTGAATACATGTATCAGTTGTTGCATTTCATATGCCATTTTAGAATAGCCGAACCTATCTTAGTTGCATTTTTGCATGTGTTGCATTAGGCATTTCAGCATAGTTAGGATTCATGCATGTTTTTCTAATTATCTTCTTTCTTTGGCTCGGAGTACTCGGTAAGTGTTTATGCTTTAGCATTCTTGCATGTGTGTGAGTGACTGCCATGATAGCATGCTTACCATGAGGCTATTCGCTTATGTGATATAACTGCCTGAATGCCTGTGGGTGAAGGTTGGGTTGCTTGAATTGGAATAATTCGTCGAAACCTGTGTTTTAGCCTACTTGCGAGTAGCAAACCTCAATCCATTTTCAAAACAAACGAATATGCGATGCTTTGTTCCAATTTAGGCAATCCAGTCTATACTTGTATGCTGTGCACATCACATAGTAATTCTAGGCTAATAAACTAGAATAAGATCACATGTGTTCTCAAAAACTCGATATCATGGTTAGTAGAGGCCGATCTTTGATCGGGCGAGCGGGGGTGCTCACGAAGTGACCTTCCCCAATCGTACTCAAGTTCCCGAGCCGAGGCAACTTTGGTGATGACGGACACGTGGCCTTAGGCAACGAGTCAGGGTTTCCTAAATTCCCCCAAAATAAATATTTAGGTGGCGACTCTATATCTAGCAAAGTAGTCCATGCTTGGCACTTCTTTCTAAAAATTTGTTTTTTTCAAAAACGATTTGCCGGATTTGGACTCTTTGGTGATTTATCAGTCTCGCATTGCACTTTGTGGGATTAGATTCAGAACCGTAACATTTGAGTCCGAACTGTAGTGAGCCCAATGAACAAAACGGGATTTCTCTCGAGACGTTCGGGGACGTCTACAATATGTTATGAATATATGCATGTCTAATGAACTGAATAAGAATTATTTGATCATTTAATAGTGAAGGATTTTAAATGATGGGAATTGACTATGATCGTTGAGTTAACTAGATTCATCGTATGCAGGTTATTTAGGGGCGTTACAACTGGAGAATAAAGAAATTTATAAGCTAAGTAGTGGTTGTGCTAAAAAGGTAAGGACCTTTGAACCAATGGAAGTTTCCTATTGTTAAGAGAAGAATGTGACCATTGCACCTGTTTAGACTAGTTTGGAAAAGGTTAGGTGTTGATTCAAAAATAAATTTGAATTCAAATTTTCAAAACTAAAAATTGAGATTCAAATTTCCCGTGGGAATTTTGGAGCAAAAATTTGAAATGAATTTTGTCCACAAAGATAAGGATAGGATTAACTCAACTTGCATCTGAGCCCGATCTGGTTCAGTGTGGGGCAATATGCGCATGTGGGTGTTTTTGAGTCCAAACAATAAGGTGTGTAGGTCCTTACCCCTTACAAAACTTGGATGCCCCTAAGGGCCCAAGCCTTAGTGCAAACTGTAAGACCTCAGCGCTTACCATCTCACCAAAACCCATAGGTAGTGGTGAAGACACAACTTTATCCCCTTAAAGGGTACAATGCCAAGCGCCACAAGTCAACTATGACTCAACCTTACCCCGGGCCTCTACCACGGCAAGATGTTGGCTCGAACCTAGGCCAACAATTCCCCTCCCCCCAGCACCTGCCCGCAAGTAGCATGCCCTCCGAGGGAATCAAACTTGAGACCTTGCTCTGATACCAATTGTTATCCCAAGTAGACAACCCAAGAAGGGGGGTGAATTGATTTAATTTTGATGATGTCTAAAATATTTTTTGATAAATTGTGAATTTTTTTAATATACATTTTTAACAATAATTTGACACAAAATATATTTTGTATATTGCACCGGTTACAAAAATGTTTGATTATGGTGTGCATCTTTTTAATATTATATATATATATAATTTAAAAGGAAAAGAGAAACATACTCAAGTGGCGTGTTATGACAAATCATACTTTTTATTGATTATGTTTGAATGTATATGTGCATTGCATGTATGTATGTTGGCATTGCAAAAACATATTCACATGGTGCATCTCTCAAAATATCACTTGCATGATATTTATATAAAATAATATTAGTTTATATATTGTTGAATCAAAAAACTCATATGGTGGTGGGCTTGCTTGAATCAAACTGACAGCTACAAAGTTTGAAAAAGAGAAAAGATGGACTTAGCTTTTAACATCATTTCAAACCTTTTTCCATAAGCTATCTGTAAGAGTGCCGCGTGATGAGGGAGCGTCTGATTTGTCAGAGGAGCGTCTCCTCTTCTAATGGAAAGAATTTTGGGTATAAATAGAAGTATTTTACTTGGAGAAAAGTCACGAACTTGAAGAGAAAAAATTTGTATACTCAAAAATCTTGATTGTATTTTCACTCTGCTCTTTCACTTTCAAATTTAAGTGTTGTCTTTGTTCTTACACTTTCATATCTACTCTTTATGAAAGAATTATTATAAAAGAGGGTTAAAGTACCTCTTATCCTTATTGATTATTTTGTGAAAGAAATTTGTAAAAGAGAGGCATTTATTGTTGAGTGAGCTTCAACAGAAAAGAGTAAGACATGTGTAAAATCCACAAGCTTGGTGAAGCTTTGGTGGTGTATTGATTCATTTGATAGTGAAGAAATTCTCGAGAAGGATCCTTGAGGAGTGGACATAGGCCGACGTGTCGAATCACTATAAATCCATGTGTTTGATTTTCTCTCCCTATTTTTTTTTACTTTTATATTGATTACTATTGCTGTTTTTTATTTGTTAAAATTTGAATATTTTGATTATTATATTTAATATTGTGAAATTATTTAAAAAAAACCCAATTCACCTCCTTCTCTTGGGTTTCTTACCTAGGATAACACAAATCCAAGATATATAAACCTTTCCATCTTCTCTTTTTTAAGCAATGTGGAATACATATAAATTGCTCCACCAACTTCCAAACACAAGAAGCTTATTTTGGTGTCAATTTCTTATTAATCCATAAAAGGTTTTAGCAAATCGATTACATGAGGATGATCACCACATGACGTAGAATACATTACTACTTGGACCCATTGATAATGGTGCATGGATCCGATATTTATTTTGGCTCAAACTTTGCCAAAACTCAACTTATTCCAACAATCTCCCACATGAATGAAATTGACTTGATATGAAAAATTGCTGACATGCAAAGAAAATTCAATAAGCAACCGCCTTGCATAGGATAAGTAGCTTTTGGGCTTGAACCTTCCTTTGTGAAAATCTATCGGATTTATTGGCCAATCGGTGGATGTTAATGCCTTGAACTGTTTATCGTTTGTGTAAACCAAGACAATAAACAGCACACAAAGTAGCTTTGACATAGTTTTTCTTCTCACTGTTGTGTTTGTTTTGGCCTTGAACAACTCCTGGATTCATGCATGCTTTAGAGAATCTAGCCTGGTCAATTCTCATAGAAGCTGCCCCACTTCACATTCACATAGGTGATTCTTAAACAATTTTCCCATAAACTCTTCCTAGACTTCTAAGTCTCAAGAGTTAAGTAATCATTAAAAGCATTTGCTTATCCTGATACCAACTACATACGACACATGTTGCAATTTATCACCATCTCATCATAGGAATAGGTAGGAATGAAATTTCCTAGTGATTTCTTTAAGTCACACATAACTTAGTTGTCCTTCTTAAACCTAGTTCTTGGGATTTTCAGTCAGCATAGGTTGGGTTTATGTTATGATGACTCTTTGGTAATAGGCTTTAATCTCATTCCCCTTGATGAACTATACACTTGCTCTCTGGCTAGCCCTTTTGTGAATGGATTCTCTATATTATCTTCGAACTTTATGTATTATACGGAAATAATTCCACTTCAGAGAAAATGTTTAATGGTGTTGTGTCGACAATGGATGTGTCTCGATTTAACACTATACATGTGACTTTGTGCTCTGCCCATTATTGACATACTATCACAATGTATACAGATAACAGGCATAGGTTTAGGCTATAATGGAATATCTTCTAAGAATTGTTAAAGCCATTATGCTTCCTCTCTTGCTTTGTCTAATGCAATAAACTCCAATTCCATTGTTGACCTAGTAATACAGGTTTGCTTGGATGATTTCCAAGACACTGTTGCATCACCCAAAGTAAAGACATAACCACTAGTGGACTTTGAATCCCTTGTATTTGATATCTAGTTTGCATCACAGTATCCTTCAAGTACAACAAGATATCTAGTATATTGCAAGTCATAATCTAGGGTGTATCTTAAATACCTAAGTACCATAATAATAGCTTTCTAATGGTCTTTATTTGGGTTACTTGTGTATCTACTTAATTTGCTACCTACATAAACTATATCAGGTCTTGTGTAGTTCATTAGATACATCAAACTTCTAATTTCTTTAAGCATATCTTAATTGCGAAATCCCCTCTCCTTTATTCTTTGATAAATGTAGATCTCAGTCTACAGGCATTCTAATAATATGATCATCATCTTTGCCATATTTATCAAGAATTTCGTAATGTAGTGAGATTACATTACAGCATAGCCATCAAATGTTTTAGAAATTTCCATTCCTAGTATAACATCTGCCAAGCCCATATCTTTCATGTTAAAACTTTAGCTCAATTTGATTATAAAGAAGTTTTACTCTCTCATGTTCATTCTTGTGATGAAGAAAGTGTACTCATTCTCATTGTTGGTATGCTTACTTGATCATGATGTGTTCTGCTCTCTCATGTTCATTCTTGTGATGAAGAAAGTAGACCTATCTTGTGCTGCTTCCATTTTCATTTGATGACAGGGAGTTTATGATTCTCATGTGTATTTTCCATGGTAGAGAAGATAAACTCACCCCACTTGAATGGAAGAATCTATTCTCTTGTGTTAACCTCTATTATGTAGAGAGTAGATTCATTCTATTTTTCTTTGCTTTGTAATTTCTATTTGTTTTATATGTAGTTACTTTGAATTGGTAGATATGGCTTGTTTTAACTCTCTCATTTTTTTTCCTTTGTTTACCTTACTAGTTAGCTTCTTTTTTTGCATAGCTTCTATTTGATTTGTTTATCTTTCTTTCTTTCTCTCTCTCTCTCTCTCTCTCTCTCTCTCTCTCTCCCTCTCTCACTCGCTCGCTCTCTATTTTATTTATTTATGTTTTCCATATGATTTCTTTCATCATATTTTCTTTATCATCCGTTTATTCATGATTTGCATCCATGTTCATGCATTTTGAGCCCGGCTAATTGTATCCATGTTCATGCATTTGGAGCCTGACCCATTGCATTTTGTATATACTCTTGCGCTTAAGATGTTTCACATTACATTATAGTAGCAACCGGGCTCATAGGATTTATCTCACGAGTGTTATTGCATTTAATTTTTCACATCTAGGATCATGCATGTTTTCTAAGCATTTGTGTTTGGCTTAGTGTTGTGGAGAATTAGGTGAGCTTCTTTTATCTTTACATCTCGCTTGTGCTTCCTTTATTATGTTTAGCATCCTAGCATAAGGTTATGTGCTTACTTGAGATATATATCTCTATGTTTTCTTGTTAAATAGAGGTTGTTTTGCCTAAGTTGGAATTGTTTCAATCTCTTTGCATGTGTGTTTCTTTTGAGATACTCATTGTCAAAACCTTTCAAAATGCAAAAGATCAAAATGTTCCAAAAAGGTGATTCAGTCTATATTTGCTTGTTCCACATAGTAAAGTTAGCATTAATAATTGGGATATGGACATATTTTAGCAACGAATCTCTTATCAATGATTAGTAGAGATTGATCTTTGATCGCATGAGTAGGGGTACTCAATTCATGACCTTACTCTCTCATGCCTAAACTCCCAGACTGAGCTTTTTGGTTGTGATGAGTAGTGGCCTAAATTGGCACAAGTCATGATTTCCTAATTTTCTTAAAAGATTATGTGGCGATTTCGAATCTGGTGATGTAGTCTTTATTTGTCATTTCTTGTGGTTAGTGGATTTTTCCATGAATTTGCTAGATTTGGACCCTTACTTCACACTGCACATATTGAGAACGAGACATGGAAAACGAATGATTGGGCTAACCGAATACCCTCTGAGAGATCCCACAACCTGTTTACTATGTCTTATGTTAAAAGGATGAAAAGAATGATTTGACTTACCAATGAATGAAGTAGAGGCCATGCATATACAATAGATTCATGATACAATTTAGGAAATAATATAAATAAGGCACTAAATCAGTAATTGATACAATCACCGATTCTATACATAATACTAAAATTAAAAAGATTCTATATACTTTAATTCCTATATTCAACACTCCTCCTTAAGCTAGTATGAAGATATTCAACAATCCCAGCTTGCCAATGGATGACTGGAGCAATGTCGGTCCTACAGACTTTGTGAACATATTTGCTAACTGCTGAGAGGAAGAGACAAAAGATGGACTCACATTACCAGTCCAAACCTTTTCTTGAATGAAAAGAATATCAATCTCTATATGCTTAGTACGCTCATAAAGGACAGAATCAAATGACAACATAATAGCAGACTTGTTGCCACAAAATAAAGAGGCAAGACTAGTCTCCTCAACACCCAACTCTGCTAGGATAGAATGAATCCATATAATCTCATATGTTCCCTGTGCCATAGCTCGATACTCAGCTTCTGCAGAACATCTGTAAACAATTCCTTGTTTCTTACTCTTCCATGATACAAGATGATCACCATAGAAAGTACAGAAGCCAGAAGTAGAATGCCGATTAGTTCTAGATCCTGCATAGTCAGCATCAATGAAACAAGGGAGCTTAGATTGATGAGCAGCTGTAAAGAATAATCCCAAGCTAGGAGAAGTCTTCAAATATCTCAAAATGTGATGAACCGCATCAAGATATTCTGTACGAGGTGCATGCATAAATTGACTAACAACACTGATCGCAGACGTCAAGTCAGGTCTAGTGTTGGTCAAATAAAATAGATGTCCAACAAGATGCTGATACATGCCTGGGTCCTCTAACAACTTGCTAGACTTTGATGTGAGCTTGACATTGGGATCCATAGGAGTAGACGCAGCTTTACACCCTAACATACCAATATCACGAAGTAGGTCAAGAGTGTACTTTCTCTAAGATAAAGAAAATCCCTACTGTGAGCGAGACACCTTAATCACAAGAAAATACTTGAGATTTTCCAAATCCTTAATATCAAAGATGTGTTCCGAATCCCTTTTTACTTTATCAATGCCTACAGAATCATCACCTGTGAGAATAATATCACCCACATAAACCAACAAGGTTATATATTGACCAGTTGAATTATGACGAATGAAGCTAGTATGGTCTGAGTGGCACTAAACAAACCCCATGGAGATGATGACAGAATTGAAATGGCCCCATGGTAAGATTATATACATAATACTAAAAATAAAAAAATTATATATACTTTAATTCCTATATTCAACAATGTTACCCTGAGTTGTTATATCTAACCATCCTCATTCGTTTATTATATCTTATATTACCTTCATTTATTATATCTAACTGTAGACACCCCATTTTTGACCGGCCATAAGACTTGAGCGCTTTATTCCAAACATCCGATGATGAAAATTACATTGTGCAATCTTTTGAATTCTCAGTGAAGAAATTTGGATTCAAGCTCTAATCCCAAACCTTGCACCCCATTTTGGCCAAATTATTTTAGACCTTAAAACCCTCATTTCAAAATATTTTTCCAAATGCTTCTACGATGTTCCGAGGCTCGTATTTCGTGTAAAACATTGCATTTTAGGTAAACCAAGTAGGGACAAAGTCGAGATACATGGAAGGGAGGTGAACTCTTTTAAAACATCTTTTTTATAGATTTGGAGTGGAAGAAAATAGGAGGGGAGGGAAGAAAACTAGTTCGGAGAAGTTAGGCATCAATCCAATTAAGATATAAATGAACAACCTTTATTAAAATAGGCATATCTCTTTGTACACTTAGAATTTAGATGTGAGGCCCCCACCATTGGAAAGTGGACTTCCGGGGCTTCAATTTAGACTCAAGAATCACCTAAAACCAAGTCTGGATGAGGGAGATATGCCTATTTAAAATCGGGCTTGAAGTGCAGTCATTGAGACCAGGCCGAGTCTATGTAGAACCGGCCGTGCCTCATTGAGGCCCGGCTGGGCTTTAGTGAAAATTTTTCCAGAGCTCCTTTTTGGGCCGGTCGTGCATTATTAAGGCCCAGCTGTAGGTTTTGAGGGCCGGCCGAGCCTCGATGGCATCAGACAGATAGCTGGCGAGAATTGAACAAATATCTTTGTTTGAAGATATTTATGATCGTTTTGGCTCAAATTCTATAAATAGAACCTCTTCCTTTAGATTTTAAGGTTAGAAGAACCTTCCAAGGGGTTTAGACATTGATGAGCTATCCTTGAACCTCCTTAAACCTTCAAGCCTCTTTTTTTCTCCAAATCAACTTTTACCCTACATACACCGTTAAAGCTTGGATTTGAAGCTTTCTTGTAGAGAATTTACAACATATTTTTACAACCTAGAGGGTTAGGAAATATTTCCAAAATCTTTGAAGGTTTTTGAGAGCTAAGAACATCCATCTCCCTTCCAAACTTCATATCACCTTTTAACTATACATACACAATAAACATACTATTGGAGCTTGTTCTTGAAGCTTTTTGTTGAACTTTCAAAGCTAATTTCAGAAATTTGAGGGTGTTGGAATCAAGTTTATTAATTAAGAGCTTATCTCTCTTTTCAAAAGATAAAATTTTGCACCTTCTTCTTTAATCTTCTTCTATTCTTTTCCTCTATTTTTCTTGTCTTTATATACTGATTTTCAGAGGTTCAAAGGGTTGAAAAACATGGTTTAGATGTCTCAAAAGTTGAGGGGTTAGCCACCTCTCCTTGATTTTGCTTACTAGCTTTATATCTCTTGCTTTTGTTTTTCTTTTTGTGCTCTTTAAACACACTTTTGGCCACTATTTTTGGGCTGTTTTGGGACTGTTCTTAGACTGTTTTGTGGGCTAAAATTTGTGATCTAAAAGCTATCAAGGGTGGAGGGGTTAAGCACTATTCCTTGAACCATATTCCAAGATTATATCCTTGTGTTTCCCACTTATTTCTCTTCTTTTAGGCACTATTTTGGGGCTGTTTTTAGACTATTTTCAGAGGCTAAAATATGGTTTAGAAGTCCCAAAAATGGAGGGGTTAGCCACCCCTCCTTAGCTTCGCTTACTAGCTTTGTGCCTCCTTTCTTTTGGCTTTGTTTTGTGCTCTTTTAATATCATCTTAGCTACTATTTTTTTATTTTTTTATTTTTTATTTTTTTATTTTTTTTACACTTTAGAGGCTGTTTTAATTTATTTAATTAGTTCTTGCTTTGATTGGTTTGCTTGTTGTTTCATAAGGTCGCATATATAGCTTGTTGCATGTTGTCCTAAGCTTTTCCTTGTTTAATTTCCATGTTAAGAGCTTCATTTTAATAATCATCTTACCATTTATTTCTTTCATTTGAGAGTTGTTTCAAATGGTTGATGGTTATTCAACACATGAATTAGAGTTTTGCGCTTAATGGCTTAATCTCTACGGAGATTCATTGTCAACGGTGTAATCTCTCTTTCATGTTGAGAATTACTTCCCATTTGATGCTTCTCTCCTTTTAGAGGACTTAATCACCATGGACAAATGAACTAAAGAAGAGAAATGACTAAACAAATTGGTTTAAAACTTGGAACAACCCATATAAAGAAAATAGCTTAAATTGCTTAGACTTGGCCAGACGTTATGCCAAGTTCCTTGTGTCAAGAGTCGTCACATGCTAATTCATGGCATTTTGATGATTCTTGAAGCATTGCAACCTCTCTCTTTGAGTTCATTCCATGACAATAGGGAGGGGTGGTCTTATTCATTGCATTTCATTGATTTTTGTCCAAAATTGTATCCAAGACCATCAAGTAATCATTTGCTCATTGATGGCTTTGGAATCAATTTCAACCTTCTCTCGAGGCTTTCCCATGATAGAGGAGGAAGAAAGGGACAAACAGAGCTTGAAGACACTCTGTTTGCACTAATTCACCTTAGAACACAAAAACATAGTTTTGCACCAAATTAAGGCACGGCCGGCCATCTGTAGACCTGGTCGGCCATCAGTGTGTGGCCAGCAGTGCAGTTTTACAGAAAACAGAGCTAGTGGCTGAAGGTGAAACAGAGTTGGCTTGGACAGATAGAGTAGCTCTTAGGAACTATGCATGCAAGCTTCATCCATCTTCACTTACGCATTTTGTCGAATGTAATTAATTGTTTCGTTAATGTTATAATTATCATAGTTGTAAATTAATATTTGTTGTAATTAATTAGTTGTAGCTAGTTAATTTTGTAAAGTGTTGTAACTAATTAGTTAGTCAACTAGTTATTCAATTTCGTTTTATAATTAGTTAGTTAACTAGAATAGTTAGTTGATTCATTTGTTGTAATAATTAGTTAAGTAGTTTAGCTATTTATTCATTTGTTTTGTAATAATTAGCTTAGCTTTAATTAGTTAGTTAATTAGCTTAGTTTATTCAGACTCTCCTTTGTGAGAGCGCAATGTAATAATGTGTATGTCTTCCAACCCCACGTCTTTCTCCCTTGTATTTATCTGCTTATGATGGTTAGTTTAAGGACATCACGTTTTGTTTAGCATAACTCATGCTTGCATCCATTTTTTTTGCATGTACCGATGCTCGGTTCATCATTCTAACTGCATTGTTAGTTTAAATACTTCTTTGAATACGTGCTTAGACCGCATGCTATTTCATTGATTCATTACTGTGCTTATTAGCCGAGCCTAGTAATTGCATATCGCATGTGTTGCATTAGTTATATTGCATAGTTAGGATCATGCATTTTTTTCTATCTCTTTTGTTTATTTTGGCTTGAAGTACTAGGCGAGCCTTTACTCATTTTAGCATAATCGCATGCGTGTGAATATTGCCATGTCTAGCATGCTTGCCATGAGGCTAAATACTTAATTACTATAAACTACTTGAATCCCTGTGGATGAATGCTTATTGCTTGAATTGGAATAATTTGAGTAAATGTTTATATGCGATCACTTTTTCAAGTGGTACATATTCGAAACAATTTCAAAAACAAATATAACTCAAAATGTTCCAATTCTTGTAAATTATTCTATACTTGTGTGTGTGCGCATCACATAGTAATGCTAGCCGAATAAACCAGAACAAGAGCATATAATGTACATAAGATTTATATCATGATTAGTAGATGTCGATCTTTGATCAGGCGAGCTGGGGTGCTCAAATGTATTCATGACCTTTCCCCTCTCGTATCTAAGTTCCCGAGCCGAGACAATCTTGGTGATGAAGGACACGTGGCCTTTGGCACGAGTCATGGGTTTTCTAAATTTCCCCAAAACAAAATATTTAGGTAGCGACTCTGTATCTAGCAAAGCAGTCCAATTTTGGCATTTTTGATTCAAAATCGATTTTCCAAAAGATTTGCCGGATTTAGACTCTTTGGTGTTTATCAATTTCACATTGCACTTGTGAGATTAGATTCAGAACCATAGGAGTTTGAATTGTAGGGCTTCTATTCGAACTTCCGAAAGGGGTGCGCGAAAAAGCCGAGAGAAGTTAAGTTCTTAGGCCATGTGGTATCCAAGGAAGGAATGACTATAGACTCAACCAAGATAGAGGCAGTGCAAGATTGGGAACCACCTAAGAATGCTTTCGAGATCCGTAGTTTTTTGGGGTTGGCCAAGTATTATCGTAGATTTGTGAATGATTTCTCTAAGCTAGCCTCATCGTTGACTAGACTGATGAGGAAGGGAGTTAAGTTTGTGTGGAATGAGACTTGTGAGAAGTCTTTCCAAGAGCTTAAGGTTAGGCTTACCACTGTTCCAGTATTGATTATTCCATAGAGGGTTTTGGGCTATTCGGTGTATTGTGATACCTCATAAGAAGGTTTGGGTTGTGTTTTGATGCAAGAGGGAAAGGTAGTAGCCTATGGTTTGCGGCAGTTGAAAACATATGAGACGAACTACCCTACTCATGACTTAGAGTTAGCGGCGGTGATCTTTGCCTTAAAGATTTGGAGGCATTATTTGTATGGTAAGAAATTTATAGTGTTTTTCCGATCACAAGAGTCTGAAATATCTGTTTACACAGAAAGACTTGAATCTGAGGCAGAGGAGGTGGATGGAGTTCATAGAAGATTATGACTTTGAGTTACATTATCATCTGGGAAAGGCCAATATTGTGGCCAATGCCTTGAGTAGGAAATCCATTAGCAGTGTAGCTTGAATTGCCATCTGGGAATGAGAAATGTTGGGTGCTATTAGGGAGTTTCACTTACATTTTGGTGAGTCTGTTGAGTCTGCAGCCTTGTTTTCGGTAGTTGTGCAACCCACACTTGTGAACCAAGTGATAAAAGCACAAAAGGGTGACCTTGAGGTAGAATCCCTCCGGGAGAAGATTTCCAGTGTGAAGGTAGAAAGAGGCTTCAACGTGTACTTCGACTCGAGTGTTAGATACCCTGACTGTCTCTTCGTGCTGGAGTCTTGCTGAGAGGAAGTACTCCGAGAGTTTCACCATTTATGCCTTGCGGTACATCCAGGAGGCACAAAGATGTATCACGACCTTTGTTGCCAGTTTTGGTGGAAGGAAATGAAGAAGGATATGGTCGTGTTTGTGTTAAAGTGCCTTACTTGTCAACAAGTGAAGGTCGAACATCAGAGGCCAGCGGGTTTGTTGCAACCCATGCCTATAGTTGAGTGGAAGTGGGAGCATGTCACAATGGATTTTGTTGTGGGCCTTTTGAGGACCCAACAGGGTAGTGATGCAATTTGGGTGGTAGTTGACTGGTTGACTAAGTCGGTGCACTTTAAACCTATGCGCGTAAGTGACTTGGTAGATTATCTTACCGACCTTTATATTAGGGACATAGTGAGGTTGCACGGAGTCCCTGTGATGATTGTTTCGGATAGAGATCTTGTAGCTCGACTTTTTCGCGCCCCCTTTCGGAAGGTTTGAAAGAAGCCCTACAGTTCGGACTCTCGTGGTTCGGAATCTAATCTCACAAGTGCAATGTGAAATTGATAATCACCAAAGAGTCCAAATCCGGTAAATCTTTTGGAAAATCAATTTTGAATAAAAAATGCCAAAATTGGACTGCTTTGCTAGATACAGAGTCGCCACCTAAATATTTTATTTTGGGGAAATTTAGAAAACCCATGACTCGTGCCAAAGGCCACGTGTCTGTCATCACCAAAGTTGCCTCGGCTCGAGAACTTAGGTACGAGAGGGGAAGGTCATGAATTGAGCACCCCCGCTCGTCCGATCAAAGATTGACCTTTACTAATCATGATATGATTTTTATCAACATTATGTGCTCTTGGTCTAGTTTCTAGGCTAGCATTACTATGTGATGCGTACAAGCAATTATAGACTAGTTTGCTCAAGTTGGAACAATTCAATTTCATGATTGTTTGTCAAAAGGGTTTGATTTTACCACCTCAATTGGGCTTAAAGTTTGCGAATCTGCCACTTAACAAAGTGGGCTTAAAGCAGTGAATTTGCCACTAGACATAGTGGGCTTAAACGTATATTCGTTGAATCGTTCCAATTCAAACAACAAGCCTTTATCCACAGGCATTCAAGCAGTTTACCAAGAAAGCATTTAGCCTCATAGCAAGCATACGAGACATGACAATCACTTACACTCATGCAAGTATGCTAAAACACTAAAAACTCATCTAGTACTCCAAGCTAAGATAAAACAAAGTTAGAAAAAATGCATGTTCCTAACTATGCAAAAATGGCTAATGCAACACATGCGGTATGCAATTAATAGGCTCGGCTACTAGTATGGCATATGGATCAATTTAAATAGCATGCGGTTAAATACGTATTCAAAGAAGTATTGAAATGACAATGCAGTTTGGATGATACGCCGAGCCTCGGTGCATGCAATACGAATGAATGGATGCAAGCATAAGGTATGCTAATTGAAACATGTCCCTAATCTAACTATCAAAAGCGGATAAATAAAAAGGAGAAAGACGTGGGGTTGGAAGACATACACATTATTACATTATGCTCTCACGAAGGAGAGTACAAATGAGTAAACTAGCTAACCAAGCTAAGCTAAGCTAATTATTACAAAATTTGAATAAATAGCTAAACTAATTAACTAATTATTACATCATTTGAAATGAATAATTAACTAACTATCTAAGCTAATTAATTAAGAAAACTAGGCTAAGCTAATCAAATATTACAACACCAACTAGTTAGCCATAACTAATTAGGCTAATTAAATATTACAACACAATTTATTCGCAACTATGACAATAATACTAATGAAATAGTTAATTGCATTTGATAAGAACATAATGGAAGATGGATGAAGATGGGATGCGCATCGCTTGAAAGCTACTCTGTCTGCCCAGGTCATCTCTGTTTCACCTTCAGCCATTGCCTCTGTTTCTACAAAATTGCACTGCTGGCCACACACCAAGGGCCGATCGTGCATCACTGATGGTCAACCGGGTATACAAATGGCTAGCCGTGTATCAATTTGGTGCAAAGCTCTGTTTCTGTGCTCCGAGGTGAAATTAGTGCAGATAGAGCATTTTCAAGCTCTGTTTGTCCTTCCTTCCTTTTCTATCATAGGAAATCCTCAAGAGTGAGTTGGAATTATTTCCAAAACCATCAATGAGCAATATGATTGCTTGATGATCTCGGATTCAATTTTGAACAAAAGTTGATAAAAATGCAAAGAATAGGACCACCCCTTCCTCTTGTCGTAGTATGAACTCAAAAAGGGAGGTTGTAACGCTTCAAAAATCATCAAAATGCTATGAATTAACATGTGACGACTCTTGACACAATAACTTGGCATAACGTCCGGCCAAGTTGAAGCAATTTTAAGCCTTTTTCTTTAAGTGTGTTGATCCAAGCTTTAAACCAATTTTATTAGGCCTTGTCATTCTTTAGTCCATTTGTCCATGGTGATGTTTAAAGTCCTCTAAACAAGAAGTAATGTCAAACAAGAGGTTCTTCTAAAGCATGAGAGAAAGGCCACACTGTTGGCAATTGGAAAGATTAAGCCATTAAATGGGAACCTTTCTTACATGATTCGAACAACCTCAATTGGTTGAAATCATTCTCAAGTATGAAAGAGATGAATGATGAATTGATGGATTGATTATTAAACTTAGACTCCAAACATGGAAATGAACAAAGAAAGCATAACAAGTAACAAGTATGAAAGAGATGAATGATGAATTGATGGATTGATTATTAAACTTAGACTTCAAACATGGAAATGAACAAAGAAAGCATAACAAGTAACAAGTATGCCAACGTATGAAATCACAAATGTACTAAACAAGGCATAAACCAATTGAAAAGGCTTAGACAACCTCAAAAAAGCCCTTAATACATGAAAAACAGAGGTAGAACATGCATGAAAATATCTTGAAAAGCTAGACAAAAAAGAAGAGAATTAAGGCTAGTAAGCAAGGATAAGGAGGGGTGGCTAACCCCTCCACTTTTGAAGCTTCAAAACATGGTTTTTAGCCTTTCTAAACCTCTGAAAATCAATGTAAATATCAAAAGAAAATAGTGGAAAAGAGAAGGTTTGAGTTATAAGTAAAGGTATAAAAAGAGCAAGCTCTCTTTACCCTTTTGGTAACTCTTCAAACCCAACTCCAAACACTTTAAATAAGCTCAAAACAATTCAAAACAACAAGAACTATGAAGTAAGTGAAAGAAAAGAGAGTAAGAGAGAAGAAAACAAGCTTATACCTTTCAAGGGGTAAGCTTGTTGTTGATGATTCAAACTTGGCTTCAACTCCCTCTCAAGCTTGAATTATGCTCCTCCAATATCAACCAAGGCTCTAGAGTGATCAAACAAGGTTGTGTATGGAGGATAGAGATGGTATAGACAAGCTAGGTTAGCCCAAAGCTTGCTTGCAATGGAAGAAGGTGGAGACAAGAGCTGTCAAGGTGTATATATGGCTTTTAGATTTTTTGTTCAACCCTCAAAACAATCCTAGAGCTTCGTAAGGTGATAAATATCTTTAAAAATGGACATCTAGCGGCCTTCCACCCAGAACAGTGTTTATTGCCATTGAGGGCCGGCCAGCCATTCATAGCCATGGCTGGCTATCACTGATGCACGGCCGGCCTTGATGGCCTTCCCTATTTTTTTGGTTCAAACTCAGCTTAGGGTGGGAAAAGGTCCAAAAATGAAACTCACAGGTTCAAACAAGGTAAATGTCGAAGATTTGAGGTTATTTTGGGAGCCTGACTAAATCCGAATCGCTGTGAATTCACAATTCAACTTTCATCATCAAGTGTATTGAACCAAGCGCCTAAGTCTTGCGGGCGGTCAAAAATGGGGTGTCTACAGATCCGCATTTCACAGCTTGATTATGGCAGAGCCTACAGAGTGCCTTAGGCATGAGATTGACTTTTAGCACTGCGTATCATCCTCAAACTGATGGGCAGTCCAAGCATACTATTCAGATCTTTAAGGATATGCTTCAGGGTTATTTCTTGACTTTAAGGGGTCGTGGGAGAGTGATTTGCCCTCAGTGGAGTTTGCCTATAATAACAGTTTCCAATCGAGTATTCGCATGGCACCGTTTAAGGCCTTGTATGGTCGACCATGTAGATACCCTATGTAACGCCCCGAAATAATTCAACATAGATATAAACCATCAATCAACATTCTCTAAGGGGTCATAGAAAATCCCCAACCGTTACATCAAAAATCTCAAATGTTTATACAAAAGTTCCACATGCGATTTATACATTCAAGGATATGAAAATACATGAATCTATAGCATGTGAAGCATCTAGTCTCTACACAAATGAAATGCCCTTAAGGGCTTACATCTTCTGAGGCAATAGCCCAGTTTCACAAAATGGTCTCTCAGACCCATACACATTAGTCCTTGGTTTACAAAAAAAACACAACAAATGTAAGAGCAAGACTACTCTTCACCAAAACATATCCACGCCTTTAGCTCAGCGGGACCACCACATCCTTACCTACACCAAAGTCCCATAGGGGTGAGCATAAAACCCAATAGAGGATTCCTTAACAAAGTATATACATTTATGTAATATATCCAATATTAAATGCAAATGCAATGTGGTGCTATGCCATTTCGAAATAATCACATGCCATGCTCTTCTTGAAGATCACCGTGTTTCATTAACATAATTTCAATCTCATCAATTTCCAAACATCCAGTTTTAATCATAAGGGGCATTAAATACGACTCTGGTAATCCCTAGGTTGGTGTTTGCAAGTAGACTATACAAGTACTACCAAATCGTCATTTTTACCGGTATTAACCGGAAGGCTCGACACCTATCTGCGCGGTTTTTTGGTCTTTCACCATGGACACTCAGGCCAACTTATCAAGTTTAACTACACCCCCTATCTAGACTTACCAACGTATTTACCCCATAACACATTTCCATTATTCTCATCACAATACCATTTTCTTTTATGAAGTAAATAATTTCAATCTAAATTCACAATGTATGATAGTAAATCGAGTGAGTATGCAATGCAACCATTTTTCTATGCCTCATGGTATTTCTCCAATTTTTCAAGTTACTCCAACAACATTACCAAACAATTTCATTCCTCATTTCCATGTTCCTGCAACCAATAGTCAAGAGTTTAACATCACTTGACCATGTGTAACAACATAACCACAATTCATGCTCATTCAACATTTAAATTCATTTAAGACATAGCAACATGTAGATACTAGCTTCTACTCTCAAATCTTTTACATGTTAAAAAGTTTCTTCATCAATAAAAGGGTTATGTATATATATATAGACATTCATATACATCTAACATTTCATATTCTCCTTGCTTATCATGTCTCATAACAATACATCCATAAACATGTATCAATATACACATATATACATCTAATATCAACATGAGGCTTTATCTCCCATCATTTAAGAAATCCCCACTTTCTAGGTTTTCTTCACAAAACCTAAACATTTTCCATCTCTTTTGTAAAATCTCACCTCACTCTTTAATCCTAACTCATTTTTTCAAAAATTCCAAGAAAATCTTTAAAAGATTACAAGAAGGAGTTTATTCTATAAAAATCATCAACTTTTTTGAGCCATCAAACCCATTTTTTTTGAGATGGCAAGTGGAGCTCACAAAAATCAATTAAAACTTACATAAACATATATATAACTCAAAGGAAGACCCTACCTCAATGTTTGATGAAGAAACAAGAGAGGAAACCCTAGCTTCAAGGGAGGATTCTTCAACTTCCACTACAAAGCTTGATCTTCAAGATTAGAGGGAGAAGATGATGATCTAGACCCAAAGATTGCAAGGATCAAGGGTTTTAATGTTTGAGGAAGTTTTCTAGAGAGAAAGGAGAGCAAAAATGGCCTTTAGAGTGAGAGAGTGAAGCCCTAAAAATGATATACAACTCGGCCCCAAAAGATACAAAAATGTAGAAATTCAGACCCAGGCTGACCGCATGTGCGGCGCCCTTCCCTGTACGTGCGTAGCATGCCCTCCCGCACGTGCGGCACTTTCTGCACCTCACTCACGCACGTGCATATATTACAGTGTGTACGCCCATCCCTCCCTTGAAATCCGTACGTGTGGCCTCACCCTCCCGTACGTGCGGCCCCACCCTCTCACACGTGCGGCCCTGGGCCCCTGCACGTGCAGTCAATCAACCAGTCCAGAAAATTTTTTGGTTCGACCCCCGGCCACTCCGGACCTGACCTCATGCTCTCTGGAACTAGCAAAAAATTGACATCGAACTAAACAAAAACAAGAACTCAAATCTTGAGAACCATCTCCGGACGTTTCAAGCCCAATCAAGATAAAAGGAGAATGGAGCGACGGGGAAAAGAAAAAAGAAGAAAAGACCTGGTCGCCACACCCTATGTGTTGGGCCGAGGTGGGTGATGCACTTATGCTGGGACCAGAGTTAGTTCGGGAAATCACGAAAAAAATTGTGCTTATCGGTAAGAGGTTGGTTACTGCTTAGAGTTGTCAGAAAAGTTGTGCCGACCGTAGGAGGAGACCTTTGTCTTTTGAGGTAGGAGACCGTGTATTCTTGAAGATATCACCTAGGAGGGATTTGATGTGGTTTGGAAATAGTGGAAAGCTATCCCCTCGATTCATTGGGCGTTTTGAGATCCTTGAACGGATTAGTGAGGTAGCTTATCGTTTGGCCTTGCCGCCACAACTTTCCGGGGTTCATGATGTGTTTCATATTGGCATGTTTCAGAAGTATGAGTCGGATCCATCACATGTGTTGGATTGGACTGACTTAGAGATAGATGAGGATGCCTCATATGAGGAGAGACCGATGAGAGTCTTGGATACTAGGGACCAAGTCTTGCGAGGCAAGACAATTCCCTTAATTAAAGTATTGTGGAAACATCACGAGGTTGAGGAAGCAACTTGGGAACGTGAGTTAGAAGTCCATGAGAAGTATCCGAACTTATTTGTGGATGTTTAAGCATGTATTGAAATTTTGATTATATTAATGAAATATGAAAACATTGTATATGTTTTGAGAATATGGAAACATTGTATGTGTTATATATGTTTTGGAAACACGGGTTTAATATAAATATTGTATGTGTTTTGGAGAAATGTGAATATTATTTTCAATATTGAAACTTGTGTATCGAGTTGATGATAATGGATGGCCGGAGAATGGGTCACAGAATTGGAATTGATTAATTATCGTTATTGTGTTTGGGTTAAACATAACTTTAAAGCTTGATTTGAAATTTCGGGGATGAAATTCCTTAAAGGGGGGAGATTATAGCAATTCTGGTTTAGACCCGACCCATTTTATATTCCGGACTTAGGATTCATAGTTACGTATTGTTGTTCATGTCTTGCCTTCCTTGTACATCCTTAAATTTGGTTGTTGGATTATTGTGGTTGCGTTTGGGACAAGTTAGTTGCTTAGTTTCCAAACTTTTATTGCCCAAAATTTTGCTCCTCCGCTCAAGCAGCACTTCTTATGCTCGAGCGGGTTTTGCAAACTCTTAGTACTTTTGCAGGTTTGTAAAACTACTAGGAGAGTGTATTCTATGCTCGAGTGGTTCTTTCTACACTCAAGCGGGCTCAACTCAAGCAGTCCTTCTTGCGCTCAAGCATTGGTTTGTTGTCTATAAAACTATTCGGAGTGTGCATTCTGCGCTCAAGCATCACTTCTTGCGCTCGAGCGGACTGTGTGTATATCAGTTCGCAGCAGCACCTTTTTACATCACTTTTTCACATATTTTTCTCTCAAAACCCTAGATTGGGACCCTCTCTCTCTCTAGAACCTACCTTCTCTCTACTTTTTCATCTAGATCTAGTGGTTTCTCTACCTGTGTGCCTTTGTTAAAAAGGTAGAGGACCTCAAGGTTTACGTTTTCATCCGAATAGAGTTGTGTTTGAGCATCTTTGAAGTTTCCTCCTTGCTTTGATCAACTTCTAACTTTGGGGTAGGGACTTTTTACACTCTTCTATGAGTTTTAACTTAGTTATTGTTGTTGATGTGTAAGAAATATTAGAACTTGGAATGATTTTGAACAAACCTAGGGTTTAGGTTTAAAATCAAAAGAGGGGTTTTCAAATGTATGTATTAGGAATGGTTATAGGGGTAGATATGAGGTTGTGATGTGATTAATTTGCTAATTTAATATTTAGGATGGGCTTGGAAGAAAGGAAGTTTTGCCCTAAAATGTCTTAATTAATTATTTTGTATAAATAATTGGTATTAGTATTGAAATTGTGAAATTTGATGGATGTTTATATAAATGGCAGAGTTGGGTATGTATTACCTCTCATTTATGCAAATTTGGATAATTTACCTGTCTTGAAGATTGTATATATGTTTAGAAATATCTATTTTGGACTATTGGTGGAGGATAGCTATGATTGTTGTAGAAATTGCATCAGGATTAGGTGAATTGAAACTAATCTCTTATTGGTTGTCATTGAATATGATTATATTTTAATACTTTGTAAATGTATTATGTGTGGGAAGAGAAAGGGGATGTACTCCATGTTTGGGAGAAGAAATAGAATGGACTCCATTGAATTAAGTTGGTCTGTGTGTCTAGGGTGAAAGTCCCGAAAATCGTATGTATACATGGGTGCCGGTTCCCGAGGATGAAATATCCGTAAAATGGAAAATGAAAATGCTTGTATAATGCTTGTATTGGTTAGAAATCCATTGAGTTGTACCCTTAGTTTAATTGTCTAAATGAATTGGTGAATGACTCATGAAATGAGATAAAATGGTGAAGGACTCACTAATTAAGATAACATGAATTGAGATATAAAGCTTGGCATGGCATGGTTTTGTAAAAGAGTTATAAATGATTTTATCATGGGCATTGAATATACATCTCATACTTATATCTTTATTAAGGTTCATATATTGTGTTAAATTGTTTCTACTGGGCTTTGGCTCACCCTATTTGGAAAAAACGATTTTCAGGTGTTGGAGATATGCCTCCGCCAAGACAGTAGTTTTGGGAGATTTGGAGCAAGAGTTTCTTTTTTATTGTACTTACTTTGTATAGCCAAGAGCTTAATTGTATTGAGCTAGACTCATTTTGTTGTAACCAAGTAGTGACTTGGAAAGATTTAAGCCTTTAGGGCATATAAATATTTGTTTAGCTTTCATTACTTTATACTATTTGTAACACATACTGTAGATTCAGGATGTACTATTTATGAATGTATATCGCATGTGTCACCTTTTGTATATTAACTTTGATGAATGAAAGTACTTTGTTTCAACTTTATTTCTACTTATGAGATGGGTTTATCACATTTATTTTGGGGCATTACAAGTCCCCACCCGTGCTACGAGGAATTTGAGAATCCACCCTCCCACTTTCCTTCTTCAATTCTTATGCTTATGTATTGTTGCTGTTACTATGTTAGTTACATATGCCTGTTTCCAAGTAGGAGGAATGATGAACTAATACCTCTAATTATATATATATAATGAGGGTAATTGTAATGAAAATAATGCAATATAAGTTTGAAAATTTTATAATACACTTTTTTCTTTTCTTTTCTTCTTCTTCTTCTTCTTCTTCTTCTTCTTCTTTTTTTTTTTTTTTTTTTTTTTGTATCATGTTCGGTTATGATGTTTTGTAATTTTTGTTATGAGTCAAATTTGTGTATTGGGACAAAAATTTTTAATAACTTATTGTGATGTTAATTATGACTTAGCGTGATTATTTTTATTTTTTAATTATAACCAAAGTGGTCTTTGGTTATGTCTCTAAACACTTACAACATTCACTTAACTTAAAGGTAAAAATTATCATTATTATTATTATTATTTAAACACAAAGAAGTGAAACTAACTAAAGTCAAAATAAACCTACTTATTTAATTATGTTCTCTTTTTATATAGTTCCAGTTAGGTTATAGATGAGACTCACTCTAATTGAATAACTAATAAAATAAAGTGTAATGTTGACGTACTTTTTGAGTGTGAACAAATTTGCAATAATCAAAATGACAATTATCATGACTCTATCATTGAAAGAAGTCGTCTATTACTATATCTAATTGAAGCACCTTTTTATTGAATCTAAAGGCAACAAACTACTAATGGCAAACAGACGACATGGTTACTATATCTAACAATGCATATATGACCCCCCATACACATATGTTTACTATATCTTATGTTACTCAGATTTATTCAACATTAACTTTATACACTTTGACTTTAAATATTTAATGTCAGATTCATAGTTTGGAAATTTGTTGGGTGGACTACTATTCACCTAAAAATAAGTTTCCATTTTTATGAACTTCATTGGCTGAATTACAAGGGTCTTGTTGGTTAAATAAGGGAAACCGTACTGAAAATAAAACTATATATATATATATGAAAATTTTATAATACAAATCTCTTTTTGAGCTTTATCATATAGAAAATTACTCGACTTGTCTCCTCTGTATCACACTCAATCCCGTCCCATGAGTAGCAATTGGATCATTCTTTCCAATATTCCAACTTTATATATGAAGGAACTCTAAGAAAATTACAATGCGAGGAAGCTGATTTGTTGAAGGAAAAATGTTGTCTAAATTGAAGTAATGTGTAGCTCTGCTCTTGAGTACAAGTTTGACCATGAAAATACCAAAGTTGAAAAATGCAAAGAAAGAAGAAGAAGAGGAGGTTAGAAAGCTTTATTACTTGGATATAGCCCATTTCTTTTTTTAATCCAATCAAGAAAGCAAGCAAGCTATACCTACTAGGGCGAACTATGTAGAAAATTTTGAGGATTTTTCTATACTACATACCATGTACGGTACATGTAATACCTTGATTTTTTTAAATATAATTATTTCGTTATTTAAAATCTTCTTATTATATATATGTGTGTGTGTGCACACATATGTGCATTAGCACTATTTTTGAGGATTTGAAAAATTAAATTTAAATAACTAATTCAATACATAACTTGTAAATTAAATTATGCATGATGAATTGTAATTCCAGTAATATTTTATTAAGTGATATGAATTACATAACTAAACGATGTGGTTGCAAAGAACATTTTAAAAACTAGACCAGTGAGCGAACGAAAAAAGGGATTGGGTGGACGGATCACCGGTTCAACCATTGTGTTAAACTAGAATCAAACCGTGACATCATAAGTATTTTATAAATATATTAAAAATAATGCTTAATAATAATATAAAATTAAAATACAATTCAACCATCCCCTTTGAGTTTGAATCCGATCCCAAATAGTTTGTTCAACAATTTTCATACGTGAGATCTTGATCATTTTCCTGCTAGTGTTGTTGCCTGCTGGGGATAGAAGGAAAATTTATTTAAATTTGAATGTATATATATAATTAATTATGTATGATGTTTGAAAGAAAATCTAACAAAGGTATATGTTTATCATATTTAAACAAAAGTCGAAGTTGGTATAGTCGTTATATTATCATACCACTCTCAATATGGTTGTATTTTAAGATACATATTTACATAAATATATTTATCGTATATATATATTTATATTAGTATTGTTTGTAAAACTATTAGATATTTTGAGAGTAAAGATTCAAACAATAAATAATATATATTGACTATATAATAATGAGGAGGAATTATGGCCTAGTAGAAACAAGTAAGCTTCTTAACTTAAGGTTTTGTGTTTGACTCTCAGTAGATACACTTTTTTACACCAAAAACAAGCTTGTTTGAGTGTGCAATGGTCCAGCTAGTTTTCTTCAACTGGCATCGGGTCACATGGTTGACCAGTTTAACTAATTTTTTTTTTTTTTAAAAGACCGATTTTCAAGATAAAACAATTTTGAGGTGTATTTGGACCAGTCAACCGGTTGAACTAGCCGACCCGGTCAAATTTTTATAACATTGCTTGCATGTATGTATATATGTCTACTAATACACATATTTTTACATACATGGACGGTGTGAAACAATGAGAGTAATATTCAATTTTGAAGGCTTAAATTAGATGAAAGATCGATGAGAGTAAATAGGGGAAGTAACTAAATGTGAATTTTTTGGGGAGTGTCTTGGATAATGAATTCATATTTTAGTTTTTTTGATCAATTATATTATCAAGGATCATTTATATAATAAAGGAAGCTCTATATGATTATTGTTCTTGAGAAATTCCCCCATGGCCTACACAAAAATGTTTTAAATTTTAAATTCTACTTACGTAGGTCCTCCGCAGCTTTTATGGTGCAGTTTTGGATGATTGTACCAAGTTTTTCATTTTCTTGTTGACTTTTTTTGTGTTGTTATTGTGTTTGTTTTCCAGTCACGAGGTCCATATGTATAGATTATCCAATTTTACAAGACTACAGTTGCGTTCCCAAATATAAAATCTATTATACCATAGATTTCACAATCTATTTTGGTGTATAGGGTGTCTTGATACCCTTCAAAACGACATCTAAAGAAGCCTGAATGACCTGCTTCATTTCTTAATGATACCGACTGGTTCATGTATGATCCAGTCGTATTTTGAAAGATAATATCTTTTGCAATAAAGCTTGACCCTCTATCCCTGTAAATGAAGGGGGGGGAAAAAGTTTTTTTATTCTGTATTGTTAAATCAAGCAATGTATTTCAAACATACAGGATTTTAGATTTATAGGTTTGAAATACCTAGATTAGAACTTATAACCCAAATCCAAAACCAAATTTCTAAATTCAATTTAAATGACCCAAGCAATGCATTTCAAATCTCTTTTGAATTCTTTTCTTTCAACAAGGGAAGTGGTTGAAACATAGCTAAAAAATATTGAATTTTAGATATATAGATCTCTGATACTAGATATATAAATCATTTGTCTAGTATTCCAATTTCCATCAACAAAGTTCTTTTTTGCTAATAAAAATAATGTGGAGAAGAAAGATATATCTTTTTCTTAGAATTGAATATTTATTGTACAAACATTGTTCAATAGTGTTAGTTCTTATTAGGCCATTGATGAGCTATTATGGACACTATTAGCTATTTTCTTAAAAATAAGTGGCTTGAAGGAAACTAGCTGCATTTGCCCACAAGTTCATTTTTGGACAATGGTAACCTACTCATCAAAATTTCGCATGTTAGATCTTAGGAGCGACTTTGCCTAGCAAATTATTTGTCAAGTGAAATTAGGCTCAATTTCAAATGACTAAAAGCCATTAAAAGTTTTTATTTGAAAAAAAAAAATTCATTGAGCTTTTTTGTTATAGTATATATAGCTCTGGCACTATGATTTAGAGTCCCTTCTATTGTTATGAAGCTTAAATAACCAAGTTATAGGTTCATGTAATATAAACATTGCCCATTACCAAAATGTTAATATTCTTGGCATTATTTTTTCTTCTTTTTCCATATTAACTTCTCCTATTTGTGGAAGAATGGTAACCATGTTGTTTTAACCAAGTGTATCTTATTTTTTATTTTCGTTCAGATAAATTTTTTTATGAAATTTGTGGTCCTCTCCCTTGGAAGCAATCAAATTTCTAAGAAGAGCAGTTGTTCCCTCAATACTGAAGTTACTGTGCTTATATGAACAAAGGGTAGGAATGATATGCAAGCAAATAATATACATGCCGTCATGTTTAGTGATAACAAAATAAACATGGTGATTGTTGTACAAAATTGACCTTGGAACTATTATTGTAAAGTGCTTTTAAATGTTATATTAAATAATGAAGAATATGCATTTGAGACATTCCATGTGTCAATAGGGAAGAATTTAGAACTTGGCTATGGGATTATAACCAAAGATATATATATATAGATTGAAGTAGGTAATCCATTTTTGCTCTTTTTATACTATTAATTTTAGAGATGTGTTGTTATGTGACTAGGTTGTGATTTTTAAATATATGTGACCATGTTAATGCATTGTAACCAGTGGTGTTATGTAACTTTGTTTTGAAATGGTATTTACATGTATGCCTTCACATGTCATGAACATAAAGAATAATTGATGTGATATCCAATTCAATTTTGTTATCCCATTGAATTCGATATCATAATGACAGAGAGGGGGGTTTTAGGGTAAATTAAACTTTGCACCTATGCACTTTATATCAAATTTCACTTTGGTCCCTACACATGAAATCGTGATAGTCAACCCCCTACACTTCTAGTTAAATCCCACTTTGGTCCTTATACATGAAATTATGATAGTTAACTCCATGCACTTATGAAACCATGACAATCAACTCCCTGTACTTCTAGTCAGTGTCAATGTCTTCCTTTTTGTTACTCTATCGTATAAGTCTTTAACAAAAGTCAATAATGTGACAAGCATATGCCTAAAAAATGAGGGCAAAAGAAGAAAATCACCTAAATTTCTCATTTGTACACATTTTGTTCCAAAATTTACATCAAATTTTGATTGTATTCAGTTAAAACAAAATGTAAATTATGAACAATTAATGAGATGAACTAGGGTTACAAAAATTAGAATAATGAAACTCTATTTTCCACAATAACATATGTGATGTCCTGGGTCATTATACCACTTATTATGGTGTAATTCAAGTTATTATTTCAATCTCGAACTATTATTTTGTTCCAAAATCTTGCCTTGCGATTTAAAGATATTCTCTCCAAGCTATAATTTCTGAAATTCGAGCATTAGAACAAAATGGGAGAGTGCAAATTGCCTCAGTGAAAATTTTGCCTAGCAAGCACTCCCATATGTGTCAAGGGAGGCCCGCAAATGAGAAACCTTATAGGGAAAACCAGGTTTCTGGGTAGATTTTTCGCACATGCAATGGTGGTTCTCACACGTACAACGGAGAGATGAGGCGCATGTGCAAAGCTTGTGCAGGGGAATGAGCTGTACGTGTGAGGGTGGTAACCATACATGCAGAAGGAGGAGACTGAAGGGCCTTTCGTGATGGGTGTTATTGCACGTGTGAGAGGGAGACATTGCACATGCGGTAAAGCGCGTCAAATAGCTCCGAATTTCATGATTTCAACGTTATTTTGACCCCTTTTTTTTTCTCCCATTTCAAACAACTCTCTCTCTCTCTCTCTAAAATATTTTTATCACTCTTTTCTCTTCCTTCTCTCTTCTCCACTCCTCCAATACTCATAAATCCATTGATTTAGCAAACTCTATAGAGTTTTAGATAAGTATTCTTCAGATTTTTTTAGATAACTTATCGAAGGCTTCATTGTGTGTAGTGGAGATCAGTTTTCATCACCGTCAATTTGGGGGTTTTCTTCTTCTCTCCTCTCCATTTGCTTAAGGTAGAGATTTTCTAAACATTGTGTATGTTGTTTAGCTTTATTATGTGCTATTTTGGTAGTGTACCAATTAATGAGGTTAGGGTCTTGATAAAGTGCTATCTATGTAAAAAAGGGAAGTAACTCTCATGGTTTCTTAATGTTTTAAATCTTTAGACTTGTTATATATGGGTTTTGAGAAATTTATCTTCCAAAATGAGAAAATCCTAATTTTGAGAAAACACTAGATTCTTGGAATTGTTAGGATGTTGAGAAATGTGATGGGAAAGCACATGATATTTTGAACGTTATAGAATTCTTGCTAAATTCTTGAATTTGAAAAGAAATGTGATTGGGCGACTCTTTGAAAAGAACATTATGATTTTTAATCAAATGGGGAAAGAGAAGGTTGAACATATAATTGTTACTTCTATGTTGAATTTATTGAAGTTATGAGATTATGAGTTATATTTGTCTCTTGAAATTTAAATTATGTATATAGATAATTGTTTTGGCAACCGGTGAAGGGGTGTGTTGATTGTTGTAGAACTCACATGCAACTAAGTAAATTGAAATATTTATAAATTCATGCATAACATTGAACGTTGCATAATTTCATGCTTTAACCCTTATATTGAATTTGCGAAAATTGATTTTTAAATTTATTCATTGAGAATATTTGAAAATGTGATGAGAATGGGGTAAATACTTGGTGAAATTCGGTGGAGAATGTAGTTTGAGAATTAAGATGGCCTAAAGGTTCATGGTGAAAGACCGAAAATATGCACAGGGTAGGTTGCCACGTTCCTTCCGGTTAAAAGCCGATAAAGTAGGTTTTGGTAGTATCTCGAGAGGCCTACTTGCAGATATCTTACCTGGGAATTTCCAATGTTGTATTTACTATCCGAGAATTTATTAAACTATCCTGATTTTGATGTTGCTTATTAAAAAGAAGTGCATGGCATGTAAACTTTCAAAGAGAAAAATCTATATTTTGCATGGTACAACATATGCATTGCACCTCATGGTATTGTTAAGTTTCATACACTTTATTTGGATTATCTCTGCTAGGCCTTGAGCTCATCCCTTAGTGGAAACCATTTTTAGGTGATGACGGTGTACCTCCGCTGTGGTGATGGCATGGAGGATCTTGTGGGAGCACGAAGCTCTATCTTTCTTTGTTTGGTATGCAAGCCAAGGGCTAATATGTATGCGTTCATATGAACCATTTTTGTTGTAACTGGACAAATCCTTAGAACTTGTAGCCATTAGGGCATTATCTTGTATTTACGTTATTTTAATCACTCTTCTATTACATGCTATAGATTAATATCGTAGGGATTATCAATGTATATTTGTATGTGATCTCTTTTGTAAGACTCCTTTTGATGATGGATGGATTATTTAGAGGCTTGATATTGCGTATATTCAAGCTTATTAAGGGTTATATTTTGGGGGGCATTACAACAAAGTTTTCGATTTCTTTGCTACATTTCTTTCTATTTTAAAAGCTCTATTTTCTTACCTCTTTGTCCTAATTTTAAGCATATGAAAACACACACACACACACACACACACATAACTTTCACACGCTTATCAATGGAACAAAGTGTATATTGATGGGAAACGATAATGATTTTCAGCTTTTGTCCTCATTTCATAGTCACATGTTTGTCACATGACTAAATTCTGTTAAAAGCTTAAACAATGGAGTAACAGAAGGGGCAAATTGACTCTTGACTAGAAGTGCAGGGGGTTGACTACGCTTTTATGTATAAGGACTAGAGTGGGATTTGGTACAAAGTGTAATTTACCCTTTATTAAAAAAATAGATAATGTACACCATTGAGCTTTATTCACTCTTCTCTAAGAATAACAAATAGGATATGATGTTTTATTATTTCACTTTTTTATCTTCTATTTTTGTTTTTTCTTAAAAAACATAATGTTATTTTTTATTTTTGACAGGGAGGTTTGTATTTTGATTATTGTCCTTTATTTCATTCTCTTGAGGTATTTTTTTGATTATCTGATTTTATCATCTATCTAATTTGGGGTGGACAACGAAAAAAAATGCTAATATTTGTCATCCAATTAATTAAGTAAACAAAATAATGTCACTTTGATGTTATTAAATCCCTATCCAAAATATCGAATTCATGAGACAAAATAATATCATTAGGATAGATATTCTTTGAATCATATAAAAACTTTGTCCTTTGATAGATACTATTTGTCCTAAACATTTTAGATTAATAGTGTACATTTATTGTATTTACATATTAGCGATAGTTGGCCCGTGACTACCCTTGTTTCATTTTCTTAAAAGATGAATGAGAACAATGAGAATGTAATCAATTAAGGAATTGCATTTTTAAATGATGAATGCGAACAATGCATAGCAGGGTGGTTACCTATTCGACCTTGTTTCATTTTCTTGTTTCTTGAAAGGTCCATGTAAACAATTAATCTAAAATGTTTAGGACAAATAATATCTATCAAAACACAAAGGTTTTATAAGATTTAAAGAATACATGTCATAACAATTTGCTTCATCATCTTGTTTAGAAGCTTGCTATCTTAATTAGTCAATTCTACTGTAACTTTTGAGGGTTGGATAATCTTTTTTATAGCTATCATTTTTCTATTATTTCCTAATAACTCTACCTTGTAATTACAACTTTGCAACCATCATTTCCGATGACTTCAAACGATACCAATCCATCTGCTTTATCCAAAAATGCCAAGTCCTCCGTTTTCTTGATTAGTGGGCTAAAGATCGCTGGACTTGAATCTCTCTCTACCCGTAATCAAAACAAGCAGGAACATAAATAGGCCTAAAAAAATCAGCCCAGAGACACTCCATGCTAGTGTTCCAACGAGGAATTCGATGATCCACTGCCCACTTTCCTTCTGCTTTTCTCATGGTTATGTGCTATTGCTGCTGCTATGTTAGTTACACGTGCCAAGGATGAACTGATACGACTAATAATATATAATAAACCCTAAATCCTAAATATATAATATATATATTATATCAGAAGGTTTTTGTATTGTATTTGACCCATGTTCTGAATCTCCAATTTAATTTGCCTCATCTTCTTTGTTAGAAGTCTACTATCTTCATCAGTCAATTCTGGTGCATCTTTTAAGGTTGGATAATCTTCTTTATAGCAATCATTTTTCCATTATTTCTCAATAGCTCCGCCTTGTAAACAATTCTGCAACCACTGCTTTTGATGACTTCAAGGGATGCCAATCCACCTTTTTTTTTCCCCAAAAATGCCAAGTCCTCTGCTTTCTTTATTAGCAAGCTGAAGATCACCTAATTCGAGTCCTTATTTTTGCCCTTAATCAAAGCAAGTAGCAACTTGAGTAGGACTAAGAAGACTAACCCAAAGAAACCCCCGACTTGTGCTCTAGCACGAAATCCAAGAATCCACCCGCTTTTCTCTTACTTTTCTTATGCTTACGTGTTGTTGTTGCTACTATGTTAGCTACATGTGCCTATTTCCAAATGAGGAAAGATAAACTGAAATGACTAATAATATATATTGTAAATATATATTTATATAATAAAACATGACAGTTTTTGAAAATATATAAAATGTATTAGAGATACAGTTGATTTTAAAGGCTCAGATGAATTTTAAATTTATATTAATGGTTCAGATTAATGATAAATTTATATTAATGATTTAGATTAATGATAGTTCCAGCCCAAACATTTTTCTCCTAAGCTTCCCACCTACCCACGTCTCCCCACCATCCCTCTGTATCTCTCTCTTCCTCTCTGTTCTTACATACGTCTCCTCTCCCATTCCATCTTTATCTCTCTCTCCCTCTCTGTTCTTCTTCTTTCCTCTTCATATCAACACTGCTTGCACCTCCCGTCCCTCTTTGCTCAGCTTGCAAAGTAAGATGTTCTTGATTTCTGCCTCTCCCCTTCTCTCTCTGTTACAATTTCTGATCTTTCTTTTTGTTTACATCTGTTCGACGCTTTGGTGCCTCATTTTTTGGGCATCACACACATGATCTATATTCAATTGTTTCGGTGGCTTCAAGGTTCAGAAAATCAAACTTGCACTTGCAACCCTCCCTCTCGCTACTCTCGAACTCGGCTCGCAAAGTAATATCGATTTCTGCCTCTCCCCTTCTCTCTTTGTTTTGATTTCTGATCTTTCTTTTTGTTTCCATATGTTCGACGCTTTGGTGCCTCATTTTTTGGGCATCACACACTTTTTTTTCTCCCTAGATCGTTTGATTCATGGTGTAGTGATCTGTAACCCTCGCATTTGCAACCCTCTTTCTCGCTGCTCTTGAACTCTCTGTCTCTTTCTGTCGAGTTGTGACCGTTTTGGTATGTTTTGTCTATTTTGGTAATTAATTTAGGGTTTTGTTTATGGGTCATTTAGGTTGTGTATCGTCTCCCAAACCCACAAATTTTAGGATTTTTTTATCAATCTAATACATTCCATTATCCCAAATCCACAAATTTTTTTTTTATAAATGTTTTTGAGAATCCTGATGAGTCTTTGCTCAAGTATTGTAAGCCTAATTTACCATTTTTTTGGTTGTGGACTTGCTAAGCATCTGAAATTTTGTAATTCAGGTCATGTTTGATCATGCCAAGGACAGACCAATAATTTTCTCAACCTTCCACCCCGTTGTGGCACTACTTGCCAGGAAGCTGCAGAGCACTTATGCTGTAAGTTTACTCTCCATAATTGAGAAAACCCATTCGAAAGTTTTTCTTTCATAGCATAGTAAATGAGGATGAAAAGAGTGTTCTAATTATGTTCGTTGCTGATTGAAATCAGGTTTTCTTTCTCACAAAAGGTGGCACTGAGATTTAATATGATGTGAGAAGGAACTCCTTAGAGGAGCCTATAAAGCTGTGCTTAGAGGGTAGTTTGCAAGGGATTGTGTTGAAGGTTAGAGGATTTTTTTAGAAATCCTGGGGCACTAACCAAGATCAAGAAGGCTAAGCTCTTACTCCTAACATATGGAAAATTAAAGTAAGTTCTAATTTTCAATTCAAATTTCCTTATCAGAATGAATTGCATATTTGTCATGTGGTTGCTAATTATGAATGTCATTCAATGTTTCAGCAACGTGCCCAAAGTAGTTTACTTGCAACATTTAATGGGTGTCAAAGGAGTGATTGTTGATTTGGTTGAAGAAATCACAGAGGCTGTTTCAGTTATGATCAAGCCATCGAGCGAGGGTGAAGGAAAGGTGCTATTGGAAAGGGAGGATCAGATTCAGGTCAAAGCAAATCCCCAGTTCTCTCAAAGGGAGCTATCATTTTTGTTGAAGCTAATTCCAGAATTGATACAGACATAAAAGAAAAGGTCTACTTTTATACTTCAAATTATATAGTAGAAAGTTTTCTCACTTTTTATTGCTTTCACACATAACCTCATCTCTGTTTGGTTATTGACAAAATGCTCCATTAGAAAATAAATTGGATTTCCCCTTAATCATGTGGTTATGAATATCTGATTAATTTGAATTTTTTTTTTTTTTTTGGTTATAGATACTCTACTCGACAAACTGTACAATATGGATGATTCGGATTATCAAAATAGTCCCAATATTGGCCTCAGAAGGGGGCACAGTAGTACCCAATTCCTGGGTGTGTTAAGAGTAATGAAGCTCCTAAAAAATTATCCCCTCAACTGCTATTATTCTAATAATTTGTCACTAGGCACCAACTTGTTTTGTTTATTTTTATTGCTTTGTATCTTTGAGTGGTTAACAGTTTTAACAGTTTTAGGCAATAAATTTATTTGAAATTGGGGTTGTTTGTTCCATTGTTTGTTTGTTCAATTGTATTTTTCCATTGTTTATTTTGGGTTTGTAATCCCAACATTATTTTCCATTGCTTGCATGTTAATGTTCAATTGTTTATGAAGTTCGCTGACTTCTACAATAGCTATATTTTATTTTCTTTGTTTAACAAATTTTCTAAATTTGGAGTTTATTTGGATTACTTTGTATTCATTTGAGTTTCATGTCTTCCTGTGAATTCACTACCTACTCTTTGAAAAGAACAAAACCAAAAAAAAAAAAACAAAACAAATTTTTTTTGATTGATTTTAATTCATTTTTAACCATAAATAATGCATCTTGAGGTAGTCTGTAGTTTATGGAAAATTTTACTTTCCTGTGTGATCCAAAGGTTTATTCATTGATGTTGAGAGTGGAATGAACGAGAGCCTAATGAAATTGTTGTCATTGTCCTTTGAATGTTGCAAAGACATTAATGAAATTGTTAGTATTAATGTTGCAGACATATTAATAAGGCTGCCATGTGGTGAAGTTTATTGTAGAAAATAAATTATTAGATATTCTTGTTGTTTTATTTTATTTAAATTTTGTCCTTCACAAACTTCACAAATTACAATTACATTTTGATCCTAACATGTTGATTATGTTGTTTCAATACTGACGTTGCTCTCTTCAAACTCGCACTCGGTCAGTAATTTCAGTATTTTTTTCCAGGTCGCTATTGATTATGTTGATGGCCATTTTTGTTTTTTGCTGATGCCTGTGTCTTTTTTTTTTCTTTTTTTTTTATTGTGTTGGGTATGACTGTGTCTGTTTGTTTTGGCTTTACCCTTCTCTCTCTGTTTGATTGCTAACTATTAAACCTATTTTGCTATCAATTTTAACTCGGTTTTGCTATCCGTTGTAAACCTATTTTCCTTTTGGAGAATAGTGATAAAGGCATTGATGTTTAGAGTGGAATGAACAAGAGCCTAATGAAATTGTTGTCATTGTCCTTTGATCCACTTTTTGTAAAGTTTTAACCCACTCTTTTAGTGTATGACAATATAATGTTTGTTTTTCTTATGTAGTTAATTTGATTGGCAGCAATAGCACCAACTGGTGTGTATTTTAATTTTAATTTTTTTAGATTGCAGAGCACTGGTTGGTGTGCATTATTTTAATTTTAATTTTTTTAGATTGTAGAGTACAGGCTGGTATGCACATTGCTTGATGTTTAATTTTCAATTTAATTTGTTGAGATCGCAGAGCACTTACTGATGTGCTTTATGTGGTATTTAGTAATTTTTTCTTTTTATTATACAACGTTAACAGGTATACAATATTTTTTTATTTCTGTATTTTGTTCAGTGTTTACAATTTTTTTTACTTGCTCTTATATTTTGATTTGTTTTCTTCTTTTTGTTCACTTATTTTTATTTACACCGTGCCTTCAGGCACGGGCATACACTAGTTATATAATATATAATAAACCCTAAATTCTAAATATATATATATAATATTATATTTTAAGGTTACTGTGTTGCATTTGACCCACTGTCTAAATCTCTGATTTGATTTACCACATCTTTTTTTTTTTTCAGAAGCTTACTATCTTCATTAGTTAATTCTTCTACAACTTTTGGGGGTTGGATAATCTTTTTTTTATGAAAAATGCTATGGACCTCAAGAAATTTACCAACATTTTTACTAAATATCACACATGGGTATGGATCCACACTCATATAGGACCCACACCTATGTGAGACATTTGATAGAAATGTTGGTAAATCTCTTGATGTCTCTAGCATCACTCATTTTTTTATAGCTATCTTTTTTCATTACTTCCTAGTAACTCCCCATTGTAGACAACTCTGTAGCCACCGCTTCCAATGACTTCAATTATGCAATTCCATCTCATTTTTCTAAAAAAAATGCCAAGTTCACCATTTCTTTGATTAGTAGGCTGAAGATTGCCAAACTCAAGTCCTTCCCTCTATATAAAATAAAAACAACCAGTAGCTTGAATATAATTGAGAAGACCTGTAACGACCCCAAAATGCATATCAGAAATTATCTTTATTTAATTATGGGTTAAAGTACTTTAATTTAAGGATATCTGTTTAAATTGAGGAATTATCTGTTGCGTTACGATTTTAAAACTGAAATTGTCGACCTTCATGGGTTCAGGAAATTGTCGACCTTCATGGGTTCAGAAACCGAAATTGAATACATGGATATGCTAATGAGAATTTTTAGAGCTATTTGGAACAGTTAATTGAAAATTTATTTCGTCTGATTTGTCAAGGTATGTTTGGGTGGTTAACTTTGCACTGCAAATTGAGAGCCTTAAAGGCTTCAGAAACTAGAATAAAGTATATAGTTTTGATCATCATGATTTTTAGAGCCATCTGAGAAGTTTAATTGAAATTTGATTTCGTGTGATTCGTAAGGGTGTGTTTGGCTCCCTAATTGTGATAAGCTTATGATATATGTATATCAATATATGAGCCTTGCTTGACTCAACAAAAAGAAAGAGAGAAGAAACAAAAACGTGGAGAGAAAAGAGAGAGAGAAGAAGAGAAGAGCAACTAGGGCTTGGAAATTGAAGATTATTGCTAGGAGATCCAAAGAATAGGGAACAATGTATGTGTAACCTAACTACAGTATCCTAAATCTCACTCCAATTGTTTGGTATCAAACTTGAGAATGATGTTCCCCATTTATCTAACTTGGGGTTTGTTGAACTACTTACTTTGGTTGGTAAATACCTAAGGGAAACATCAAGATCCATTGTTTTAATTTAGTCTAGAGTTGATTCTTGTGTCAACCTGAGAAGATTATCCTCTAATCTTTAGTTTTGCATGAGTTGAACTGCTATATGTATATATATATATTCATGTCTATTTTGTTTAACCATGGAAGGATGAAAAGAAATATGACTATTAAGTTGTATAAGTTGCTTTAAGTAAATTAAGATCTATTTATGTATAAATTCATGTTTATCATGTTCACATAATATGATATTGGAGAGATATTGCTCATATTTGCCTTAGAAGTGCCTTTGGGAAGTTTGATTTTTGTTGAAGTTTCGGACTGCTCAAATAGAGCCTACGACCGTACGTGCGGGGCCCATGGCCGCACGTGCGGGGCTCAGCGGAAAACAAGGGAGGCCAAGATTGCATACTAAAATAAAGGCACATGCGGGCCGCACATTCGGCAAGGGATTTTCGCATGTGTGGCTAAAGAGGGAAAATTCCGTTGGTTTCTTTTACCCGTCTCGACCCTCTGAATGTGTTAAATTGTCCATTTGATTCTTCTACAATGTTTATAATTGAACGGAACTTAACAAATCGAACAATAAGTGAAAAGGAAAAGACTAAGGAAAAAGTTAATAATTTATAAGTTGTGTGTGTATGCCTTGTCGGTCACTTGCCGGAGGATACTCTCACACAATCAAAGCACTGTGAGTAATAATAGTGTAATGAATTATATTTGTTCTTGTATTTTTGCTTACGAATTATTTTACCTTTATTTTTGCTTACGAATTATTATACCTTGATTATACTTGGCACGTTGGAATCATTAGGCTATGGTTTATATATTATAATCGTGAATGGTATATGTGGAATGAGTCGTACTAGGATTCATGTATGTTTGTTGGGTACAAATTGCATTTATTGCAATGGAGTACGTCATGTGAATTAAGTGTTGATGGAAAGGATTGAACAATGGCATTAACATAGACCTAAGGTCATCTTGTTCTATTACTAATGATGGGGCTGAGGCCGTTATGATATGGATTATTTATGACTTGTGGCTCCAAGGCCGAGAGAGATGGAGACATGCCGATGTTCTATCTACCCTATAATGATATGAATTGTTTATGACTTATGGCCCAAGGCCAAGGGAGGTGGAGACATGTCGATGTTCCATCTACCCTCTAATGTTCTGAACAGCTATTGATATGATGAGGCCAAGGCCGTTCTGATATATGATTGGGCCCGAGGCCATTTTGTTATATGATTGGGCCCGAGGCTGTTTGATATTCGAATGGGCTCGAGGCCGTTTTGATAAACGTGGGCCCGAGGCTGTTTTGATATACGTGGGCCTGAGGCCATTTTATTATATGGTAGGCCTAAGGCCGTTTGGTAAATATGATTATGAATAATGTTATGAGTGATGTAAATGTGAAACAGTCTTGTATTATGCTTCTTTTGAATCTAGATTATTTACTTGATTCACTTCACTTTATTATTACTCATTGAGCTTCGCTCATTCCATATTTTATCTGTGTATAGGTGATCAAACCGGAGCCCATTCTTAGGTCAGCCTCAGGAGTTCTTTTATGAACCGGCTAAGTCAAGCCACCCAAGATGCGCCTCTGTGTTGAGGCTTTAACCTTGTATTGTTAGAAGTTTACAATTACTTAAGTTTATGCTTATGTGTGTGAGATATATATGTATATGTATATTAGTGTGTATATTGTTTCAACTATTTCAGATGTCATGTATGCACAAGCTCAATGGACATTATCATTAATTTTGCTTCCGCTTTAGGCCCCAATATGATTTGAACATTATAAAATTTTTGTTTTGAGGCCTGAGTATAGGCCGGTCATGACCTAGACTTTTAGGGGCAGGTTCGTGTCGTAACAGTTGGTACCAGAGCACGAGTTACTTCCACACACACGGGTCCATTTGAGCTGTAGGGTGTTCTAGAGAGACTTAGAGACATTGCATTGGCGTGTATGTGTGTGTGAAGATATCAGAAGATGAACTGAGAACGGAAACCATGAGAATGAAAGTTATATGCACTTGTGTTGTGCTGATATTGTAGAAGAGTTGTATGCATTTGTATCTTACTGGATATGATTTTTTCCGTTAATCGGATTATAATTGTTAAGACTTGATCCAGATATGGATATAAACATAGTCGGCAATGTATGTTACTTATGATAAAAGAAAAATTGATTTATGATGTGAGATTATTTGCATTATGCGTTTAAAAGAATGATCACTACCATGCTATGAAATTTGTGATAGTAAATTACGCCTACTGGGGAACATATGATTTTGTCTACTACAGTTTTACTTTATTTTGTACATGATTCTATGAGATGAATATATGGAGTTGATTTCGACTTTTGTATGATTGAAATTGAGCATCTGTGTTATGCTGAGAATGCAAGTATATAAACCTATGAAGTATAATTGGTCGCGTATATACATTTTGATTTTATAATAAGATGAATATATGGACTATGAATATGGTTAGGTGTGCACTTATCTCATATATAATCAGCATGCGATATCTACTAGATATGCAATTATCTGTTATGCATATGCTTATTATGTTTTGTCAGTATGTAAAATGTGTAGCTATGTGCAAATACACTAATGTGTAGCTATGGTTAATTCTGTACTTGGCATGGTGTGATACGAGCTTGTCTAGGTCATGAAGGAAACAAGGGTAAATAGGTTAGAGGATTCTTCCATAGCTCGACTTGACAGACTGGAAGGTATAGTACAAGAAATGGCAAAGATTATAAGACAACAACATTAGTTACCGTTATGACAAGAATCTTTGTCGCTATCACTATAAGAGCACCAAGTGAATATGTTGAAGGTCACAAGGAAAAGACTATTTAAAGGACAGAAGGTGGGATCATCAAGCACTTCAACTCTATAATGAGTACAACACCGTGTGATGACTGTGATAAGAAACACAGAGGGGCTTGTTATAGGTGTGGTGCAATGGATTATATGGTAAGGAATTGTCCTCGGATTGCTAATCATGATAGAGTGATTACATTTATATAAGAAAACACTCAGAACACTAAACTTGTTTCTCTAAGTATTTATACTGTTCATAACTGAATGCCTATGTGCTGATTGATTCTGGGCTAGTGCATATGTATATTCTTGCTTGGGATATTATTGGATACAGATATCTGTGATACGTGTATTAGATTGGCTAGCCCCATAGGATTAGCCTCTTGTTATATGCAATGTTATGTGAAAAAAAAAAAAAAAAATCGTATATATTCATTGGCATGAAATGCGATGGTAATAGGATGGTTGATTTTACGTTTGACGCTTTGACATTGCAAAATGGTATTAGAATTGCACACTCTTGAACCTGTACTGATTGCCAACTTTCATGTTTGACCTTGTGGGATTAATTTGATTAACCCTCACACTATAATTGGCAAGTTATTATGATGTCTATTGATATGACTATGAGCATAAATAAAACAATTGACATAGATTATGAGCACAATGGTTACGTAGTAATTAGAATGGGAATCAAACATTCGATAAAACTTGGGGGCGTACTGACTGAACTTAGAAGCTTACTAGACTTATAAACTTGACTTGTGTAATGTGGAATACTCCATATGTAGAATTTTGAGAATGGGTTTATGTGTTGAGTATGGTATTGAGGCTAAGGTCGGGAAGGATATGGAATATTGGTGTTGCAAAGATACTAAAATTAGTCATATCAAATTGTTTGTAGGAACATGATGTGAAAGAGATTAAATCTTGGCTTCTATATGGGTTACATGCGGAATTAGACTATGAGAAATTTTGGGAAGCTAAGGCTATTGTTCATCAATAAAGTGTAAGGAACTATGGCAATTAAGAGACGTGATGATTGATAACGAGCATGAGACCATGTGAATGCAAGGTAGGAAATGGTTTGATATGAGATGAATAAATTGTTCCACCCATATCTTTGTATGATTGTATGAGTCTATGTTTCATGATTAAATATGTGAGACTATGTACTATATTGTAGTTAATAAATGATACCCCACGTGTCGTCGGCTTGTAGCTTGTGACCTTAGAAGAAGATAATGAGAAATAGAGATGAATTGAAAGTTGAGTCCTTGTTGAGTCAATTGGATAAAGTAGAAAGACGATTTACAAATGTGACGGAACCTATATGAACATGTTATGAGAAGCAATGAGATCAAAATAAGAAGTTAAGTGTGAATTCAATAAATGAATCAAGGAATATGATAGGAAATATTATGGTATGAAAGGTCAATGACAAGAAATTTAGCGAATGTACAAAGTGTTACATTGGAATTAGTGTTCCTATGTATGCTCGAACGACTATTAGAGAGTTTAGATTCCTTTTTAGTGAAAAATTGAAACTTGAGCCAAAATGATAAGATAACTAAGGACACTTCGATGTGTTAAGATCAGTATTACATGCGTTTGAGCTATTGTTAGTAAAATATTAGTTTAGAACCCATTCGTTTATTTGACTCATTTAGTAATAGGATGAGTTGATCATCAGGCTAATAGTATATGTTAAAGGTTTCTTATTTACTCGAAGGATCTATTTTATGAGAAATGTTGTATAGATTTGATTTACTGCCTTGATGTAAATATTGAAATAAATGATGAGTAAATGCTATTGACTTGCCCAAGTGAGTTGTTTGTGACTTTCGACTTGCGGAACCACCTAACCGGTTTATCAATAAGGAACATAAGCTGTACGGGAACTACTATTTGGACTAATGTAGTGAAGAAGTTTATAGACCAAGGCTTGCATCTGATATTAAGGTTGGAAATAAAGAGTGTAAGCACGAATAGCATTTGGAGATGAGTTGTGATTATTGGAAATTATGTGAATTGGAAATATGTGGATAGTAACCCAAAAATATATGAGTTTATAGGCAATATATTTTGTGTTTTTCCTATTATAAGGTTGATTTTGTAATTATTATGACATTGCAGGATAATTTTCAGTGACTAAACCAATTTGGGTTAACAACCTATGAATATATGGTAATGAGGTAAACTCCGGTGATGAGGAAATCAAATGGTAAGAAATGTCTAGTGGAAAAGCTGAGTCTGAAATTGACAAGGACTACGAAAGGAAATTCTATGGTAGAAGTAATCGATAGGTATATATATATATATTGAGTAGAGGCAAGAGGACTTAAATCGAAATTTGGTTGGTAGACAGTTCAGGCCTTATTTACCCCATGCATTATGAAAATAAATAGACCGTGGATACTTTGATTAATCAAGACCATTATTGTAAATACTTAATCATTAGTGAGCCTAGAACCACAAAGTCATTAATTCATAACACATTTGTTCATTTTGGTCCAATTGTTGTAGGATGAATGTGCCTTTGGGAGCACAATTGAGTGATGAATAGTTCTTTATTTTACAAAACAATTATAATATTTAGGACTAGTTGTGGAACTAATAAATTTGACTTATGACTGACGGCTTACGAGTTGCATGAAAACGAATACTTGAAGAGAATTAATTTATGAACACCCTTGAGGTTGTTTTACCATTTAGGATATATGACTTATGGGTCAATAAATTGAAATGGACGAAGGTTGTGAATGATAAGATGTTATTTGATGTTGCTAAGTATGATTATCAATTGGGTTACCAATTGGCCAGTAAATGACAAATTAATTGTGATCCGTGGGAATGTTGTATATTCGAGACGAACTGGACAATCATAAGAGATTGAGATTTATGAACTAGACTTGTAACAAAGTAAATCAAGTTTGGAGGACCAAACTTCTTAAGGTGGAGAGAATGTAACGACCCCAAAATGCATATAAGAAATTATCTTTATTTAATTATGGGTTAAAGTGCTTTAATTTAAGGATATCTGTTTGAATTGAGGAATTATCTATTGAGTTACGATTTTAAAACTGAAATTGTTGACCTTCATGGGTTCAGGAACCGAAATTGAATACATGGATACGCTAATGGGAATTTTTAGAGCTACTTGGAACAGTTAATTGAAAATTTATTTCGTTTGATTTGTCAAGGTATGTTCGGGTGGTTAACTTTGTACTGCAAATTGAGAGCCTTAGAGGCTTCAGAAACTAGAACAGAGTACATAGTTTTGATCAGCATGATTTTTAGAGCCATCTGAGAAGTTTAATTGAAATTTGATTTCGTGCGATTCGTAAGGGTGCGTTTGGCTCCCTAATTGTGATAAGCTTATGATATATGTATATCAATATATGAGCCTTGCTTGACTCAACAAAAAGAAAGAGAGAAGAAACAAAAACGTGGAGAGAAAAGAGAGAGAGAAGAAGAGAAGAGCAACTAGGGCTTGGAAATTGAAGATTATTGCTAGGAGATCCAAAGAATAGGGAACAATGTATGTGTAACCTAACTACAGTATCCTAAATCTCACTCCAATTGTTTGGTATCAAACTTGAGAATGATGTTCCCCATTTATCTAACTTGGGGTTTGTTGAACTACTTACTTTGGTTGGTAAATACCTAAGGGAAACATCAAGATCCATTGTTTTAATCTAGTCAAGAGTTGATTCTTGTGTCAACTTGAGAAGATTTATCCTCTAATCTTTAGTTTTGCATGTGTTGAACTGCTATATATATATTCGTGTCTATTTTGTTTAACTGTGGAAGGATGAAAAGAAATATGACTATTAAGTTGTATAAGTTGCTTTAAGTAAATTAAGATCTATTTATGTATAAATTCATGTTTATCATGTTCACATAATATGATATTAGAGAGATATTGCTCATATTTGCCTTAGAAGTGCCTTTGGGAAGTTTGATTTTTGTTGAAGTTTCGGACTACTCAAACAGAGCCTACGACCGCACGTGCGGGGCTCAACTGCACGTGCGGAAAATAGGGGAGGCCAAGATTGCATACTGAAATAAAGGCACGTGCGGGCCACACGTGCGGCGAGGGATTTCCGCACATGCGGCTGAAGAGGGAAAATTCCGTTGGTTTCTTTTACCCTTCTTGACCCTCTGAATGTATTAAATTGTCCATTTGATTCTTCTACAATGTTTATAATTGAACGGAACTTAACGAATCGAACAATAAGTGAAGAGGAAAAGACTAAGGAAAAAGTGAATAATTTATAAGTTGTATGTGTATGCCTTGTAAGTCACTTGCCGGAGGATACTCCCACGCGATCAAAGCACTGTGAGTACTAATAGTGTAATGAATTATATTTGTTCCTGTATTTTACCTTACGAATTATTATACCTTGATTATATTTGGCACGTTGGAATCATTGGGCTATGGTTTATATATTTTAATCGTGAATGGTATATGTGGAATGAGTCGTACTAGGATTCATGTATGTTTGTTGGGTACAAATTGCGTTTATTGCAATGGAGTACGTCATGCGAATTAAGTATTGATGGAAAGGATTGAACAATGGCATTAACATAGACCTAAGGTCGTCTTTTTCTATTACTAATGCTGGGCCTGAGGCCGTTATGATATGGATTATTTATGACTCATGGCTCCAAGGCTGAGGGAGATGGAGACATGCCGATGTTCCATCTACCATATAATGATATGAATTGTTTATGACTTATGGCCCAAGGCCAAGGGAGGTGGAGACGTGTCGATATTCCATTTACCCTATAATGATATGAATTGTTTATGAGTTATGGTCCAAGGCCAAGGGAAGTTGAGACATGTCGATGTTCCATCTACCCTCTAATGTTCCGAACAACTGTTGATATGATGGGCCCGAGGCCGTTCTGATATATGATTAGGCCCGAGGACGTTTCGTTATATGATTGGGCCCGAGGCCGTTTGATATTCGAATGGGCCTGAGGCCGTTTTGATATACGTGGGCTCGGGGCTGTTTTGATATACATGGGCCCCAGGCCGTTTTATTATATGGTGGGCCTAAGGCCGTTTGGTAAATATGATTATGAATAATTTTATGAGTGATGTAAATGTGGAATAGTCTTGTATTATGCTTCTTTTGAATCTAGATTATTTACTTGATTCACTTCACTTTATTATTACTCATTAAACTTCGCTCACTCCGTATTTTATCTGTGTGTAGGTGATCAAACCGGAGCCCATTCTTAGGTCAGCCTCAGGAATTCTTTTATGAACCTGCTAAGTCAAGCCACCCAAGATGCGCCTCTGTATTGAGGCTTTAACCTTGTATTGTTAGAAGTTTGTAGTTACTTAAGTTTATGTTTATGTGTGTGAGATATATATGTATATGTATATTAGTGTGTATATTGTTTCAACTATTTCAAATGTCATGTATGCACAAGCTCAATGGACATAATCATTAATTTTGCTTCCGCTTTGGGCCCCAATATGATTTGAACATTATAAAATTTTCGTTTTGAGGCCTGAGTATAGGCCTGTCATGACCTCGACTTTTAAGGGCAGGTTCGGGTCATGACAAGACCACCTCGAAGATAATGCCTGTCAGTGCTCTAGTGAGGAATCTAAGAATCCACCGTATAGCTTTCTTCCTCCTTTTCTTTTGCTCAGTTGGTGCTGTTGCTACTATATTAGTTACATGTGCCTGTTTCCAAGTAGGAGGGATGATGAACTAATATGGTTAATAATATATAATAAATCCTAAATCCTAAATATATATACAACAATGTTAGGTATCATGAAATTTTTTTCATGAAAATAATCATGAAAACTTTGTGACCCTTGGATTACACTTAGAATAAAGCACCACACACTAATCAAGGTAATCCAAGGATTATAAATTTTTCATGATCATTTTCATGACAAAATTTTCATGATCCCTAACTTTTCCCATATATATAATATATATTAAATTAGAAGGTTCTTGTGCTGTATCTAACCTATGGTCTGAATCTCTGATTTGATTTGCCTCATATTTTTGTTCAGAAGGTTACTATCTTAATCAGTCAATCCCGCTGCATCTTTTGGGGGTTGGATAATCTTTTTTATAGCTATCATATTTCTATTACTTTTCGGTAACTACCCCTTAAACAACTCTGCAACCACCATTTATGATGACTTCAAGTAATGCTAGTCCATTTTCTTTCTCCAAAAATGCCAAGTCCTCCGGCGACTTAAAGATCGCCGGACCCATGTCCTTCTCTCAGCCCCTAATCAAAGCAAGCAGTAGGTTGAATAGGGCCGAGAAGACCAACTCAGAGATAGTGCCTGCCAGTGCTCCAGTAAGGAATCTGAGGATCCACTTTCCCGCTTTCCCGCTACTTTTTATGTGTTGTTGTTGCTGCTATGCTAGATACACGTGACTATTTCCAAGTAAAAGGAAGGATGAACTAACATGGCTAATAATATATATTATGATTATAAATAATAACTATTATATATTATCTTAGAAGGTTTTTGTGTTGTATCTGACCCACAGTCTGAATTTTCGATTCAATTTGCCTCATCTTGTTATTTAGAAGGTTACTATCTTAATCAGTCAATTCCACTGTATCTTTTGGATGTTAGATAATCTCTTTGAAAAATCTAGAAACCCTAGATGTTGATTTGTGATTATGTACCAATTTTAAGCAAAATATAACAATCCCAATCAAACAATCAAAAGAAAGAGACACAAAGATTTTACGTGGAAAAACCACAATTGGACACCTTCCAATTGTGATAAAAAAACCACGGGCAACTGCCACAAGACAATCCACTAAGAAGATTTAAAGGAATTACACAGGTATCACTCTCAATTATCTAGCGAATCCACAACGCCTAATTGAACCAACCTCTATGTGCCTCTTCCAACCCCATCTTCACCACGGAATTGTCTTTCTGATGAGCCACTCCGGATTCCACCAAAGCTTCAGGCTCGAATTCTTCAGAATCCACAACTGAAGAACAACTCTCTCTTTTGTGTATAACAAACAAACCTTTGATGTACTCTCTTTAAACCATGAGTTGAATACTCAATAAAAACATCAAAGAAAACTTAAAAAATATCTCCAGATATAACCCTTAAGAACCAAAAAGAAGATCTGGAGAGATTCAATGAATGAATCAATGAATAGCCTAGATTTGGGAGAAACCCAACTATTTATAGAAAATCAAAGCAATCCTAGTTGGGAAAGAAAACCAACTTCTTGTAGAAAATCAACTTCTTGTAGAACTCCAAAGTAATCCTGTTTTTGAAGGAAACCAACTTCTTAAAGAACTCTTGTTACAACCTTGGTTTTGATCCATGGAATTTGACAACAAAAAGTCCTAACAATCTCCCCCTTTGTCAAATCCTGGATAAAACCAATCTAAAACAAATTGCCTAACAAAATCTCTCAAGCAGCACCACCAACTATGAACTAACACTCAAATCCATGCTCTTGAATAATTATCCTGAAATAAAACAACCACACACAAGCCAACCAAAATATGTGGAACTGGATTAAATAACAAAATATAAATCCATCCATAAACAAAATACTAAAAATCCAACTGTACCAAAGAAGGATATATGCAAAAGTAAAAACTACTGTACCATCAATAGACATCAAACACTGGTAATGATGAACCAAACTCCCCCTCATTAAAAATAACCACAAACACTGAAAACAGTGAACAAGAAGAAAAACGAAAAAAAAAAAAAAAAATAATATGGTGGAACAAGTAAGGAATTTCAGATTTGTACCTTGAAACACACAAGATTATCCAAGAAGCATAATTACTTGAAAACACAATGTGCACAGCCTCTAGAAAATTCCTCATAAAAGAAAGTGATGCATTATGTGAAAAGCATAGATCCCATGAGAAAAGTGTGTGTGTGACTCTTGGAGTTCGACAAACACTAGATTCAAATCCTAGTAGTGATATGAAAGCTGGACCTCCGACAAGAGAATCTAAGCACAACAAAGGAAAGTCAAACCACTAGGAATCAAGGGGTATTTGGTGAGTAAAGGCGGAGGCTCCCCCTCAATCAATGAATCCTTTATTTTTTTCTTATTTTTTTCACATGTTTTTCTTTTCTTTCTTTTGCACATTTTTTTCTTTTTTTTTTTTTTTTTTTCTTTTTCTTTCTTTTGCACACTCATTGGCGGCTGACACGCTCAAGAGTATGGAAACCGAACCAGAGAAGCATGGATATAATAAGGATGGCCTGGTTGGTGACTCTGAGGTAGCCTTTTTCTCATGCTTGGATTACAAAGAATAGAGGGGAAAGCCATGGAGATGCAAAAAGATGGAAGGTGGTTAAGAGACTCAACATCACCCATGATATGCTAGTATGGGTCAATTCCTCTCGAAAAGCAAAAGATACAATGTCAGAAGTCCATGAAAAAAAATAATCACTAAGATGGAAGACTCCAGAATTTGCTAATCCAAGAGTGTGTACAGAATGAGACATACTAATCAAAGAACACACACTCCAAAATGAGTAATGACCACAGAAAGCACATACATATTAACATGTAATGGTTATTCTCATCAATTCCAATATGCACCAAGGACATCTCAAAAAAATTCAAGCTTGCAAAACCATACTAAGAAAATCTTTTTGGGTTTTTTATTTTTATTTTTTTATTTTTTATTTTTCTAAACAAAGTAAGACAAAAAAAAACAAACATTCACACATTTTTATTTTTTTTCATAAAAAAAACACAGAGACCCAAAAAAAAAAAATACATAAATAAACACATTAACACAAGTCAAGTTTTCTCACCCAAATCTTTTTGGTCTTAACAAAATTAGGTCTAGCGGTCTTGGTAAATGTCGTGGTGTTGTGAACACCCTCATGAATCTCGGTATTCCGCCTGGACATGTAAGGTTGTCTACTAACCCAAAAAGTATTCAAATTTCTACCCTTTTGAGACACTCTCCCATGCAACTTATAACAATAAGGGCGAATATGACCATGCATACCACAATGATGACAAATAAAAACAGGGTGTACCTTCTTTTCTTTTACCTTACCAACTCTAGGAAGTTTGAGAAGTCTATCCTCATGTTGAATCTTTTGTCCTCCCTTTCCTTGAGTTGTTGTATCATGAGATGTGGAAGCACTCTGTTTTTGCTCTCTCTTATCTCCAAAGCCAATGCCACTCTTGTCTGAATAAATTTGTTGAGACCCAATGATATCCTCCAAAGTCTTTGATCCTTTGTTCCAAAGACTAATGGTAACCATGGCAACCTTGAGCTCTTCCTCTTTCTTGATCATCAGTTCTTTCAAAGCAACTTGAGACATCTCGAGAGATTCAATCTTTTCTTCATACATGGCATGAGTTTCCTGTAGCTCTTTCCTCTCTGTCTCACAAGTCAACAATTTTGCACAAAGAACTTGTTGATCATCAGCTATCTTGATGGCATTGATTCTAGCCTCGGAAATCTCCTTCTTAAGTTTGACATTCTCACATTCACATGCTTTGAGTTTTGTTGTGAGTTTGTCATTTAATTTGAATAACTTAAGAGACTCTTTATATAACTTTTTATAAGCTTGCTCAAGCGCTTCATTATCACTCTCCGAGGATTCATCATTAGTGGTATTCTCAACCAACCTCTTTGAATCCATTATCACAAATCAAACAAGATCTCGTTCTAAAAAAAAATATTTTTGTTTTAAACAAAATAGAACGACCCGCTCTGATACCAATTGAAAAATCTAGAAACCCTAGATGTTGATTTGTGATTATGTACCAATTTTAAGCAAAATATAACAATCCCAATCAAACAATCAAAAGAAAGAGACACAAAGATTTTACGTGAAAAAACCACAATTGGACACCTTCCAATTGTGATCAAAAAACCACGGGCAACTGCCACAAGACAATCCACTAAGAAGATTTAAAGGAATTACACAGGTATCACTCTCAATTATCTAGCGAATCCACAACGCCTAATTGAACCAACCTCTATGTGCCTCTTCCAACCCCATCTTCACCACGGAATTGTCTTTCTGATGAGCCACTCCGGATTCCACCAAAGCTTCAGGCTCGAATTCTTCAGAATCCACAACTGAAGAACAACTCTCTCTTTTGTGTATAACAAACAAACCTTTGATGTACTCTCTTTAAACCATGAGTTGAATACTCAATAAAAACATCAAAGAAAACTTAAAAAATATCTCCAGATATAACCCTTAAGAACCAAAAAGAAGATCTGGAGAGATTCAATGAATGAATCAATGAATAGCCTAGATTTGGGAGAAACCCAACTATTTATAGAAAATCAAAGCAATCCTAGTTGGGAAAGAAAACCAACTTCTTGTAGAAAACCAACTTCTTGTAGAACTCCAAAGTAATCCTGTTTTTGAAGGAAACCAACTTCTTAAAGAACTCTTGTTACAACCTTGGTTTTGATCCATGGAATTTGACAACAAAAAGTCCTAACACTCTTTATAGCTATCATTTTTCTATTCTTCCCGATAACTGCACCTTGTAAACAACTCCGCAACCGCCGCTTTAGATAACTTTAAGCGATGCTAGTCCATCTTTCTAAAAAAATGCCAAGTCCTCTGCTTTCTTAGTAAGCTGGCTAAATATCGTTGGACTGAGTCCATCTCTCTGCCCCTATTCAAAACAAGTAGGTGCTTTAATAAGATCGAGAAGAACAACCTGAAGACACTCCCTGCTCGTGCTCCAGCAAAAAATCCTAGAATCCACCCGCCCGCTTTCCTCCTGCTTTTCTTATACTTATGTATTGTTCCTGTCGCTATGTTAGCTATACGTGCATGTTTCCAAAAAAGACGAATGATGAACTGATATAGCTAATAATGTATATTATGTGTAAACAAAAACATGACGCAGCGGAATAAAAATTAATAAGGTCATATCTTTCTGATATAATCTGAACTCTGAAGGATCTCGTGGGTAAATCACGTGCTTCCTGAATCTTTCTGATATAATCTGAACTCTGAAGGATCTCGTGGGTAAATCACGTGCTTCCTGAATCTGGCCAATCAACCCAGCAGTGGGGTGATATTACAATGGTGAATATCACCCACACAAATCACAGTGCAAATGGTTTGATCGTTGTTTTTGGGAGAGAGTCAGAGAGAGAGGAGAGTCTGGGAAAAATTGGTTTTGGGTAAAAACCCCATCACGTATCTGATATACGTATCTGATTCAATATATTAGATTAACCATATAATCTGATATATAACCAATATTTATCTATCCATCTATCCATATCTATTGATATGATAGATATAGATATCCTGAATGGTTATCCAAATAAGTTTTGAATTTAAATTCAAACTTATATGGATAAGGTTCAAAAGGTTCAGGTTCAAAAAGTGCAAAGGGTCATGCCACATGGGCGCCCAATTTCTAACATTATGAATATATATAATATATATTATAATGATAATATATAATAAACCTTAAACCTTAAGGTTGTGTTTGGTTGAAGGATTTGATAAGAGAAATGGAAATGTAAAAAGAAATGTATTCCCACTTTTTGTTAGGTTATAATAGAAAATACAAGGGAAAAGAAAGTGAAAGGGAAATGCAATCCGACATTTTGTCTTTTGGATTTACTTAGACTCTTTTCTTTCTTTATTTGTCAACTCATTCAAATATAGTTTGGAATTCAAATCCTACCAATTCTTTCTCCTTTTCATTTTTATTTCCATTTCCCTTTCCCTTTCCCTTTCCCTTTCCATTTCCCTCATAAAGTCCTTCGATCAAACACATCCTAAGTATCCATAGTATATTATATTAGAAAGTTCTTGTGTCATATCTAACCCACGGTCTAAACCTTCGATTTGATTTGCATCATTTTCTTGCTTAGAAGCTTATTATCTTCATTAGTCAATTCGGCTGTATCTTTTGGGAGTTGGATAATCTTCTTTATAGCTATCCTTTTTCCATTACTTCTTGGTAAGCTTTACAGCCACCACTTCCGATGACTTCAAGAATTGCTAGTCCATTTTCTTTCTCCAAAAATGCCAAGTACTCCGCTTTTTTTTATTAACATGCTTCAGATCGGTGGACTCGAGTTCTTTTCTCTGTCCCTAATCCAAACAAGCAGGATCTTAAATAGGACCGAAAAGACTAGCCTAGAGACACTCCTCTCCAGTGCTTCAACTAGGAATTCAAGAATCCACCCAGCTATTTTCCTCCTGCTTTGCTTATGATTATGTGTTGCTACTGCTATGTTAGCTACAGTTGTTTGTTTCCAAGTAAAGGGAAAGATGAATTGATACAGCTAATAATATATATTATATATAATAACAAACCTGAAACCTGAAACCTTAAATATATATAATATATATTATACTATTACTACTATTATGTTAGCTATACGTGTTTGTTTCCAATCAAGAGGAGGGATAAACTGATACTACTAATAATATATATTCTATATAATAACAAATCCTAAACTGTAAATATATATAATATATTATATTAGAAGGTTCCTGTGTCGTATTTGACTCACGATCTGAATCTTCGATTTGATTTGCCTCATCTTCTTTTTCAAAAGTTTACTATCTTCATTAGTCAATTCTACTGCTTTTTTTGGGGGGGTTGAATAATCTTCTTTATGGTTATCATATTTCCGTCCCACCACAATTACGTATAAACTATACAAAATAATTATTGTACATACTTGAAAAACTTGACTAGCATGCCAATGTCGATGGATCCATCCAATTGTAATGGTCAATAACCTACTAGAAGGCAACATAGTTGTACCATGTGTAAGCAAACCAACGATCAACATATAGGTATCGGTTAAGTCATGTAGCACCAATATGTGGAGTTTATAACTTTTTTTTTTTTTTTTTTTTTTTTAGAATTATAAACATACCATAAATATCATAAAATATTGTTTACATACTTCGCCAGCTTATGAGCCAACTCGACTACTTGTCTGTTCACTTTAGAAATACATAGAAAACCAAAATATTGTATACACCTGCACAACTTGATTATGAGACAAATTATTAACAATTCAACAACTGTTAGTGTGTTCAATAGGTATAGTAATATTAGTGGATGGTGCCTGCTCTATTGTGTTTAGGCTTCGAATCAATTATCTATGCACTTCATTTGCCAGAAAAATGGATTGGCCAATAGACAAGATCTACAATCTAGCTCAAAGGAAGCCCTTGACACGATCCACAATCTATCTTAAATGATCAAAGTGAAAGGGTACCTTCAGGTGAGTAGATCTAAGGATCCAAGTGGAAAAAAGTTAAGTTTAGAGAGAGAAAAGAGGAATCACGATTTGAGAGGAAAATGAGAAGGAAAAAATAAGAGAAAAGTGTTTTGGAACCTATTTATGGTGGCTAGGTATTAATAGAATAATAGCTTCACAGTCAAATGAAAAGAACAAGTCAAAAATCTCCAAAAAGTAGGGCCTAAGTTGAACAAAAATCCGAAAAAGGCTCATAGGGGTCAACTCTTGAGACAATTGTGTCGACCCTCAAGAAGAAAATGCTGAAACAAAAATGTTGACTGCAGACAAGGGTTGACCCTAGGAAACCATGGTGTCTATCTTATTTTTCAGTAGACAACCCAGAACAAAACAGCAAAGGAAGGGTCAACCCTAGGAACCCATGGTGTCGACCCTATTTTCAATAGGAATTTCTAAGATTGAGCAGCAAGATATTGTCGACACCACCCAGATTGGTGTCGATCCCAGAGGCCAACAACAGGACAAGTGTCAACACCACCAAGACTGGTGTCTACCCCAGATTTTAGTAGTCACACCAAGAGCACAACAACAAGGTGGTGTCAACACCACCATGACTAGTGTCGACCCTAGGAGTGTAACAAACAAAGAAAAGAAGGCAGTGTCAACACTACCAAGGACAGTGTCGACCCTCAAAGCCAAAACCCAACAAGAAGAGAGGGAAAGACGACCGCTACGAATATGGTTTCTTGGATTCAAAAGTAATAAATGGGTCGGGTCTAAGCCTGAATCGCTATAGTCAATGGACTGGATAATAATATTCTTGTCTTTAGTTTCCTTGATTGAATTTACCCACGATTCCTTAAAGCTCACCGAATTTCCATAAGTCTAATCCTAATGAAGTGCCTTTCCAAATCCTTTGTGAAACATGACATTAAAAAACAAATTCTCCAAAGTTTCCTCATCCTCATTACATCATGCATACACCAAATCAACATGAATTCCTCTCTTTCTAAGTTGTCATCTTACAAGGATAATGTTGTAGAGACACTTCCAAATAAATACACTCCATTTAGGTGGAATCTTAATTCTCCAAAACCACTTTCTTATTGGAAAAACTTGCTCCTCTCTGTAAAGATCATTATGTTGGACATGACTAATCGCACAAAAGTACCGTGACTTAACAAAATATTCGTCACTTTTAGTCTTACTCCAAATTAGCTTATCTGAACATGGTTATATAGGTATATGGATTTCGAGAATGGGTTTTATGCAGTTTGCAGGAAAGAACCACCTTGCCTCCAACAATGATTCTGATTATCTTTAAACTGTGAAACATTCAATGAGGTAAAATAATTTGATAGCCATGTTCCCCTTAGCAAATGATTCCTTCGAGATATCCATTGATCCTCGAAAGGATAATGAATTTCCTGTCAACCACTATCCAATGAATGCCCTTCTTCATTCTCAATCCAATAAAATACTCCTTCAACCCCACGAAGCCATCCTAGGTTGTTTAACATCCATATGAAGGACTTGGTGAAACGATAATTGCCCAGGAGCACTTTTGCTAGTAGCGACTGTGGATTTGAGATCAGTTTCCATGCTTGCTGGGTGAGCAATACTTGGTTAAAACAACCCAAATCTCTAAGTCCTAATCCACTACAACCTTTTAGTGTACAAACACTACCCAATTTCTTTCAACAAATACCACCCCCTTATTTGAGTACCACAGAAAACGATGAATTACAATTGTTATATGTTTCAAAAAAGCTTGTGGTACTTTAAAAACAGAGAGAAAATAGCTATGGATGGACTGTAAAGCATGTATTACCATGACACCCCTCCTAGCAAAATTTAAAATGCAACACTTCCATCCTTGAAATTTATTCTTAATTTTATACACCAAGTACTTAAACACATCCCTCTTTGATCAGTCCAAAAAATCCAAAATTGCCTCTAGATAAACACCCGGCCAGGATACGAGTTTGAAGTGGAAGACACTAATCTTTGGTGACCTAGACTCATCTTAGAAATTAAAAATAATTCGGACTTCTTCAAATTAGTTCTCAACTCCGTTTGTTCCCAAATGGCATTTAAGAACCATTGGAGGCTTCAAGCTTCATTTGCCTTAAAATGCATGAAGATGAAACAATCATCCGTGAACAAAAGATGTGAGATGGGTAGCGAATTCCTGAATCCGGATCCTCCGTCGCCCTTTCTTGCGGCACGCCCCTATCGCCCTCCAAAACGACGTCGTTTTGGAGGGTTTTTTTTTTTTTTTTTCTTTTCCTCTTCTTCTTTCCCTCTCACTGATAACTCTCTCTCTCTCTCTTCCTTAACATCAGTCTTCTCTGTTCATACCCAAAACCGCCATGAATTTGCAAGACCCACCTTGGAGTTCTATCAAAGAATAAAACCCAGAAATCAAAAAAATCAGAATAGGCAACCATGAATTCGATCTCTATCTTCCTCTTTCTCACCACTCTCTCTCTCTCTCTCTCTCTCTCTCTCTCTTCACAAAACCCATTTTCTGGGTCTCCAAACCAGAGGGGAAAAAACATCTAATCCAAAAGCACATGATAGGATCTGGAGACAAGAACGGGCCAAAAAAAGAAGAAAGAAGAACGAGGGAAAGGGGTAAAGCAAAAAGAGGGAAAGGGGGAAGCAGAGGGGAAAATCAAAATAAGAAAGAAGAAGAAAATCATAGCCTTCTTCTGGGTCTCCAAAACGAAAAGGGGGAAAGCACATCAGATGAAATTATTTTTGTTTTCATCTTTTTCTGCTCTTTCATCATCAATTTCAAACCCAAAAATTATTCTTTCTACTCTGTTTTTTTATTGTTTACATTTCTTCAATTTGGATTTTGATTGGTGAGTTTTGAAATTGGATTTGATATATATTTTTTTATTTTATTTTTGTGGAGTTTATACCTATCAAGAGGCTCTGTCAGAGAATTTATAATTGAAATATGGAAGGGACATCGCTACAAGCTACCTTCTTCTGTATATTCTTTTCAAAAGTTGATTCATTTAGAACTGTTTAACTGTCTAGTAAAACGCAAGCCAACATTCAATGGCTTTAGGAGCTTGAAGAGCCTTGATCTTCAGCACATTACCATGGACCAAGATGTGCATATCAATGAGTCCATCGGGTTTCCTAGAGGTTTCACTTTCAGCTTTTGTTGTTTTTGTTGGATTCTGGCTCTTACAGTTTCCTTGAGTTTGAGGCCCCATTTGTTTTGGGTGAAAGAGAGGGTATTGGGATTGCTAATACCAAGGTATTAGCAATAGCCTTGTTTGTTTTGGGAGAAGGCCTTGGGATTATTAGTCCCTTGGTATTACTAATACCCTTGGAGAGGGGATTGGTAAGGAGGAGGTAGAGATAGTATTAGAAAAATAGTGAGGGGATTAGAAATTTTTTTATTTTTTTTTATTTTTTATATATTGGAAATTTTTTTTAAAATATAATTTTTAATTTTTTATATTTTTTTATTTGTTTTATTATTTTATATAAAAATAATTTAACAATTCCTCACTACTAATCCCCTCACTATCAATCCCCTCACTACTAATCCCCTCACTATCAATCCCCTCACTATCAATCCCCTCACTAACAATCCCCTCACTATTAATCTCCTCACTATCAATCCCCTCCATTCTATCTCCCAAAACAAACGGGGCATGAGGGTGATGAGGTACCAACTCACAAGTTCTTTCTTGAAAATTCTTATCTACCATTTTTTTGGGGGAGTGCTGTATGAATATTTGATGGGTTTTGGTTTTGATGATTTGTTTTGGGTATGAACAGAGAAGACTGATGTTGAGGAAGAGAGAGAGAGAGTTATCAGTGAGAGAAAAAAAAAAAAAAAAAACCTTCCAAAACGACGTCGTTTTGGAGGGCGACAGGGGCGCGCTGCAGGAAAGGGCGACGGAGGATCCGGATTCGCGAATTCCTACTAACAGAAATCCCCATACAGGTGCCTTGGTTATTTAAATGATCAACCCCTTCGAAAGGGCTTGCGTGATGATAAGAAAGAGACAAGAAGAAAGTAGATCTCCCTACCTAAGCCATGCTTTTGGAAGGAAAAGTTTAGAAGGTTATCGATTAACCAACACTGCAAAAGACACAGTGGAGAAACACTGTGACAACAATTGAACCCATTTCTCAAAAAAACCTACCATGCGCAGTATATTCACCAAGAAAGTCCATCTCACTCGATCATAGGCCTTATTCATTATCTAATTTTTTCCAAGATAGGCCTTCTTATCCCTCCACTTATGTCTAATGAACTCACTAATTTCATGGGCCGACATTATATTATCTTAAATGTGCTAACCCCTACAAAAAGCATTTTGATTGGGTGAAATTAAAGGGTTATTCGAGATATTCTAAATAAGTATATTTTTTTACTTTTGGACTAAAAAGTCAAAAAAAAAAAGAAAAGATGATTGTTTGAAATAACTTTTTGATGTTTTATGAAAAAAATGGTGTATTAAAAAATTGTATAAATTAGTGTATAGAAGAAGTTTTTTGGCGAGTAGGTAGTACGGTGGGCAGTATGGTGGCAGCATTGTACAGAATAGTGTATAGGAGGTGCTTGCCTCATTTTCGGGCATTGAATTGGATGGTGCTATTCAGCTTGTAGGGGCCCACCATGGGTCTCAATTTGCTAATCGGAACTGTTCAATGTGTAGAACTTGTTGAGTACTATATGCTTGTAAAAAATCATATCGATCGGATATCAATAGTTATCTGATTAGATTAGTTTTTTTTGTCAACTGTTAACTATAACACTATCTATTTTTTTTTAATACAAAACTGATTTGATTATATAGTTAGCGATATCCGATCAACGTGATTTTTTATAAGCATATAGTACTTGACGACTTCTACACAATGAACGGTTCAAATTATCAAAACGGGATCCGTGATGGGCTCCCACGCGACGAACAACACTGTCTTGTTTGTGCACCCGCTTGTTTCCTTTATCCAACCAAAGTTAGCTAAAGTACAACTCACGTGAGAAGTGAGTTGTATCTTTTTTTTGTGTAAAATTAATTTTTTTTATATTTTTTTAGTGAATAGTAATAATTTTTAAATTTTTTTTAATAATTTTTTGACTTTTTTAATAGATGTCAAATCAACTCTAAAGTAGGAAGTACTAATCCAAAAGTATGAGACTAGATATTATGTGATCATTAGAGAATCATGACCTACGCCTAGATATTTTGTGGATTAACACATTAAAAAAAGTCACTATAATTATATTAAAAATATTAGATTAATTATATATATATTTTTAAATCTTAAAAGAATTCGATTGTAAATTACTCAAAAAGATACATATGCTGTGGTAGAAAAATAAAAAATTAATATTTGACTAGCAGCATGGGTTTCGAATTTGCCGTATTGTTTCATAGTTAGAATGTCTGTACTGTTTATCATATAATAATAGTACTATTGCAATAAAATAATGGTTAGCTCTATTGACAGGGAAATAGTACCTATTACCAGACTAGTATACAAGTCTACAATATAAATAAACAGTTGTACTTGCTTTGCCAAAAATAAGAATCTCTCTGGCAATAGTAGAAGGCCAAAATAATTTAAAATCATAAACAACATCGAGATATTTATAAGCAGAACAAGAAGGTTACTGTGGGACAGTAGAAACGAATGAGAAAGGCCTAGAAAGTGACGGAAAATCTTCCGGATACTTTTCTCGGGCAAGAAAACGGGGGATTGTCTTCGGACCAGTTCTCGGACTCAACAAACTAACAATTCTTGCCTCGCTTGATTTTGTTTGGCTCCATTTTACTGCACCGTGAGTCTTCATCGCAGTCAAGTTTTGATTTTTTTTTTTTTTGATTTAATTTATGACATTTGTTTGTCTTTTGATTTGCATTGTGTTTCTCTTTCTGATTTGATCGTGAAACCCAAATTGGGTATGTGTATATCGAACTAGTAAATTTTATAGGATTACATTTGTAGTGACTGAAATGAGTGATAGATTCATTGATTACAGCCCATTTCCATTTCCAACTGTTCACTCAATTGCGTTTTGCTATCTAAATCAGGGGGGTTTATTAGTTTCAACTTTTGTTTGTGGGTATTTTTATTGATTGTTAGACATTAATCTGAATGCAAACCTTCCACACAAAGATTCTTTTAATCTTCCCAGAAGTCAACTTTGTTTTTGGTTTTCATCAACTCTTTTTTTCTTTGGTCACAATTTTCATCAACTGTTTAAGAGACCCATTTGATTCTGAAATATAATTCCCAATGATGCTTTTCATTCCATATTTTGGGTTCAAATTTAATGGGATAGAACTTACTGGGTATCTTTTATTTTAGTCTTTGATAAGATGGGTTTGTTATTTATTTTTCCTTTTAGGGTTTATTGGAACTATGAATGCAAAACCCAAGAGGAGAACAGAGAATGGGGATGCCGGTGAGGACCTGGTTCTTGCAACTTTGACTGGGAATGGTGAGGATTTGGGTACTATGGTCAAGCATGCTTTTGAGTTGGGCAAGTCTGAAGCACTTCTTCAGCAACTTAAGATTGTGGTCAAGAAGAAGGAAGTTGAGATTGAGGAGCTCTGTAAGCTACACTATGACGAATTTATTTTCGCTGTTGATGAGCTCCGCGGTGTCCTGGTTGATGCTGAAGAGCTAAAAAGTGAGCTTGGTAGTGATAATTTTAGGTTGCAAGAGGTTGGGAATGCTCTTCTTCTCAAACTTGATGAACTCCTGGAATCTTACTCGATCAAGAAGAATGTTACTGAAGCCACTAAAATGTCGAGCAATTGTGTTCTAGTGTTGGATCTATGTGTGAAGTGTAACAATCACATTTCTGAAGGGCGGTTTTACCCTGCTCTGAAAACCATTGATCTGATTGAGAAAGTTTATCTGCAGAATATTCCTGTTAAGGCGCTCAGGATGCTTATTGAGGAGAGAATACCAATAATAAAATCACATATTGAGAAGAAGGTCATTAGTCAAGTTAATGAATGGTTAGTTCTCATTAGGAGCACTGCAAAAGATATTGGACAAACAGCAATAAGATATGCTGCATTGGAGCGTCAGAGGGATGAGGACATGCTAGTTCGTCAGAGGAAAGCTGAGGAACAGAGTTATTCAGGGTCTGAAGATTTTACATATACTTTAGATGTTGAAGAAATTAATGAAGATTTTGTTCTGAAGTTTGACCTTACGCCTGTTTACCGGGCATATCACATTCACACTTGCCTAGGAATCCCAGAGCAGTTTCGTGATTATTATTACAAGAATCGGTTGTTGCAGCTAAATTCAGACTTGCAAATGTCTTCTGCACAACCATTTCTTGAATCCCATCAGACCTTTTTAGCTCAAATTGCAGGGCATTTTATAGTGGAGGATAGAGTCTTAAGGACTGGTGGTGGGCTATTGTTGGCTAATCAGGTTGAGACGATGTGGGAAACAGCTGTTGCTAAAGTGACATCAGTGTTGGAGGAACAGTTTTCCCATATGGATACTGCGAGCCATCTTCTCTTGGTCAAGGATTATGTGACTCTTCTTGGGGCAACACTAAAACAATATGGCTATGAAATGGCCCCAATTCTCGAGATTCTCAGCCATAGCCGGGAAAAGTACCATGAGCTTCTTTTAACAGAGTGTCGACAACAAATCACTGATGTTCTTGCCAATGACACTTGTGAGCACATGGTTATGAAAAAGGAGTCAGAGTACCAAACAAATGTCCTGATGTTCCATCTTCAAACCTCAAATATAATGCCAGCCTTCCCCTATATTGCACCATTCTCTTCCATGGTACCTGATTGCTGCCGCATTGTTAGATCATTCATAAAGGACTCAGTCAATTATTTGTCTTACGGGGGCCAAATGAATTTTTTTGATTATGTGAAGAAGTATCTGGACAAGCTCTTGATTGATGTATTGAATGAAGCCATACTTAATATGATTAACAGTGGTATTGCAGGTGTCTCTCAAGCAATGCAGATTGCTGCAAACATAGCTGTTCTTGAAAGAGCTTGTGATTTTTTTCTTCAAAATGCGGCCCAGCAATGCGGGATCCCAATCCGGTCAATTGAAAGACCTCAGTCTAGTTTAAAGTCAAAGGTGGTTCTTAAAACATCAAGAGATGCAGTTTATCTTTCTCTGCTAAATTTGGTGAACTCCAAGTTAGACGAATTTATGGCACTAGCGGAAAATGTGAATTGGACTCCGGATGATACACCGCTGAGTGCACATGAGTACATAAATGATGTGGTTAATTACCTCGACACCATTATGTCCACTCCTCAGCAAACTTTACCTCTGGATGCTTCATATAAGGTTGGGAGTGGGGCTCTTGAGCATATATCCAATTCTATTGTGGCAGCTTTTCTTAGTGACAGCGTGAAGAGGTTCAATGCTAATGCAGTTGTGGGCATCAACAATGATCTGAAGGCATTAGAATCTTTTGCAGATGAGAAGTTTCACAGTACTGGATTGAGTGAGATATACAAGGAAGGTAGTTTTCGTGGCTGCTTGATTGAAGTAAGGCAATTGATAAACCTTCTGTTAAGCAGCCAGCCTGAGAACTTCATGAATCCTGTTATAAGGGAGGGAAACTACAGTTCTTTGGACAACAAGAAGGTGGCTACTATCTGTGAGAAGTTCAAGGATTCTCCTGATGGGCTCTTTGGAAGCCTTTCAAGCAGAAGTGCGAAACCAAATGCTCGCAAGAAGTCAATGGACGTCTTAAAAAAAAGATTGAGGGATTTCAACTAAGAGAGGTTGCAGATCTAGCTGGATTAGAAGCAGCTGAACTTTCTTCTTTAATGTTTAGGATAATATATATATTATTATTTTTATTTAATGATACTTCTGAATTAATTTCCCAAAGTAAGTTTTTTTAACATTACTTTGTTTCAAATGTTCCAATGTTTTCTCATCAAATTTGTTGCTGTGGCGTTTGGAAATTTCCTTGAAACTTTTTCTATAGAAAGTTGGAAATATAAGCTCAATAGCTGCTGGTGGCTATTCAATAGAGTACTTAGAACTCTAGGTACACAGCTGTCACATCGTGTATTTAGTACTATGGTTTCTCTGTAGTCCAATATAATGTAAGCTTGTCTATGTGTATATTTGCATTATTACTTTATTACACTTCTCTGGAAAAAAGGGCTCTTTTTTGGGGATCTTTTATGAGTTGAGTAAGAAAAGGAACAATACAACAATCTACATTTTTTGGGCTGTTCGAACCTGGTGGTTGTGCATTATTACTTTGTTGCACTGGCGTGATCTGATCTAAAAGAGCAACAATTAGTCTATGCTCCGACCTGTGGTTTTTCTTCTCTTTATAAGTTAAACTTTGGCAGTCGCAAGGTATTGTTCATCATAAATTACTTAATTCAATGGTTTATTATGTACTGCATACTGACCGATACTCCACTTTTTCACTATCTCTTTCTTTGGTGTACTTGTAGTGTCATATCTATACATTGATGACTCCAAATATGGCATTTAATGTTTGGAGTGCATCCATACATACGAGATCTTAATATTTTTTCATTGATGTCAGGATTCAGGATCAGGATTTAAACTACAAATTTAAGTTATCTGACTTGATTATTGAGTGGTAATATGTGCGTCTTTTGTTGCTTGGTGTTGGTTTTAGATTTGTATGCTATTGGATTGAGACTGAGGATCAGTAGGAACTTTTGACAATTTTAGTTTGGAAAAAAAAAAATGTTTATTTTTAAGTGTCTATGGGTATAATTGGACTAGCACTTTGCACCTTTATGCTTTTGCTTGTTCTGTGAAATTCATTTCCCTACAGAATGTAATGTGTATCGGCTTTTGCTAGTCATTAAACAAACTGTCTTTTTAGAATTATAATCTTTATAGGCTTAGAAGTATAATCAATGAAGCTTTGTTACTGAATTTTCTTGGTTATGTAGAGCTGTTCAACGAAGCTGAGCAACTACTGGACAATAACAGAAAAGGGATTTTGATTAGCGCTTGCGTTTCTAACTATTGATTTCTATGTAACTATGTCTATAGTGAAGATCATTAAACTTTCTGTGGATATGTTTGTCACTAGTTTATTTTAATTTTTGCAGATAAGATAGGGAGCAATGGTTGTTCTGAGGCAACACATGGATCAGAATATCCAGGTATATGGCAACCAAGCCACAAGTTAATTGGACTAATTTTGTTAAATTTTGATTGGAATGCCTTACCCGGAGAGGGATCCTCCATCTGAGTGTCCTCTGTCTCTAATGTACTTCCAACTACACAGGGTAGTGGAAATTTCAAAACACTAGATTGATAGCAGAGAATATATATTTTGTATATATCGAATTCATAATATAGAGAAGCTCTGAGTACAAATATATATAACCTAAATGAAATCAAACCCTAATAACATAAAAGACTAAACTACCCTTAGTAACTAATATAAAATACAATAAAATACACAATCTTCACACCCCCTCTCAAACTGAGGATGCGAGTGCAGAAAGTATTGAAAGTTTGCCAAGAAGAAAATGGAAACGATCAACAGTGTGAGTCTTCGTAAAAAAATCGGCCAATTGAAGAGAGGATGGAACAAAAGGGAGAGTAATAGTGGCAGCCTGAAGATGATGTTTGACAAAGTGACAATCTATTTTAATATGTTTGGTCTGCTCATGGAAGATTGAATTATGGGCAATTTGGACAGCACTCTAATTATCACAATACAACGGAGTTGGATCAAAAAGAGAGAGACCCATATCAGAAAGAAGCCATCGAAGCCACACTATTTTGGAAGTAGCATGAGCCATGGCACAATACTGAGCCTCAGTGGTGGAACGATTAACACTGTTTCTTATTCTTCTAAGATATGATAGAATCTCCTAGAAAAACAAAAAGATCATAAGTGGATTTGCGATCATAGATGTCACCCGCCTAATCAGCATCAGCATAGGTGCAAAGAGTCAAGTCTGAAGAGGCAGACAACAGCAGACATTGCAACAGAGTGCCACAAAGGTAGCACAAAGTACGGAGTAAGGCAGCTTAATTTGTAAAACGAGAAGCAGAAACAAATTGACTAAGAATGTGCACAGCATAGGAGATGTCCGGATGAGTAACAGTGAGATAAACAAGACACCCAACCAACGCGCGATATAAAGTAGGATCCTCAAGAGGAACGCCATCATAAGTAGAAAACTTAGCATGCAACTCAATAGGAGTGTTGACAATTTTGTCATCAGTGAGATTGGCACGAGAAAGAATATCATGAGCATATTTAGTCTAAGAGAGAAGATACCCAGTAGGAGAAGTAGTAATCTCAATGCCAAGAAAATGCCGAAGAGACCCCAAATCCTTCATTTCGAACTCCCGAAATAACCGATGCTTAACCTCTTTGATAGTACTAGAATCAGAGCCGGTGATGATCATATCATCCACATATAAAAGATGGAGAACAAGGCCAATAGAAGTACGCCGAAGAAAGAGAGCACAATCATGATGAGTAGGATGAAAACCAAGTTGAAGTGCAACAGAGTGAAATTGCTCATACCAAGCATGAAGAAACTGCTTGAGACCATATAGAGCACGGCAAAGACGACAAACAACACCGGAAGGGTGAGAAAGACTTGGTAGAGGGCGCATATACACTTCTTCAGCGAGATGCCCATTCAGAAAAACATTTTTGACATCTAGCTGAAATAAAGGCCATTGATGGTAGCAACAACAGAGATAAGATTGCGAATAGTAGTCATCTTGGCAACGGGGGCAAAAGTCTCATCATAATCAATCCCATACTCCTGAGGAAGACCTAGGGCAACCAAATGAGCTTTGTATCGTTCCAAAGAGCCATCAAAGAGGGTTTTGATCTTATAGACCCATTTACATCCCACAACATTCTTACCAGCCGGTAATGGAACCAAATCCTAAGTCTGAGTGTTAGCCAAAGTAGTTAACTCGTCATTCATGGTAGTAATCCAATTTGGATTATGACAGGCCTCCTTGTAGGACCTGGGCTCAAAATAAGTATAAAGACAAAAGAGAAAAGACTGATAGGAAGGAGAGAAACATGTATTACCAAAGCCAAGCCAGTTTGGAGGATGATGGTCACGCTTTGGAAAGCGATGTGCAGGAGGAGTGAGATCCAACGAAACAGTTAGAGGGGCAGTAGAGCCAGAGGCAAGCGAGCTTGGAAGTGCTTTGCGACGCTAATAAACAAGAAGAGGAGCAGGGGAAGCGGGAGCTGGAGAAGGAGTTGGAAAAGTAGGGGAGGGTGTAGCTGGCGAGGTATCAGGAGTGCTAGTAAGAGGCAAGGTAGAGACCTCAAGATCAGAAACAAACTCATCGGCAGAAACTGCAGGAGGAAATGGATCAATATGAACCAATTCATCCCTGGTAATAGGGACAGGGGTGGAAGGTGTAGTGTAGTAGGGTAGTTTTTCTAAAAAGGTGGCATGCCTAGACACACATAGCTTTTTGGTGACAGGATCATAACACCGATAACCTTTCTGATTAATGCCATACCCTAAAAAGACACATAGGACACAATGAAAACTAAGCTTAGAGTGCTCCTGTTTAGGAAGGAGCACAAAGCATGCAGAACCGAAAATACGAAGAAGAGAATAATTGAGAGTAACACCAAGAAGACGCTCATTTGGAGATGAGCCTGAGAGAAGAGTAGGCATCCGATTGAGAAGATATGCTGTAGTGAGCACAACTTCTCCCCAAAAGACAGGGGATAAAGGACGAGAGTAGCAAAGAGTAAGCTATATTAAGGAGATGGCGATGTTTGCGCTCAGCGCGACTATTTTGGGCAGGAGTGTTAGAACACAAAGACTGATGAATACTACCATGAGTAGCTAAAAACTCCTAAAACGCAAACAAGTAATACTCACTCTCCAAATCAGAATGGAGAACTTTAATGGTGGTGAAAAATTGATTTCAAATTATGGAGTGAAAATTAGAATATATTTTGTAAAAATCAAATTTTCGTGTCATCAAATAAATCTATGTAAACCGACTGTAATCATTCACAAAAGACGCATAATATTGCGAACCATTCTTGGTATATGGGAAGGATCCCAAACATCAATATGAACCAATTGAAAAAGAGAAGATGAAATACAACTACTTTTTTTAAAAGGAAGAGCAGACATTTTAGCCAATTTACAACAACGACACTCAGAATTATCATCAATGGGAAAATTGCCTAAGTGTCCAGACTGAACTGACATCCTCAAACGGTCATTCGACAGATGACCTAACCTAGAATGCCAAATCTAAAATAAAGAGGACTTATTGTTTAAACAAAAAGAAGACAAAGCAGTAGAAGACACGTCTAGAGGAACATGTAAGCTGCCTAAGATATATCGTTCTCTAACTCTACGCCGGATCCCAATCTATCTCTTGGAGACTCGATCCTGCACAACATAATGAGAGGAAGAGAAACTAACATCAAAACCGGAATCAGGTAATTGACTAATAGAAATAAGACTGAGTGAGAGGTTAGGCATATAAAATACAGGAGAAAGAGACAAATGAGAAGAGGAAATAGAACCAATAGAGGATACATGCATAGAAGAACCATTAGCGGTAGCAATAGTGATAGGAGAAGAGGGGGAGACACAATGACTAAGGAGAGATGCAACAAGGGTCATATGATGTGAACAACCAGAATAAAAAATTCACGAAGTGTGGATATTACCTGAAAAGGATGAACCAGACAAACCTAACTAAGTGGTAGTCATAGCCGAAGCTTGGGACGAAGGATTTAGATTGGCCACCATGAAAGACTTGAACTACTCAAACATAGACTGCATATTGGAAGACGGACCATTTTTAGAAACTGGTGTAAAAAAGGTGGTAGATGAGCGAGATCCCGAAGATGTTGGCTTAGAGGACAGTGGACTAGATGTACGACCCTTAGGCTGTAGAAGTTTAGGACAAGCATGTTTCCAATGGCCTCTCTGATGACAGAAGTTGCACTCTTCCATGGAAACTCGAGGCTTGGGCTTACCAATAACCTGAAATAAAGGAGATGGTGGGGTGGGCAAGAGCGGATGAGTGGTAAAAACTAACTGGGAGGTTGGTGTTAGCATATTAAACTCACCGAAAGTGTTTGTTAGCATATTAAACTCACCGAAAGTGTTAGCATTTTTTTATTTTTTTTATTAAGCCGAAAGTTGCACTAGTTGCACTGTATTAGCTTTTGTATTATTCTATCTCTCTTGTAAACCCTAAATCCTCAGTTATAAATAAGGGATGATATTCAATCATACCCTAAGCTGGTTATTCAAGCTTCATGGTATCAGAGCTGAACCTCTAGGGTTCGAAGCTTACCTCGGTTGATCGTCGATCAGTCGATTTCCAGTCGCCATCGCCACTCGGTTGCCTTCCCTCCGTCGACCAGTCGCCATCGCCACTCGGTTGCCTTCCCTCCGTCGACCTCCCTCGTCGATCTCAGTCGACCGACTCGGTTGCCTTCCTCGTCGATCTCAGCAGCTCAGTCGATCTTCTTCCTCAATCACCGTCAGCCTTCGTCGATCTTCCTCAGTTGCCGTCGCCTCTGCATCGACCCTCCTCAACCTTCATCGAGCTCCTCCAGCCGCCGTCTACCTTCGCCGAGCCTTCTTCAGCCGTCGTCAGCCTCGCGCCGCCGCCTCTCTGGTATTCTCTCATCTCGGTGTGGTCTGTATACACAAGGTACCAATACATCTATGTAAATGAATACCTAAATAAATAAATATATATGAATACCTAACTAAATAAATATATACAAAAAAAAAAAAAAAAAGAAAAAAAGAAAAAAAGGACAAAAAAAACAAAAAAAACAAAACAAAAACCAAAAAAAAACAAACCAAAAAAAAAAAAAACTTTATGATTTCTTAATTTTGTTATGCCTTCATAGTCGTCATTTTTGCCACCATCTTCCGGGTTTGTGATTACCACTAGTTTTTTGTTGCGGGTTTGGTAGTATTGTATCCATGACAGAGTCCTCCAGTGTGTCTCCTTCTTCTCACACACCAAAGAGTGAGAGTCCCATTATACCTACTACCATGGCTGAGAACCCCAACCCTAGTATGAAAATCACCACCTCTCTATTTAATGGTTAGAACTACCTAACATGGTCTCAAAGTTTGACTATGTTCTTGAAGAGCAGAGGGAAGATGGGGTATGTTGATGGCAGGATACAGGCACCAAGTACCACTGACTCAGGTTATGACCAATGGGAGATTAACAACTCTTTGATTATGAGTTGGCTTATCCATTCTATGGTTCCAGAACTTGGTGAGGGCTACTTGGCTATGGAGACTGCCCAGGAAGTTTGGGATGCTGTGGCTGTCACCTATTCCCGCAAAGGGAATTTCTCACAAGCATTTGAGTTGCGCCGCTGTATTGAGAGCTCAATTCAGGGGGAACAGACTGTCCTGCAATATTTCACCTTCCTCACCAACGGCTGGAAACGCCTTGACCACCTGGAAGACTATAAGCCCGTTTGCCCTGCTGATTCTGTCGGGTACAAGAAGTTCCTCGCACGGGAAGGGTCTTTAAATTTCTGGCCGGCCTAAATGTGGAGTATGATCCAGTTCGGGGTCGAGTTCTGAGTATGGACACTCTTCCTTCACTTCAGGAGGCATTTGCCTATGTACAAAATGAGGAGAGTCGCCGGTCTGCTATGCTGTCCCCTGTCTCTACTGACCGTTCAGCATTACTCTCTACTCCTCGAGATGGTCTCAGCCTGACTCCTATCCCTCCATCTACTGCTAAGGAGTCTGTAGTCTGTGATTACTGTAAGAAGCCGCGGCACACTCGTGAGACGTGTTGGAAGCTTCATGGGCCTCCATCTGGGGGTCGAGGTGATCGGTCTGGTTCTCGAGGTGGTCGGTCAGGCCAATCTAGAGGACGTGGTTCCTATTCCCGGGCTCATCAGACTAGTGCCGTTGATCCACTCGATTCTAATTCTGCTCCTGTTGGCCAAACTTCTGATACTGAGCTAGAGGATGCTTTGCGCCAATTGTTGGACCGCCGGTCTTCTCCTAGTACAGCTTCCTCGTCCTTTGCTCGCTCAGGTAACTTAGTCTCTTCTCCTTGTACTTTCCTGTGTCATAAGTCTTTGCCTTGGATCATTGATTCTGGTGCCTCAGATCATATGTCTGGCTCCTCTGACCTTTTCTCTGTCTATAAGCCCTTTTCAGGTCAGGACAAAGTTAGGATTGCCGATGGTACTGTTTCTTCCATTTCTGGAAAAGGTTTAGTCCACGTCACTCCTACCATACATCTGTCTTCTGTTCTCCATGTTCCCAATTTTTCTGTTAATCTGTTATCCTTGAGCCGTATCACCCAGGACTTGAATTGTAGTGTGACATTTTTTCCTGATCATTGTCTTTTTCAGGACCTTGTCACGAGGAGGACGATTGGCAGTGGTAGTGCAGAAAATGGTCTCTACTTCCTAGATCAACCGGACAAACTTGCTTATTCTTCCACCACTTCTTCTACTACCCCGCTGATTTATGGCTGTGGCATCGGCCTCTTGGGCATCCTTCTTTTCATTTACTTAAGCATTTATTTCCTTCTGGTTTCGCCCATCATCATGTGTCTGACTTTCTTTGTGAGTCTTGTCAACTCGGAAAACAGCACAGAGCTTCTTTTGCTCCCAGTTTGAATAAAAGTTTAGTTCCTTTTTCCTTAATACATTCTGATGTTTGGGGTCCCTCTCGGGTTATGTCTGTAAAAGGTCATCGATGGTTTGTTACATTTATTGATGATTTTTCTCGTGCTACTTGGGTGTATCTCATGAAAGATAAGAGTGAGGTTTTCTCTGTGTTTCGCACTTTTCATAAGATGATTTGTACTCAGTTTGGGGCCACTGTCAAAATCTTTCGTTCTGATAATGGTGGGGAATACATAGATTCTGGGTTAGGACAATATTTCTCTACTCATGGCATTATCCATCAGACCTCTTGCACCAATACCCCTCAACAGAATGGTGGTGGCGGAACGCAAAAATCGGCATCTTCTTGACATGGCTCGGTGCATGTGTTTTTCTATGAATGTGCCTCGGCCCTATTGGGGCAATGCTGTTCTCACCGCTGCCCATCTTATTAATCGTCTCCCTACCCAGGTCTTGCAAAACCAGGCTCCTCTTCACATCCTCCTAGGTTCTCAGTCCTTGTTTTCTATTCCCCCCAAAATTTTTGGTTGTGTCTGTTTTGTTCATAATCACTCTCCCTCTCGTGGTAAGTTGGACCCTCGCTCCCTCAAGTGTGTTTTCCTTGGTTACTCTCCTACCCAAAAGGGGTATAAATGTTACCACCCTTCTTCTCGTAAATGGTTTGTGTCCATGGATGTTACTTTCTTTGAGTCCCAGTCCTATTTCTTGTCCTCTCCGGTGTCACCGTCCTCACTTCCGGGGGCTCTAGAGTCCTAGAGCCCTCACTGTCACCGTCCTTGGTGTGAAGTGAGTCCTGTGCTCCCTATGGTGGAACCAATTGTTGAACCAGTTGTTCTTGCACCACCCTCTTCTACTGGGACTCTAGAACCCACTGTCACCAAAGATAAGGTCGGGCATGTTTATGTCCGAGACATAAACAGACAACACTGGATACAAGGGACCACTTCTGCTACTCCACTGCCATCTCCTGCTTCTGATGAGAGTCTAGGTAACTTTGAATCTCTTGAATCCATTGATCTTGATGTTCCTATTGCCAAAAGGAAGGGTGTGAGATCTTGTACTCAACATCCTATCTCACAGTTTGTGTCATACTCTCATTTGTCATCCTCATATAGAGCGTTTGTGTCTAATATTTCCTCTGTTAGCATTCCTAACCATTTTCAGGATGCTCTTGCCACCTCTAAGTGGAAACTAGCTATGATGGAAGAAATGAAAGCACTTAAGAAGAATGGCACGTGGGAATTGACTGAGTTACCTACAGGCAAACGACCTGTGGGATGCAAATGGGTATATACTATGAAACACAAAGCAGATGGGTCTATTGAGCGTTACAAGGCAAGACTTGTGGCAAAAGGGTTTACTCAGACATATGGCATTGATTATCAGGAGACCTTCGCACCCGTGGCTAAGATGAATTCAGTCAGAGTACTTCTCTCTCTAGCAGCTAATCTTGATTGGCCGCTTTATCAGTTTGATGTCAAGAATGCCTTTCTCCATGGTGACCTCGAAGAAGAGGTATATATGGACATTCCTCCTGGTTTTACGAATCATCAGACAGAAGGCAAAGTATGCAAGCTTCGGAAGTCATTATATGGTCTCAAACAGTCTCCAAGGGCTTGGTTTGAGAGATTCACTCAGGCTATGTTTAAATATGGCTTCAAACAAAGTCAGGCAGATCACACATTGTTTGTGAAACATTCCTCACATGGTAAGACTACAGCACTTATTGTTTATATAGATGACATAGTTCTTACAGGCAATGATAGTGAGGAAATACCTCTGTTGAAGAAATATTTAGCTAATGAGTTTGAAATCAAAGACTTGGGAAGCTTGAAGTACTTTCTGGGAATTGAAGTTGCTCGCTCTAAGGATGGGATATTTATCTCACAGAGAAAATATGTGCTTGACTTGTTAAAGGAAACTGGGATGCTTGGCTGCAAGGCATGTGCCACTCCACTGGAACCCAATCAAAAATTGGGGGATGATGAAGGAGGAGAAGTTGTTGATAGGGGGAGCTATCAGCGATTAGTGGGTAAGCTCATTTACTTATCTCACTCCCGTCCTGATATTGCTGTTGCTGTCAGTGTGGTTAGTCAGTTTATGCATGCTCCTCATCAGATTCACCTTGAGGCTGTCATGAGAATCTTGAGGTACTTGAAGTCTGCTCCTGGTAAGGGTCTTTATTTTTCAAAGTATGATCATCTCCGTGTGGAAGCCTATACAGATGCTGACTGGGCTGGATCAGTAAATGATAGGAGATCGACTTCAGGGTATTGCACATTTGTTGGAGGCAACCTAGTTACCTGGAGGAGTAAGAAACAGAATGTGGTTGCCAGGTCAAGCGCAGAAGCTGAGTTTAGAGCTATGGCACAAGGTGTGTGTGAACTTTTATGGCTCAAGTTATTGTTGAGTGATCTAGGTATTGATCAGACGGACTCCATGCGGTTATACTGTGATAATAAGGCCCGCCATCAACATTGCTCACAATCCAGTTCAACATGACAGGACAAAACATGTTGAGATTGATCGCCACTTCATTAAGGAGAAACTCACTAGTGGTACCATTTGTACTCCTTTTGTCCAGTCTGGTGAACAACTTGCTGACATTCTCACCAAGGGGGTTGGGAATAAACCATTTCATAACATATTAGGCAAGCTGGGCATGAGGGATATCTTCGCACCAGCTTGAGGGGGAGTGTTAGCATATTAAACTCACCGAAAGTGTTTGTTAGCATATTAAACTCACCGAAAGTGTTAGCATTTTTTTATTAAGCCGAAAGTTGCACTAGTTGCACTGTATTAGCTTTTGTATTATTCTATCTCTCTTGTAAACCCTAAATCCTCAGTTATAAATAAGGGATGATATTCAATCATACCCTAAGCTGGTTATTCAAGCTTCAGTTGGAGCACCATGAGCTACCTTGAACTGAGTTTCTTCTGCAATAAGCTCACAGATAGCACCATCAACAGAAGGCAAGGGGGACCGATGAAGAATAGCTCCCCGAAGTGGCTCAAATTGATCACGAAGGGCTATAAGAAACTGAACAAGACATTTCTCCCGATACTTGGTATAACTGTCGAGTAACTGCAAATCTGATGGTTCCATTAAAGCAAGCTGATCCCAATAAGTAGTCATCTCATTGTAGAACTCCTGAATAGACTTATCTTTCTGACTCGTACTGTGAATAGACATCTCAAGTTCATATTGTTTTGCAAAGTTAAATTCAAGATACATAGTTTTTAAATAGTCCCAAACTTGTTTAGAAGTAGAATACTTGAAAAAATTCATACTAATGGTAGTGTGAACGGAATTATGAAACCAAATAAGAATTTGAGCATTTGCCTTATCTCATTTAGCAACATCAGCTTCAGTTTCTTTTGATTCCATAGGTCTAATAGTCACACGGATAACATAGTTCCACATGCCTTTACCCATTATAAAGTTCTTCATTACATGAGACCAATAAGAGTAATTGGTACCATCCAACTTAGTGGCGATAGCTTGCAGTTTATCATCAGCCATATTGCTATAATCAAAGACCCCAGTGCCAAAAATAAAACAAAACAGAGTATTACCAGACAAAGAGATGCAAACTGATGCTGAGAGGCTTCAAAGGCTGTGAAAACAGGTGTTGCGAAGGCTTGAGAGAGAAGCCACGAACTGAAAGAGACCCACGAACAGAGCAAGGCAGAACAGGTTGTTGAAGATGCAAGGGAGAGTCACGAATTGGTTGTCAAAGTCAGAGATAGAGAGAGAAGCCACGAACTGATTGTCTAAGTCGACCGAAAGACCAATCGAACACAAGGGAACGACCTGCGAACCACCTGCGAATGGGAGAGATGAGACTTACAAACTGCGAAGTCTTCCTATGATTGCTTCAGAACCCTGGGTGTCTAAGGTACTGCTTTGATACCATGATAACGGAGAATATATATTTTGTGTATATCGAATTCATAATACAGAGAAGCTCTGAGTACAAATATATATAACCTAAATGAAATAAAACCCTAATAACATAAAAGAATAAACTATCCTTAGTGACTAATATAAAATACAATAAAATACACAATCTTCACAGAGATATGGAGAGAAATTTTGGGGATAGTAGGTACTATGCCTTTTACCCTGAACTGTTTGTTTGGTCTCATTTTCTATCAAGGGCATTTATGGGAGTTCTGTACATTTTACTCTGGGTAATTTCATGTCAAAGCTTTTGTTTTGTTTTGTTTTGTTTGTGTTGTCCAAGAGATTGGAGAAGATACAAGAACCTCATCCTTCAGTGTACTCAAACCTGATTGAGATAATGAAGAAAGAAGCTGGTGAAGGCTATGCTAGAAAGGGGACCAGCTGTTGCAGAGCTTTTGTTTGGCTACCAGGTATCTAATCTTTTAAGACTATGTTCAAGGCTAGCTTACCAAATATTTGTCTTACTAAATAAATGCTATAGCATGCTTGGTTAGAGTTTTCCAAAAACTCTTTTCAGAAAATTCTACTTTCTTATTTTCCGTGTTTTTTTTGTTTTTATTGAATTTTTTAATATTTTAAGCAATTTTTTTTACTTTTTAGACATACCTAACATAAATATACCAAAAAAGTAAAAAATTTGTGAAAGAAACCTTTTAAAAATTCACTAAATACCAAAAATACAAAAAAAATACGAGAATTCAGTACATTTTTTATATTCTTATGTATTTATTAATTTTTAAAAATATTTTTTCACAAATTTTTTACTTTTTAGATACATCTAAATAAGGTGCATCTAAAAAACGTAAAAAAAATGTTTAAAATTTTAAAAATATTCACTAAAAACGAAAACACACGAAAACCGAAAAACTCAGTTTTCGAAAAACTTAATCTAAAAAACTCAAACCAAACACACTATTATTTTTTGTTTTGTGTATAATAAAAGAAACCTGGTCTTAAAGAATTTAGTCTATAATTGGTAGGTCATTGTTTTGCTATTATTATACAGGCCTGAATGAAAACATTTGTAAATTTGTTTTTCGTGAATCTCACATTAAATTAATATCTTGTGGTTAAAAATCCAAACTAGATTCCACATGTCCTTGGTTTAGTCTTTTTCTTATTTAAGCAATGCCTAGGTCAGCTTAGTTCATGCTTTACTTTGATTGTAGGTTGAAACACAAAGAGAACTAACATACCTTGCTTTTGTTTTGGGCTGCAACAAGGCTAAACCACCCAAACCAAATTGCACTGCTTTTGGAGGGCTTTATTTGAGTTTTGAAAACTATGTGGAATGCTTACCAAACATTTCTAATAATAGGAATGAACTGCTACACACTAGAGTTATTTTTCCCCTCATCTTATACGTAAGAGTTGGACATGTTTGTTTGACTTTTTATAGGAATCAAAGAAACATCATTTCTTGACTTTTAAGGTTGTTGCTGAAAGGAATGGGAAGTTCAGGACAAATCTTATGAACGGGAGGTTTATTTTGAATATGATTTTATTTGTAGGTTCAAGTTAGCCAAGGCCATACCCAAAAGGTCATCAATTCTAAGTCTCATGATTGAAAACATAGTTAACTTATCCACTATTTTGCCTTATTTTGAAGAGTGAGAATATAATCCCCTTGGGTGGCTAAAGCATTTGCTAATCTTGAATGCTAGATTACTTGGGCACTTCTTACACCATAAAAACATCTCAATACACCTATTTTTTACCTACCCAACCCCTAATTTCTGCCCACCCTTCCCACTACCTGCCACCCATTGCCGCTGATGCCACCCCTTCCCCAACATGCTGCCTCCTCCCCCAGCCCCCTCTCTGTCGCTTCCCCCACCTTCAAGATCTGAAAACCCTAGTGGGGTTGCGTGGTTTGGCCCCACCTCCTCCTCATTCTCCTTCTAGATCTGAAAAACCTGGATAGGGGTGCTGGGGTGTCGCGTTAGTGGTGGGGTTGGGTCGTTCTGGGGAAGTGCTTGGTGGTTCAGGGGTGTGTGTGTGTGTGTGTGTGGAGTTAGGCTTTGAAAAGTTAAGGGTGTAAAAAGAAGAAGAGGTGTTAGGGATGGGGATATATTTGGAATTATAGAGTGTAATGAGATAAAATGAGAAATGAAATTTTAAAAAAGGGTTTACTTGGAAAGTGGATATAATGAGTAGTTTTTGTTGTGTATATAAATGCTTCCATAATTATCCATTTGCAGAGTATGCAACCTGTTGTTCCATGCTGTGGTCAGCGTCTTGTATTTTAGTTAGTTTTTATTTATTTATTTTTATTTTAACTCTTGCCTTATTTATTTATTTAATTTAATTTGTTACCACTAGATGTAAACCATTTAGAGTATGTTTTATATATGCAACACTTGTTATTATTTACTGGTTTCCTTATTTGTTCAAATTTTTTAAAATGACAATAAAGTAAATTTTTGTTGCTTCTCTCTTGTATTTATTTCCTCTCTAACATGGATTGCTTTTCTACCAAAATCTTGTTTGGATTATGTCCATGTGGGACCGAGGAATGTGAAGAGCCATTATGTTTTTGGGTTTTCTGTTGCTTGCCAATGCAATGGTAAATTGGCTTTGTTCATTAATGGGGTAAAGGAAATCAAATGGGTTGTATGCACATGAGGGGCTTGGGAAAGACTTGCATAACGCCACAGTTAGATTGTGTAGGAGGTTGTACCATCCCTAAAGCTACGTTCAAAGAGGGCATGTCGAACTAAGATGAAAAGTGAAAAGGTTTTGGGCTGCACAAGTCTCTATTTCACTTGGGAAGTGAGAGTTGGCTCAGGAAGTGCAATAGTGGTGACCTCTGTATCTCTTCAACCTTCTTATGTATAGTGTATTAGATGTGTTGAATGTGAGAGAGTAGTGAGGAAAAACAAATATGTGAGATGTGAGAGAAAAAAAAAATAATGTGGGACATTGGGGTGAGCGAGGGCTCAACTCAACTATCTCTGTGCCTAGGATTCGGATAGTGGTGTGGGTTTTGAGTATTTTGGCTAACATACATGTATTTTCTATTTATTCATTTAATCGAATACCTCTTTCCCGTGGGCATGGGCATTTTTGTCGAACCACATTACCGTTGGCACATGGGTTTATTTTTCAATGAGTGTCAGTTTGGTGAGTTTATTTTCCTAGCAAGTGGTATAGAGTCAATAGTTGGTGATGATTGGTGATCCTGAGGCACGTTGGCAGCCTCATGCTAGGCCAACGGTCATAGGTGTATTGGGTCAAGTGTCATGAAAGTGGATCATGGCTAAGGTTGATGGTACCGAGGCAACACATGCACGCAAAAAAAAAAAAAAAAAAAAAAAAAAAAAAAAAAGAAGAAAGAAAAAGAATAAAAAAGGCACAGGGAGAGCATGGTGGGTATGTGCAAATGTCAAACAAGGGCGCAAGCTTATGGAATGCAAGGTATGTGTTCAATTATACTCACCAAATGAAGGTGTAAATAGTGCAGGCATTCTGTGTTTATGGGATGTGGCCATCAAACTGAGGGGGTGTCGAGCACCCAGATAGGGGAGTGCAAAGGAATGTGAATATCCATTATTGTTTTTGGTTTTCTTTTGCTTGCCAATGCAATGATGAATTGGCTTTGTTCATTAATGGGCTAATTTGAGGGGCTAGGAAAGTCTTTGATAATGCCAAAGCTTGATTATCTAGAAGGTTGTGCCATCCCTAAAGCTACTAGCAGAGAGTGCACTTGAACTAAGAAGAAAAATGAATAGGTATTAGGCTGCACAAGTCTCTATTTCACTTGGGAAGTGGCAGTTCGCTTGGGAAGTGTATAGTGGTGACCTTTGTATCACTTCAGCCTTCTCATGTATATATATGGGTGTATGAGAGGTGTTGATTGTGAGAGAGAGCAGTGAGGAAAAATAGAGATACAAGGTGTGAGAAAAAGAAAATACTATGGGACAAGATACTATGGGACAATGGGGTGAGCAAGAGCTCAACTACCTTTGAGCATGGGGTTTGGCTAGTGGTTGTAGGTTTTGAGTCTTTGGCCATCTTACATGTTTTTTTCTATTTTATTCATATAGTGGAATATTTCTCTCCTGTGAACGTAGATTGTTTCGCCCAACCACGTTACCATTGGCACATGGGTTTATTTTTCAACAGGGGGGATCAGAATTTTGGTGGGTTTATTTTCCCAACAAATCTTAGTTGTTTCCTTTCAATCTAGTTTAAATCTTTCTTAAATTCTGAAAAAAACAATCAGTGTTGAAAAGATTTTGAACCATCTTTGTATCTTGTTACTAACGACGACTTTTATCCATCTTCCGTTACGGACTTAATTATCTAGTTGAAGTGTTTTCTTATTATGTGTGCCATGAAGAGATGCTAATGGTTAATGCTTTACTCTGATTTGAGAGAGCATGACCAGATTGTCACTGCTTGTTTTGGCTATGTGGATATCTTTAAATGCTGAAATAGTTTGTTGTGGTTGATGTTGGTCATGAAGCATCAGATGGGGAAAGCTCTTGCAAATAGTGGCAAATGAAGGTGTGGATCTCAAAAGTAAGTCTATTGCAAAATTTGTCAGAAAATTTGTTAACGGTACCCAACTGCTGGAGCATGTTTAGTGATGTAATTACATGCACATACACCACGCACCCACACACTCAACACTCAGACACACAATGTTATCCCTCTCTAAACACAAATTCAATTATTGATTTTTGGTGTTGTCCATGAATCATGACGTGCTTAAACTTTTGAAGAAAAAGTTGGACTCTGGAATTATTTATCATACATGCCCACAGTGGTTAGTTTCCTCCATTACCTAGTGATCTTACTTATTTTAGCAACTCTTATGGCTTTCTTTGTGTGGGAAAGTGGTTTGGAAATACTCCTTGGATCCAATGGGACGCTCGAGATCCTCAGCTAAAAACCTGAAAAGGAATGAATACTCCGGTCGGAGGTGCCGGAATTAGCACTCCGACGGACAAGTCAGTGTATGCTCTCTTTGTTACTTGTATCTTAAGTAAAACGTACTAATTTTCACATACCTCTCTTTGATTGTTGTTCTTCTATTTATATACGCTCCTGATCCTCAGGGTAGGGCCCACTTTTGACCCGTCATGTGATTGTTCACTCGCCTCCCCCTTTTGCCATATTCCAACTTTCAATCGGCCCGTCGCTCAACTGATCTTTTTGGCCGATTAATTTATTCGGCATCCAGAACGTACGAGATGGGAGCGAGTATAATATATACCAATTAGCCAAATGTGTACTCGGCCTATCTGCGTCTCCTATTATTCGGCTCCCGCAGTTTAGTAATGGCTATGTTTATTTTTTTGTTTTTATTACAAATTTTTTTTTTTTGAAAATTGTAAACAAAAACTAGTTTGTTGTCTATTTTGTTTTAAAAACTTGTGATTAGTATATAAAATTTAATAATTTCTTGAAACCATAAAAGTTGGTTTCACTTGTTTAGAAAAAAAAATTCTTATTCCTTACTCCTTGTCCCACCCCTCATCACCCATTGCTGGCCACCACATCTAGCCACACCCACCTCCAGCTACCGTCACCCATGACCTGTGTCAAGAAACCACCTTCGGTCACCATCTTTTGCCACTGCCAACCACCTCTGGACAGTAGCCACCACCATTTCCTAGAAACCACTGTCGGCCACCACCTCTGCAGCTGATAACCTCCTTCGGGCACCATCTCTAATGGTCGACAACAAAATAAACATGTTTCAAATTTTCTGTAAATAAAAAACAGTGAACTACAAAAGTTACCAAACAATGCTTAATTCCTTGACTTCAAGTTTATAAAATTCAAGTTCTAGCTGAAAAATAGGATTTCAGTAGAATTTTCAATGCTGGCATCAGTGTTGTGAAAGGTGCGCCTAGGCGCTAGGCGAGGCGAGGCGAGGCGGGGCGCAGTCGGCGCGACTTGAGGATGCCAAAGCGAGGCGCAGTATAACAGTCGCGCGCCTTGGGTGCGACTGGAAGAGGCGCAGAGAGGCGCAAGTCGCGCGCCTAGTCGGGCTTCTCTATTTATGCTTAATTCAGATCTGACGGCTCAAAATTGTGTTCCAATAGCCTCCAACGCATACAATTACAACTCATATACAATACAATACAACCGAAATCAGAAGACGACTCAAATCAAATCCCTAATCTGTGTTGTCTCCTTCGACTGGGCTCCTTCGACTCCTTCACTCCTTCGACTGGGCTCTTCTCTCTCTCGAACCAGGTATACCTTCTCTTTTTCTTCTTCTTCTTCTCCTTCGAACCTCTGTCGGCAAATTTTTTTTTTCTTTGCTATTCGAATTCGAAGCTCGATCGATTTTATTTTATTTTATTCTTCTTCGCTCGTTGGTTGCTGAGTTGGGTTGGGTGAATTTCTTCTTCTTCTTCTTCTTCTTCTTCTTCTTCTTTGCTTCGTTGGTTTTTTTATTTTTTTTTCTTCTTCCCTGGTTATGAGTCTGTCTCTGTTCTTCCTTCATCGCTGGTTTTTTTCCTTCTTCGAAGCTCCGTTCTTCTTTTTTGTTTTTATTTTTTCCCTGTGTTAAAAAAATAAAATGAAAAAATAGAAAATGACATACATTATATACATTACATACATTAATTAATTCATACATTACATACATTAATTAATTAATTCATCATTAATTAATAGAAAAAAAATAGATACATTACATTCATTATACTGAAATTGATTCATTATACTGAAATTAATTAATTCATCATTAATTAAAAAAATAGAAAATTGATTCATACATTACATACATTAATTAAGACATATATGTTGAGGATGATGATTGACTGACCGACCGACCGACCGACCGACCTAAGTTCTAACCTTTTTCTTTTGATATTGATGTTTTGAAGTGTTAAGACATATATTAGTATTTGTTGGATATTTGTGTTTTGGATGTGTGTTTATGTTTTTGTTTTTGTTTTTATTTATTGAATGTGGATTATTTATCTTTGAAAATTAGAATGTTATGTAATATGCACTTTCATGGCTTTGAGAATTATTTTATATTTTGTCTTGAATCTTGATTACTTTTTATTTTTAAAAAAAATGTCTTAGTACTATGAATGATTAGTCTATATGTTAATTTTTTTATTTTTTACTAAGATTGTGCGCCTTACTTCAATAAAGCCCGCGCCTCACCTTGCGCCCAGGCCCCGAGAGACCTTCAGTGCCTTCGTGCACCTTGAGCCTTTAAAAACACTAGCTGGCATACCTTTGTCACCTTAGGTTTTACTTGTTCAAGTTCTTTAGCTTGTCATTTCTTGTCAGTTGATTGGGTGGAGTTTAATTGTTTCTCCTTGGGGAAATTGTTATTTTCTCACCGTGACAGTTGCTGGTGAACTTAAAAATCTTTGTTCTTATTAGTATGAATTTTTCTTAATAAATTTTTTAATGTTCAGAGGAACAAGATCTTTTTCCTACCTTCCTGTAGCTGTGTGTTCAAGTTGGTCATCTATTGCCCTAATTCAGTTTGAATGTGTAGGTGATCTTTTTTTGAGACCATTTCTGTTGACATGATGTATATACGTACGGAACTCATGAACTATTTTTCCTTGTGTAATGGTTGTTTGTTATGGTTTCTTGTATTTTTAGGCGGTTTGTGTTGCTATAAAACAAATATATGCATATACATATATGTAGGTTTTTATTATCATCTGTGAGTCGAAAGAAAAAAGAACGCAAAGGATCTGTGTATGTGTCTCTGACAAGGATGATCTTTGCAAGGGTAGAGTAAAGTAAACAGCTGATTGAGGGAATGCATTATAGTTTGTCTGGTTCGTTATTTTATATATTCTATATTACTGCTGTAGTTATGCGCAGAAGGCATCTAAACCAGCGGCGATGTATGTCCTCTTTCAATTACTTCTTAAGCTTTTTTGTTTCGTTAATTACTGGCAGTTTGCAACCATCAATATTAGAGTTCTATGGTTACATACCTTGGGTGCATTTTTCAGTGATCTGCAGAACACTTTCATATTGGTGTTGTATTTAGGGCTGGATGGCTTGGCACTGGAACAGGCTTCATTTGCACTTTGAGTTTGAAACTTCGGTAAGCCAATCGAATTGCTCGTTCATATTTGTGCTAGTTAAACCTCCTATTTTTCCAAAATTCTTCATTTTGGCAAAAGTGGCATCCTGAAACTTTCAGGGACCCATACATTTGGGGCCAATTCAGACAATGGCCTTGATGCCATGCTTGTCTCCTAGGTTCCCCTCATTGTGCTAGGAGCATAAACTAGAGGGCCCGGTTGTGTTTAAAGATAGGTTGGGTGGAATTGTTAATGAGTGAATTAAGAAAAATTACGTTTGTTTGATCACCGGATTAGCAATAATTCATGTTGTTTTGTCATTCTATGGTGTAATTAATTATATGAAATTCCATAAATACCCTTGGTATTTTTTATATATTTTAATATTAAAAATTGTATTTTGGTATTATATTATTTTATGTTGATACATATATATATTTGATATAAATATATTATTATACTATTTTATTTTAATATTAAAAATTATTTTTATAAAATGAAAGACAATAGTATTTTTACCTCTAATTTCATGAGATTCGATATCAATACAACATTTGTCATGATTGTTAGTTCTCTCCTTGGAGGGCTTTTATAGTCACGTGGGATTCTTATACCATCACGGCCCCTTTCTGAAACACATGGACTCCATTTGATGTAGTTTTGGAATTATAATTTTAGCGTGGGGTTGTGATTTAAGTGTGGAATTGTGAGTTAAGTTTTAAAAAGAGAAAATTCGTTTAGTTATGAGTTTTGAAAAGTATTTTGAAAAGAGTTTTTAAATTTTGAATTTTGAAAACAGTTTTGAATTGTATTTTGAGTTTATTTTTTAAAAATATTAAAAAATGTTTAAGAAAGATTTATTTTTTTATTTTAAATATTTTATTTTATGTGGTAAATATTTTAATTTTTTTAATTTTAATATTTTAAATTCAAAATACGGCTCTACACTCGAATTGTAACCAAATACATAACTCAAAATTCAATTAAAAAATTATTATTTAAAACTCATAACAAAAAACATAACTTGAAATTCTATACTATTTTTAAAATTTCACACTCAAATCATAATCAAACACATAGCAAAAGATTAAAATATTAAAAAATATATTTATAAAATAAAATAAAATATTTAAAATAAAAAAATAATTTTTAAAATTTTTTTAATATTTAAAATATTTAAATAAATACAAAACACAAATGTATGAAATATAGTGCATATTAAACTAAATAAATAAATATTTAAAATATAAAATATTTACCCTAAACAAGTAAAATTAAGAAAAATTTTAAATATTAAAAAAAAAACAAATTCAAAAAATTTCAAAATGCAATTAAAAAATCTTTTTAAAACTCACAGTCAAACAAAATTTTTTTTTTTTCAAACTCATAACTTATAACTTAAAATATGCTTCACATTCAAATCATAATTTTAAAAAACAAAATAAAAAAATTATTTTTTTTTGAATTTTTGAATTTTGAATTTTGTTTTTTAAAATAGAGTTTTGAAAAGAGTTTGATTTCGAGTTTTGAATTGTGTGTTTAGTTATGAGTTTTGAAAATAATTTTTGAATTGAATTTTGAATTTTAAGAAAATTGTTTGGTTATGAGTTTTGAATTTATTTATTTATTTATTACAATTACAATTCTAAAACACAGCCAAATGTTACCAAGATTTTTTTAATCCCCAAAAAAAGAGTAGTGAAGCGGTGAGTAATATTTTACAAACAACCCCCCCCCCCCCCCCCAAAAAAAAATAAAATAGTGAACTGGTGAGTAATATTTTATTTTTTTCTCTTGTTTTTGAGTAAAAATGAGACGTAAATATTAATCTTTATTTCTCCCAAATTTCCAAAAAAAAAAAAAAAAAATAGTGAACTGTTGAGTAATATTTTATTTTTTTCTCTTGTTTTTGAGTAAAAATGAGATGTAAATATTAATCTTTATTTCTCACAAGTTTTAGGAATTTACGTTAGGGTGGGATTAAAAAATGGATATGAGAAATGATGATAGTTGGCTGGATAGAGATACTCTCATGTCCCGGATAAATTCTCTCTATTCACACATTTAATTCCCACTTAAAGGATATACAATTCAATCATGAGACCAAGAGATAAGGTACATATGGTTATGTTTGTTTAGGAGGAAATGTCCTTAGGATTGGGATTTAATAATTCAGCAAAATATATGATGAGATCATTAAATAATGGGCTTATGGTTTGGGTAAGACTGATGGTTGGGTTGGACTAAAATGAAAGGATTTGGGCTTCTCCTCTAGAAGACTTTCAAGTAAATTCTTGAGAAATTATGGGCGGGTGTCCTTCTCAAAGGCATTTCAACGGTCAAGTTAGATATGCTTTGAGTGAAAGATAATCGGAGAGTAGAAATGTATAGGATACCGTACCTCTCTTGGGGTAGATGATACCTACCGACCGGGCAAGGATCTAGGCCCGCTGGCTGGTATTCGGTCGTTATTGATCTACTTGGGCTTGGTTCTCCGGATGATGAACTTTGGTTTTGTCATGCCCAAATGGGCTGACTTCTCGGATCCTGGGCCTAAGCCCACTGTGAGCCCCCATTATGACTCTATATAAGCTTATGTTTGGCGAAAAAAATTGGGATTTGTGTATAAATAATCTATGAGTAATGTTAAAAATCTTAAATATTTTATCAAATATTCTATCAAATGTCTGATAAAACATTTGATATTTCTAGCATTTTTCATAATTAATCTATTGGGACATAATATCTCCTTCTACGAGGAACTATTTAATTTTAAAAGGAGTTGAGATATGAAATAGGGATTATAGAAAGGCTAGACTAATTAGTTAAATTATAAAGAGATAAGATTTTGTTAAATATTTTTCATGATCCTAAGTCGATTTAGACATAGGATATGATGCATAACCTAAAGAGCCTCTCCAAATTCATTGGGACTAAGGGTATTTCAAAAAATTTTATGTTCTATGATCTTCTCCTTCACTTGTTTAGAGTTTAAGATTCACAATTTAGGATTTAGAATACAACACATTCGTATCAATTGAAATTATTAGAATCAGGCCACCGTTGATGAAAGGATTATTAATATCTAATTAATTTATTTTTTATTGGTATTTTCTACTCGTATTTTAAAAAATAAATAATTAAAATCATCAAAATTATACTCAAGATAAGTCCTATTAGCCGCACAACAGAGGCGGCTGTGGCAGCCACCCCGGTTCCTCATAATATTTTAATACAAGCATTTATTTTAACACAAGAAAAAAAGATCCATATATAACTTATCATAATATTTTAATCCAACAAAAAATGAAAGATCCAAATAAGCAAATACAAAGCCGCCCAGCAGGATCCCTTGGTCCATCCACGTAAGAGGGAACGTTTTAGACTACACTCAGGGAAAGTTGAGAAGATACAATACAAGCATATATTTCCAGAGTTGAAGGGGAATCTAAGCAATTGTTTGGTTGACCGAAATAGAGTGGAATGAAATGATCATTTTATTAAAATATTTATTGTTATATTTGATTAGATCAAAAACATAATCATAAATGCATTACAAATAGAATATCTTTCACTATTTTAAGGAGATGGTTATTCCATAAGAAAGTTTAAAGAATTATTATTCCATTTCATTCATCTCTTTCTAAGAACAACTCCAAGATTGTTAGGTAAAAACACAAAAAAATATAATCTTTATTTTGCCTGACTAGTTTAGTTAGTGTGCATTCCAACTATACTCTTTATTTTGGCTAATCAATCAAGTTAATTTAACTAATCTTTAAAAGAAAAATACTATAAACATAATTAAAAAATGGACATGGCATTTACAAATATTTATTTTTTAAAAATATATAATTAAATTATTTTTTAAAATAATAATTTTACACAAACATATTTTTAAAAATAACAATGGGTTGTAACATACAGAGATGCATCAAAGATTATGGGAGCAACTAGAGATGGAGATTTCAAGATAGTGAGAAAATCATTTTACCTAGTAATGAAGGCTAGCTACATATAGAAAGTAAAAATAAAAATAGGCAAAATGCCTTTTGTGATGCAGAACTTGTTGGAGAAAGAGAAAATCAACTTCACTAGTAATAAGAATGCCTCATATAACCCTTTTACCTCCCTTTTGTGGAGATGATCTAATAGACTAAATAGAGCCTAAACACTTTAATGGTGAATTGGTTATCATTTGCAATTCAGATGCACAATACAAAATATAAATTTTAAAAATCCAAAGTGAAATTAACGATACAAAAAAATTGATTAGCCGGCAAAAAGATTCTCAAGATTGAGAAAAATATGTGGAGTTTAGACTTCGTTGTCTTATGTAATTCATAGAGGACTAGATTCTTCGTCTTTAGTGGTGTTTCAAAGCAGAACTGGCATGATCGACAATCTAGTAAGAAATAGACATCCCTTTGATGATGAGAATTACTTTGACAATTATTTAATCCTTTAGAAATAAAATTGAAATAATTAAAATTGGAGGAACAAAATAAAATAACATGCATCTTTGAAGGATCCAAGTGTAATTACCCATACAAACTATGTAAGTCACACCAGTTGGCTGTAACTAGGGGTGAGCATGGTTCGGATTGGACCGGATTGGAATAAAATCAGGACCAATCAGTTATTTACGGTTCCTGAAAAATTGGAACCAATCCAATCCGTTTAAATTATGGAACCAATCCGAACTAATCCATTTAAATACGGATTGGATCGGTTTAGGATCACGGATTCACATAATTAAATAACAAATATATATATATATATATAACACTTTAATTTCATAAAAATATAAACATAGCGCTATATTAGTTCCACAATAGCAACACGTTTTTTTATAATAGCGATTTACTGTTCTAGAATTTAAACAACCATAAAAAACTGGTTTCACCATAAGTATTTAGACCATTACAAATTAAAACTAAAAACTAACAAACAAAAGTAATAAAAGAATTTATTATACGGTTTTAGGTTTGAGTTTAGATTTTATATAGAATAAGAGAAGATACTATGGGGGAGGATGTATAATAAAAATATAGACTATTTATATACGGTCCGGATCGGTTCCAATACGGAACCTGTGGGGTTCAATCCGGAACCAATCCGTGGACTACGGATTTTTAATTCTTCAATCTGGAACTGAACCGCGGATTCAAAAAACTAATCCAAACCTATCGGATTGGACTGGACTGGATCGGATTACGGATTTCACGGATTCCTTGCACAGCCCTAGCTGTAACAAATAAAGGTGGAATGCAACGCTTACATCTTGTATGAGCAGAATTACAAATTTTTATAGGTTTCGTTTGGCATAAAAAGTTTGGGTTAAAATAGTCAAAAAAAAAATGTTAAAAAATCAATAAGACAAAACATCACATCTAAAATAGTCACAAATTTTTTTTTTTTTTCTTACAAAAGTAAAAAAAGTCAAAAAAATTTATCATAAATAAGACTTTTTAATTCTAGGTTAAAATAGCCAAAAAACTAAAAAACTAACTCATATTCCAAACGAAGACATGGTATTTACAAATATTTTATTAAATTAGACAATCAAGCCCATAAGAAAGTCTAATGACTCAAATTAAAAGCTCAACACCAACGACAATTATAAGAAAGGGCCTTTGGGTAAATTATAAATATACTTCTTGGGATTTATTTAAAATATGAATTACCCTCTGTGATTTAAAAAATTATAAATACTTTCCTATCAGAATTTTTTATTTAACAGAATTAATTGAAAAAATCAAAATTTCTAACTGTTCACCTATATAATAATAAAATTTTCCGAATTATTAATTGAAATAAAATTTTAACATTATTAAAAACTATTAATTAAATTGATAATTTATTAATAAAATGACCTATTTATTATGAAATTAGAAACCTTAGCCGGCATAATGTAATTTCTAAAATCACATGAGGTAATTTGTAATTTAAGTAAATCTCAAGCGTGTTTGTAATTTACCCAATAAATGTTCAAAAAATAAAATAAAAACTCTCTCATAGCAAATAGTCAATTTTTGTCCATAACAAAATGTTTGGAGTGTCCTAAATAAGTGTACTTTTTGTCTTTTTGGACTAAAAAGTTGAGGAAAAAAATATAGATATTTAGGTTAACTTTTTGATTTTTTACAAAAAAAATGTGTATTAAAAAATTATATAAATAAATGTATAGAAGAAGTGATTGAGTAGCCTGTAAGGTACCTAAGGGAGTGTAGTCAGCTGTTAGGAGTTGGAAAATGATTCTTATTTTCGGACTTGAATTGGATGGTATTGTTTGGCCCATGTGGGCCCACCACAGGTTCCGTTTTGTTAATCAAAATCGTTCAATATTTAGAACTCGTCGAGTAATATATGCTTATAAAACATCACATTGATCGGATATTGATAACTATCTGATCGTGTTAATTTTTTGTCAATTGTTAACTATAACACCATTTATTGTTTTATACAAAACTGATTTAATCATGTAGCTATCTATATCCGATTAACGTGATTTTTTACAAGCATATAGTATTCGATGAGTTCGACACATTGACGGTTCGGATTATCAAAACAGGACCCGTGGTGGGCCTCCACTAGCGCAACATTACACTCCAATTTAATAAATATATATGCCTAATTTTTGTTTTCCCGTTTGACAGTCTTTCCATCTCCTTCTCAGTACCAGTCACATCTTTCTATTAAAATATGTAATAAATTAATTTTTTTATATTTTTAATTTGTAAATAGTAATAACTTTTTAACTTTTTTAATAACTTTTTGACTTTTTAAATTTTTTTAGAGTTGTCAAACTTGACCTAACTCATGATCTCTTAGTTGAGAGTGTACAAGAGTGATTAACTATACTAGTTCAGTTTGTTCAATTTTTGTTGGGAGAAAACAAAACAAAAACCAATTCGAAATATCCGAATCCGGTACAAAAATAGCGGAAGTAGTTTATTCTCCCTCTTTGTGTGAACCTATTAGGAAACAATTTAATAGAGTACAATATATTCTGAAAATAATCTGAAAGCGATGATCCAACAATCACACAACAAGGCGACAGCAAAAATTTAACGTGGAAAACCTTCCCGATGTGGAAAGGAAAAACCACGGGACCGTAGTCTACCAAATATCTCCACTATAAACAAATAATGGGTATACAAGAGTTCTCTCTAGATAGAACTAGAGGCAAACAATCAAGAACAACTTACAAATAAGTTTTCTTGGCAACCAAAGATCAAAATACAAAGTTTAGGAAAAATCTCACCAAAAATGCTACTGTTCACGAGCCAAAAACCAGCAGTAGAATACTCCAAATTTGATCTCCACCGTCCAGAATTTAGAGTCTTGAGTTGTGAACTCGCCTACCAAATTTCAGCTCAATCGGACCACAAATGCTTGTTGATCGGATAGCTTGATCACTGCTGGACAGAATTTGTCTTCTCCTCTGTTTTTGGTGGCAGCTTCTAGGTCTCCTTTTTGTGTTACAAAGAAAGGGTTTGTAATCCTAAACTTATGGGTCAGATCTTTTCAAAAACATAGCTTCTCCATGTGGGCTTTGGAATTCACATGGGCTTACTAAATGTTTTGGGCCTTCCTCCACATAGGATGGAAACCCAACCCAACAAATCTCCCCCCTTTCCGACTAGGTGGAGGGATTCTCCATCCCGGCAATCAAGCAACACGTCTCAAGCTTCTCCCTTACCAAAGCTTTTGTCAGCATATCAGCACCATTATCATCAGTATGAATTTTTTCAAGTTTCAATAACTTATGATTAAGAATGTCTCTTATCCAATGGTACCTCACGTCGATGTGCTTCGACCTCGAATGGAATGTAAAGTTCTTAGCCAAGTGAATAGCACTTTGGTTATCACAAAACAACACATATTGTTGTTGTTTGAAACCAAGCTCCGTCAAGAACTTTTTCATCCATAGCAACTCTTTACAAGCTTCCTTTGCCGCAATAAACTCTGCCTCTGTTGTAGATAGTGCAACACATTTTTGCAACCTCGCCTGCCAAGAAATAGCTCCACCTGAGAAAGTGATCAAATAACCCGAAGTAGACTTACGGGTATCCACATCTCCTGCCATATCTGCATCAGTGTAGCCAACTAAAATTGGTTGTCCATTTCCAAAACTGAGTGTCAACCTGGAAGTGCCTCTAAGATATCTCATTATCCACTTTACTGCATTCCAATGCTCTCTCCCTGGATTTGAAAGAAATCGGCTAACTACACCAACTGAATGAGCTATATCTGGCCTTGTGCAGACCATTGCAACATTAAGCTTCCCACAGCTGAGGTATATGGAACTCTTTCCATATCTTCCTTCTCTTTATTTGTAGAAGGGCTTTGATTAGTGCTTAACTTAAAATGAGTAGCAAGAGGTGAGCTAACCACTTTAGCATTATTCATATTGAATCTTTCAAGCACTTTTTTAGTGTACTGCTCTTGTGACATGTACAACTTCTTCTCTTTTCTGTCTCGATAGATTCGAATACCAAGAATTTGTTTTGTTGGCCCCAAGTCTTTCATGGCAAAGAACTTGCTTAGTTGCTTCTTTAATTTGTCAATTCTTGAAGGATTCCTGCCAACAATCAACATGTCATCAACATAGAGCAGTAAAATAATAAAATCATCATCAGAGAATTTCTGCACAAATACACAATGGTCAGAAGTAGTTTTCATGTAGCCTTGCTCCTCCATAACTGACTCAAACTTCTTATACCACTGCCTGGGTGCCTGCTTCAGACCATAAAGACTTTTCTTTAGCTGACACACATAATCCTCTTTTCTTTTCACCCTGAAACCCTCTGGTTGTTCCATATAAATCTCTTCCTCCAAGTCACCATGAAGGAAGGCAGTTTTCACATCCATTTGCTCAATCTCTAAGTCTAGACTAGTGGCTAAGCCAAGAACCACACGAATAGAAGACATTTTTACAACTGGTGAGAAGATCTCATCAAAATCAATGCCTTTTCTCTGACTGAACCCTTTAACAACTAGTCTAGCTTTGTACCGTGGTTGTGAAGTGAGTTCATCATGTTTCACCCTGTACACCCACTTGTTCTTTAAAGCTCTTTTTCCCTTAGGCAACTTTACCAACTCAAAAGTGTGATTGTCATGCAATGATTGTATCTCATCTTGCATCGCATCAGCCCATTCCAACTTATGATCATCTTCCATGGCTTCTGCATAACCCTCGGGCTCTCCCCCATCAGTCATTAACACATAGTTATCTGCAGAATACCTAGTGGAAGGATGTCGGTCTCTAGCTGACCTCCTGGTTGGAACATCTGGTGGTATCTCTGGTGTTGCCAACTGCTCAAGAGTCTCATCACCTGTTTCAGTCTGTAAGGGATCATCTGCATCACCTAAACCTTGTTGGTCATCCTGAACATCATGTTTAACCTGTGCAGGTAAATCTGTCAGAGGAACTGGATCCAAGTCAACTAGACCATCACTATGCCAGGTCATTGTGTTCTCTGCTTTTTCAATATCTTGTATAGTTTGATCTTCAATAAACACAACATCTCGACTTCTCACTAGTTTCTTGTCAACTGGATCATATAACCTGTAGCCAAACTCATCTAGGCCATAGCCTAGAAAAATGCATTGTCGGGTCTTCATATCGAGCTTAGACCTTTCATCTTTGGGAATATGAACAAATGCTTTACAACCAAAGACACGCAGGTGATCATAGGAAACATCCTTGCCAGTCCAAACTCTGTCTGGTACATCGAACTGAAAAGGAACACATGGTGTGAGATTAAGAACATGTACAACTGTGCTCAAAGCCTCACCCCAAAAGGATCTTGGCAACCGTGCTTGTGAAAGCAAGCATCTAACTCTTTCAACCAGTGTCCTGTTCATCTTTTCAGCTAAACCATTCAACTGAGGAGTCTTCGGGGTTGTCTTTTGATGTCGAATACCCTGTTGTCTGCAATAATCATCAAAAGGACCGCAATACTCTCCCCCATTATCTGTTCTGATGCACCTGAGCTTCTTCCCAGTCTGTCTCTCAACTAAGGCTTGGAACTGTTTAAAAGTCTCCAAGACTTGATCTTTGCTTTTTAAAGTGTAGACCCACAACTTCCTTGAATAATCATCTATGAAGGTCACAAAGTAACGGGAGCCACCAAGTGTTCTTGTCTTCATAGGACCACAAACATCTGAATGTACCAAATCAAGTACATTTGGCTTTCTTGAAGGGGGAGAACTCTTGAAGGAAACTCTATTATGCTTTTCTGCCAGACAGTGAGTACACCTTTTCAAAAGTGTATTCTTCATTCCAGATAGAAGATTCTTTTTAGCCAATGTTGTCAGGCCTTTCTCACTCATGTGAGCAAGCCTTTTATGCCACAATTCCATTGTAGACTCATCATCCATTGCATTAATAACTTCTTTGGGGAGCCTTGCCTGCATTACGTACAAAGTAGAATGCTTCTTGCCTCGAGCCACAACCATAGCACCCCTAGTGAGCTTCCACTGACCATTACTGAAAGTGTTGCAATACCCTTCATCATCAAGTTTACCTGCAGAAATCAAATTCATACGGATATCAGGAATATGCTTTACATCTCTAAGAACCAACCTCGTGCCATTATTCGTCTCCAAGTGCACGTCTCCAACACCAATAATTTTGGCCAAGCCATCATTACCCATCTTTACCGAACCAAAGTCACCAGGTATGTAGGATGTGAAGAAATCTTTTCGAGATGTAGCATGAATAGAGGCACCACTATCAATTACCCAGTTGGTCTCGTGGCATGCTATGTTAATAACATCTTCATCATAAACAATGAGAAAGTCTTCAGAAGTAGCGGTGGCAACTTGATCATTATCCTTTCCATCATGCTCAATCCCTTTCTCCTTGTTCTCTCTCTTCAATTTTCTGCACTGTTTCTTGATGTGCCCTTTCATGCCACAATGATAACACTCAGCATTAGCAAACTTGTTGGACTTGCTTCTACCTCTATCTCTGTTCTTCGGACCTCTGCTCTTGCTTCTCCCCCTCCTTTCTGTAACCAAAACCTCTGACTGTGAAGAAGATCCCTGTGATTTCCTCCTCATCTCGTCATTTAAAATACTGCTCTTAGCCAGATCCATATTGATTACACCATCCGGGGCCGAGTTAGATAATGACATTCTAAATGTCTCCCAAGAGTCCGGCAATGTACCAAGCAAGCACAACCTTTGTACCTCATCGTCGAACTTGATACCCATTCCAGCCAACTGATTAATTACTCCTTGAAAAGTGTTCAAGTGAGTTGTCAATGGGGTTCCATCTTGGTATCTTAAGGTCATCAATTGCTTTATTAGAAACATTTTATTGTTTCCAGTCTTCCGAGCATATAATTGTTCAAGTTTGTTCCACAGTGTACGGGCATGTGTCTCTCCACTAATATGATTCAAAACATTTTATTGATCTTTGGTTGCCAAGGAAGCTTATTTGTAAGTTGTTCTTGATTGTTTGCCTCTAGTTCTATCTAGAGAGAACTCTTGTATACCCATTATTTGTTTATAGTAGAGATATTTGGTAGACTACGGTCCCGTGGTTTTTCCTTTCCACATCGGGAAGGTTTTCCACGTTAAATTTTTGCTGTCGCCTTGTTGTGTGATTGTTGGATCATCGCTTTCAGATTATTTTCAGAATATATTGTGCTCTATTAAATTGTTTCCTAATAGGTTCACACAAAGAGGGAGAATAACTACTTCCGCTATTTTTGTACCGGATTCGGATATTTCGAATTGGTTTTTGTTTTGTTTTCTCCCAACATAGTTAGGAAAAATCTTACCAAAAACGCTACTGCTCACGGGCCAAAAACCAGCAGTAGAATACTCCAAATCTGATCTCCACCGTCCAGAATTTAGAGTCTTGAGTTGTGAACTCGCCTACCAAACTTCAGCTCAATCGGACCACAGATGCTTGTTGATCGGATAGCTTGATCACTGCTGGACAGAATTTCTCTTCTCCTCTGTTTTTGGTGACAGCTTCTAGGTCTCCTTTTTGTGTTACAAAGAAAGGGTTTGTAATCCTAAACTTATGGGTCAGATCTTTTCAAAAACATAACTTCTCCATGTGGGCTTTGGAATTCACATGGGCTTACTAAATGTTTTGGGCCTTCCTCCACATAAGATGGAAATCCAACCCAACAATTTTCATACAGAATGTTTGAATATTATGATTCATTCATTTACAATGAAAACATTTATCATTCTACTCGTACTTTCACAAATATCACTAATATATCATTGTTATTATGAATTTTGTATAAAAATTCAATAAACATATCATTTTTTAATCAAATATGAACATCTCCTCAAGAATCCAAATATAAACATATCTCATTTTCTGATCAAATATAAACATTTCATTTTCTGTACAAATTTTAAGAATCCAAGTGAAATTAACAAAATATATATATATATATATGATTAGCCGGCAAAAAGATTCTCAAGATTGAGGAAAATATGTAAAGTTTAGACTTTGTTGTCTTTTGTAGTTCATACAGGACTAGATTCTTTTTCTTTAGTAGTGTTTCAAAACAGAGCTGACATGATAGACAATCAAGTAAGAAATAGACATCCCTTCGACGATGAGAATTACTTTAACAATTATTTAATCCTTTAGAAATAAAATTATAATAATTAAAATTTGAGGAGCAAAATAAAATAAAATGCATATTTGAAGGATCCAAGTGTAATTACCCATACAAATTATAAAAGTCACACCAATTGGCTGTAAACAAGTAATGGTGGAATACAACACTTACACCTTGTACAAACAGAATTACAAATTTTTATATAGTATTTACAAATATTCTGATAAATTAGACAATCAACCCCATAAGAAAGTTTAAGGAATCAAATTGCAAGCTCAACACCAACAACAATTATAAGAAAGAGCCTATAATAAATTTAAAAAAAATAAAAAAGAAAACTCTCATAGTAAATAGTCAATTTTTGTCCACAACAAAGTTAACCCCTGAACTCTCAGTTGAGAGTGTATAAGAGTGGTTAACTGAGCTAGTTAAGTAGTTCAATTTTCATACAAAATGATTTGATATATTATGATTCATTCATTTACAATGAAAACATTTACCATTGTCCTCGTACTTTCACAAATGTCACTAATATATGATTCCTATTACGAATTATATATAAAAATTCAATAAACATATCATTTTCTGATCAAATACGAACATCTCCTCATTTCAAGGAGACAACACATACAAAATAATTTCACAGTAATGACGAACTCAATAAAATTTGAACACAAGGCACCACAATATCACAAGCCAAAGAAGTCAATTCCTGGGTCCCCAATCCATTTTTCTTGATTATTATTAAAAATTTAGTGGTTCACTCTCTTGTTCTCTAATCATCCCCTAGTAACCTACCCATAAATAGTGCCTTTTAGAACTCTTACTCACCTTGTGATATTAGATGGAGAACAAGATGGTTCTAGCTGAGAAGAACATGACTGGAATTAATGGGGAGGAGGAGAATAATGAGCTTACAAACAAGGAGGGGAAGGATCAAAAGCTTGGTGGAATGAAAACCATGCCGTTTATAGTCAGTAAGTTCTTATTTTCATGTTCTACCTCGTGTTATTAATTCGTTTAGGGTTTAACTTTTAGTTTAAGTTTAAATATGAATTTTAGAGAATTTGAAGGGCTCGTGAGGTCTCCGGTTTCCATGATCCTAGCTATTCATTTTGTAGGGTCGTTAGTGTATATCATCTATAAAAAAAATTAGATCGATCCTATAATTGTAACGTTTTCATTTTATCAATTTTTTCTCTAAAAAATAGACAACAAATATAATTTATAAATTTAATATGTCCGCATTAAAAAATGAAATTGAAAAAATTAATATTTAGAACCAAAGTGTCAACTAACACATACTTTTAACACTATCTAATTATTTATTAACGATTTAGACCGCCGTTGCTAAAAAAATCAATTTGACTTGAATTGTAAATTTTAAGAACAAAATAGAAAAAATTAAAACAATTTAGAGATAATTATCAATAAGTTCTATGGATTAGACTATTTACTCATAAGTCAATGAACTTATTTATTTATTTATATTTTTTTTTGCCATTTGTTTTGATAATGAAATTTTGTTGAGACTTTTTAAATGCATATTTTGTATTTGTGAACGATCATTTGGTAGTAGTAATGATAGTAAAAAAATATCATGAAATCTTTCATGAAGATTTCTCCTCTTTTGATTAATTGTGGTGTTTTCTTGTATGTGTAATCTAACGGTGAAGAATCTTTCATGACCATTTTTATGATACTTTTTTCATAATACCTAACATTACGCTAAAAAAAATTATTAAAATAATAAATGATGGAGAGATTTTGACTTTTGTTAGTGAGTTTAATTTATGGGCCTTGTTAACGGGTGTATGTTAAAGAGAGTTTGAAAGTATTATACCTTATTTATTGCACTCACTTCCTAACCTATTTAAACTTCCTTACCTATTGAATTAGAAGAACTTTGATAGAGACTCCCACTCCTTTCCCACCCTCACCACTCACACACACGTGAAAATTGATGATTGAAGGAGAACAAAAAAAAAAAAAAAAACTTAGTGGGGGCACTGGCCACTGGGTGTTGGGGGTCTCCCCACTGGGCGTCCCAACTTTTTCTTGAATTATAATATCAACAATGATTCATCCTCCCTTTTCTCTCCACCCCCTTTGACCCTCTCTCTCTCATTGGTTACTTTTTCTTTTTCTTTTTCTTTTTCTTTTTTTTCCTACTCCTCCAATCACCCTCCGCCACGTGGCAAAGGGGGGTGAGGGGGTGACCCCCAAAGGGGGGTCCCAAGCATTATTCTTATAATATGAGAACTGTAACTAGTTAAGTTGTATTTTTTAAATATTTTTATAATAAAAAATTTATTATTAAAAGTTGAAACTGGACTTATTGGTAAAAAAAATTGAAGTGATACCAAACGAATAATTAAAAGGGGATATTATTACATGTCAGTAGTATCAGAAAAATAATTTAAAGTTTTTTTTTTTATTTTTTTTATCAACATTAATAATTAAATTTATAAGTTTTTCAATAACTTTGTAATTATTTTTCTGCCGCTATACTGAATTATAATTTTGTATAATGACTTGGACCCCCTTTTTTTCCCACTTCCTTGTCCCCCTCTTCACTTGATTGGCTACTTTTTCTTTCTTTCTTTTTTATTTTTTATTTTTCTCTTCCAATCACCACATGCCACGTGTCTGTAGGGGGTGGTGGGGGTGGTGATTGAAGGGGGTCTCAATCAACACCCTATAATTTTTTCTAATTAAAAACCAAAGAAGTATGTAATCCAAACCATGGCTAAGCGTGGCTAGTTTAACGGTCTACTTGTAGAATTATGAATAAAAAAGAGGAGAAATTACCATTCAGGGTAAGTTTTGAAAAATTATTACACAATGATAGAAAAATTTATAATTTATAATTTATAATTTTAAGGGAGACTTATTTATAAGTCCCTTTTTAGACACTTATGTTAGGCTAAGTCCTGTGTAATTTCTTATAGAGTTTCAAGTCCTATTTAAATAAGAATGTATTCCACAAGATCCTACATAAACGTAATGTGAAGTGACACTTTATAAACGTAACGAAACGTAACGTGACACCTACATATACGTAACGTAACGTGACACCTATATAAACGTAACGTAACGTGACACATACATAAACGTAACGTATCGTATCACGTTACGTTTCGCAAACTTAATGAGTTTTTAATTTTTTAAATTGAATGTGAAAATGTTGCTGGCTTATGTTGGTGTCACGTTACGTTTCATATAAATATGATCTATGGTAACATTCAATTTCCGATATAGGAAATTAAATGTTGCCATAGATCATAGGTGTCACGTTACGTTTATGTAGGTGTCATGTTACGTTACGTTTATGTAGATATGATTTATGGTAACATTCAATTTCTTATATAGGAAATTGAATGTTGCCATAGATCATAGGTGTTACGTTACATTTATGTAGATGCCAACGTTATGTTACGTTTATGTAGATATGTCACGTTACGTTTATGTAGATGTCACGTTACGTATAGGTGTCACGTTACGTATAGGTCTCACGTTATGTTTATATAAGTGTCACGTTACGTTACGTTTATATAGATATGATCTAGGGTAACATTCAATTTCCTATATATGGTTTTACTATTATTTATGATATTAACAACTAATATTGAGGGTAAATGTGTCAACAAACTTCCCACAGGACTTATGGGAACATAAATTTTTTAGTAGGACCATATGTAGCTTAAGTCTCCCTAATAAAACTTATAAATAATTTTTCCTAATTTTAATTATTAATATATATATATTGTTTGTAAATATTTTTTCTAACCATCACTTACATGCAATTCTCCTAAAAAATATATCCTAATTTAGATGGAAAAGTCTGGGATGCTAAGCTTACCTACTCATAATTTTTTAGGTAGGTGGTTATGTGGTGGTGGACATTAAATTTCGGAAAATTATACTAAATGGTATTTATATTTTATTTCTTGTGTCATTTTGATCAATAAATGTTTAATTGATTTAATTTTGACCCTTAATTTTAAATTTTGTTTCAATTTGATCCAATTAATAATATCGTTATTGTTTTTTTCAAGAAAAATTATCACTAAATTAGTTAAGATTAACTAACTGAGTTGAGTAAGTTTATAATTTTTCTTTAAAAAATATGACACGTGGCACTTATATATGTATTTTTTATAAAAAATATTAAGAGTTTAATCAATTGGATCAAATTTAGACAAAATCATAAATTCATGATTAAAATCAAGCCAACTGAAAGTATAAGGATTAAAATGACACAAGGGGTAAAATACAGGGATTATCGTCGTAATTTGCCTTTAAATTTGCATATTGTGGATCTATGTGTAGAATAAATTTGAATTACAAAATGATAATAGTAGATAATTTTTGCATAATTAAATTTGAATTTGTAATATTACTGAATTTAGATATTATATTTTAGTCAGGTCTCTACTAACCTTGCCTACGTTATTGGTCTCCTTAATATGTGTCTGCTCATACTAGGGTCGGTTTGGGATGATATTATTTTAGTTAAAATATCAAAAAACCATTAAAAAAAATTAAAAAATTAAAAATTATATAAAAAAGTTAATTTTTTTTAAAATTTTCTCTACTTTTGAGCATTTGTGTGTGTGTGTGTGTAAAGAGTCAAAAAAATCATTTCTAAACATTCTAGGCTCCGTTTGGTAGAGCTTTGTAATTATGATTTGAGAATATGAGTTGTATTTTGAGTTTGTGTGTTTTAGAATTATGATTTGAGTGTATAAAATTTGTTTGGTTATGGTTTTTGAATAAAGTGTTGAATTGAGTGTGGAATTGAGTTTTGAATTGAGTGTAGAATTGAGTTTTGAAAGTTTGATTTGACATGTGAAGTAAGAAAATTTGTTTGGTTATGAGTTTTGAAAAGAGTTTTCAAAACTTAATTCAAATTGTTATAACTCATAACAAAACACATTACTTTCACATTATTGACAATTTTGATCAACACTCATAACCAAACTCTTTTTAAAATTCAATTAAAAAAATTTATTATTAACAAAAAATAACATTAATTAATTTTTTAATTAAAAATACTACAAAAGAAATAATTTTTTTTCAAAATAAATATTCAAAAAATTTAAATCATAAATATTTAAATAATTTAAATAATCTAAAAAATTTAATAAGTAAAAAATTAATTTAAATATTCAAAAAATTAAAATAATTTAAAATTTTAAAATTTTAAATTTAAAAACAACTGTACACTCAAATCCTAACCAAACACATAAAACAAAACTCAATTAAAAAATTATTTTTAAAACTCATAACCAAACACATAACTCGAAATTCTATACTACTTTCACAACTCTACACTCAAATCGTAACCAAATACATAACAAAAAATTAAAATATTTAAAAATATTTTTATAAAATAGAGTTTGAATTTATTTTTATAAAATATTTTAAAATTAAAAAAATTAAAATTGCAATATTTAAAAATTAAAATATTTAAAAATATTCAAAAAATTAAAAAAATTAAAAAATTAAAAAAATCGTAAATCTTAACAAAATTAAAATATTTAAAAATATTTTTATAAAATAGAGTTTGAATTTATTTTTATAAAATCTTTTAAAATTTAAAAAATTAAAATTGTAATATTTAAAAATTAAAATATTCAAAAATATTCAAAAAATTAAAAAAATTAAAAAATTAAAAAAAAATCGTAAATCTTAACAAAATTAAAATATTTAAAAATATTTTTATAAAATAGAGTTTGAATTTATTTTTATAAAATATTTTAAAATTTAAAAAATTAAAATTGTAATATTTAAAAATTAAAATATTCAAAAATATTCAAAAAATTAAAAAAATTAAAAAATTAAAAAAAATCGTAAATCTTAACAAAATTAAAATATTTAAAAATATTTTTATAAAATAGAGTTTGAATTTATTTTTATAAAATATTTTAAAATTTAAAAAATTAAAATTGTAATATTTAAAAATTAAAATATTTAAAAATATTCAAAAAATTAAAAAAATTAAAAAATTAAAAAAATCGTAAATCTTAACAAAATTAAAATATTTTTAGAATATTGATTTGAATGGAGTTTTGAAAAGAGTTTTGAATTATGTGTTTGGTTATGAGTTTTGAAAAGTAATGATTATGTTTTGAAATGAGTTTTGAGAAATGAGTGTAGAATTGTGATTTGAAAACCCTAAACAAACACAACACTCAAAAGTGAGTGTTGAATTAGATTTTGAAAACTCTGCCAAACGGAGGCCTAATTTTTTTACATCATATTTTAATTAAAAAATTCATTAAAAAATTCACTTCTCAAATGAATTCCGAATTTACATCTTTGTCAATATGGTAGAGAGCATCATTAAACTTGAAAACAAAAATACTAAAAACTTAGTTGAACGATAAAGATTTGAGAAAAAGATCTCAAAACTCGAGTTCGTAATATTATTTCAAAGGGCCCTTCGAAGTTTGTTTTATTGTTAATTTTAGAATTTCAAAATTAATCAAAATGTGTGTAAATTGATTATAAAAGAAAAACAACATACACACACTTGACGCACTATAACCAACAAGTTCATTACTAATTAATTGTAAAAACATGCTCCAAATTAATACCATATGAAATATTTGATTACAGGTAGCTCATTAATTAATTACTTAATGTGATGATGATGTTGAATTTGTTTTGTTGACAGTAAATGAAATGTGTGATAGAATAGCAACGGTAGGGGTAGCAGTGAACTTGATAACGTACTTGATCCAAAAGTTGAACCTCCCCATCGTAAAGGCTTCCAACATCCTCACAAACTTTGGTGGCGCCACCAGTTTCATGCCTCTCATGGGTGCTCTCATCGCGGACTCTTTCGCTGGCCGATTCTGGACCATCCTCGTCGGCTCCATTTTTTATCAACTGGTCTCTCTCTCTCTCTCTCTAGATATATATGAACTATTTTTTGTTACAAAAAAGATAAATTACATTATTAGTTCCTTTAGTTTGAACGAAATTTCACTTTGATCTTTGTAATTTTAATTTCATCGTTACGAAATAATAAAGCAAAATTAATACAATTAAAATTGAAAAGACTAAATTGATACAAAATGTACATTAATTTACAAGGACAACAAATATGATTTGCCCTTATTATTATAATTACTATTATGCATGATATATAGTTGCCTAATGTTATTTCTTACAAAATTTTCTTACTAAACAGAAAAATATTAGAGTGGAATCCACATTAATAGGGTTAATTGGTGAAAAATCTTTTCCCATGGTATGTTATTTGGTTGTCTAATTATTCACTCAAATATCATATATCTATACATATGTCATATATTTATGCATTTGATAATATCACTTATCTATCCACTTCACTATTAGGTGACTTCTAACTAATTTTTCAAAGGCTTTCAATTTCTGTCCTTCTCACTAAAAAAAGAAAATAAATAAATAATTTTTGAACCAAATAACATATGTACTAATAAAAATAACAACAATGCTACATGACCTGAATTTTCTTAACTCAAATGACTTAAATATCTTAAAACGATATCATTTTGAATGTAAAACGATATTATTTTGACACATTTAACCCATTCCGAATACACAAATTCGAGCCACCATCTGTTTTTCTAAAAATAAACTTTTCACCAATTAATGATCCTGTTGATAAAAACAAGTGGGATCCATATCTTTATGTCTAAGTAGTTTATCGAAGTAGTTTGTTATAATAATGATAAAACAATTTGGCACAGGGATTGGTGAGCATCACCATATCAGCAATATTGCCACAACTTCGCCCTCCTCCATGCCCTACTCAAGAGAACTGCCAGGAAGCCTCATCCTTACAGCTATGGGTTCTTTATCTCTCCCTCTTCTTCTTAATGATCGGTGCAGGCGGCATTAGGCCGAACGTCATCACCTTCGCAGCCGATCAATTCGACATGACCAAATCCAAGGTCGAGGCTCGGAGCTGGAACTTCTTCAACTGGTATTTTTTCAGCATGAGTCTGTCCTCACTCATGTCTCTAGCAGTTGTGGTTTATGTCCAAGAGAATGTAGGGTGGGGTCTCGGTTTGGGAATCCCAACCATTATCATGGCTTTCTCTACAGTAGTCTATGTTTTGGGCTCTCCTCTTTATAAGAAAATAAAACCAGGAGGCAGTCCATTTGTCAGATTGGCTCAAGTAATTGTTGCTGCTTGGAAAAAGAGGAAAGAAGTTGCACCAGAAGATCTAGGAAAGTTGTATGAAAATAGAGAGCTTGATGCTCTTATTTCTTCCACTGGAAGGCTTCTACACACTGATCAGTTCAAGTAAGATTATTTCCCACAGTTTTTTTTTTTCAAAGACCTATTAATTTTGTAACTTCAGGACTGGTAATATCAATAAAATGAGAGATGATAGGATATATTGTAAATAATGTTTTATAATTACAAGACTTAAAAATATGTAAAATTAAAAATAAAGAAATTAAAATGAATGTTAAGCGTAATATTTTATTCTTTTAATCTTATTATATTTAAAAAATAAAATTATATATATGTTGTATTTTTAATGAATATAAGCTATGCTGTATTTGACTAACGAAATGACCTTAGATAGAGTCAAGTATAGAAGAAGGATTCATACAATTGATCCCATTTAATAGGATTTAAGACTTAGTTTGGTTTGATTTGGTTTACAAGTTACGCTATGCTACATGAACATGCACTAAAGGGTTCTTTTGGTTTAAGATTTTTTAATCACTTTTTGACTAATTAAGCCAATGAAAAAACTTTGCTTGTTAAGGTGGAATCAATATATATATGCTTTGCCAAAATGTAAACGGTGGAATGAATTGACCTTGAGATTATGCACATCAATCTTAATACTAATATACATTTTTCCATACTTCGTTAGTTTAAAGACGTGGACTTAAGTGAGAGTATATGTCTTGGTAATTTATGTTAATTTTTGAAGGTGGCTTGATCGAGCTGCTATTGTAACCGAAGATGATGCAAAAGAGCAAAACTCCCCAAACCTTTGGAGACTATCGACTGTCCATCGAGTAGAGGAACTGAAATCCATAATTCGAGTATTGCCCATCTGGGCTTCTGGAATACTACTTGCAGCATCAGAGTCAAATTCAGGAAACTTCATCATACTACAAGCTCGCTCCATGGATCGTCACTTCTCCCACTCCTCCTCCTTCCAAATAGCTCCAGCTAGTCTGTCAATCTTTAGCATCCTCATTATCCTCATCGGCCTTGTCCTATACGACCGCCTGTTTGTGCCCATTGCACGCTTATTCACTCGAAATCATTCAGGCATCACATGCTTACAGAGAATGGGCATAGGCATCATGCTTCACATTCTTGCTAATATTGTTTCAGCCCTTGTAGAGATGAAGAGGAAAGCAGTGGCTGCAGATCACAACTTATTGGACCAACCCACTGCTGTCATCCCGATAACCGTCTTCTGGTTGCTTCCTCAATATTGCATTTCTGGAATAGCTGTTGTTTTCTTGTCCGTTGGGCACATGGAGTTTTTTTACGATCAATCGCCTGAAAGCATGAGAAGCACTGCTACGGCGCTCTACTGGACAGCGATATCGGTGGGGAACTATATGGGTACACTGATGGTGTCATTGATTCATAAATATACTGGGAATGATAGGAATTGGCTACCTGATAGAAACCTCAATAGGGGAAGATTAGAAAACTATTATTGGCTTATGGGAGGTATACAAGTAATAAATCTCTTGTATTATGTAGTATGTGCTTGGTTTTATACTTATAAGCCACTGGAAGAGGTAATTGAAAGCAACAAAGAAGAGGGGGATGTGGAATTTGGTAGTGGTGAAGGTGATACAACATCTAAAGCACTGAGTGATGCCAATGGAAATGTGGAAGTAGCATTGACCAAATGAGACTGCTTTGGAAGTAGATTAATTTTAATTGTAATAAGTGGGGAAAGAAAAATTACTGTTGATACTCTGTTTTGCTCTACTTCTTTAAAAAAATTGGGTACGACCACTTGTCAACTAATGTTGTAGTCCATTATCCGTCACAATGCTACTATCTCATTCTCTGTCTTTTTCTTTTCCTTCTATTTTTTTAATTAGCAACGAAGTGTATATTTTTTTAGTGATCATAAAACATTGCCAAAAAATAATAATAATAAAGAATAAATAAATAAATAAAAGTACAAAACACAAGGGTATGATGTACTACTCCAGTAGATCGAACACTGTAATTACCCATAAGATACAACACATTTCACCCATTGGATTGAGAAAAACCAATATGCGAATTGGGCATGCCCTTGAAACCAATAATTACCATAAGAGAGAGCATAAAGGAGAGGCAAATATATTTATGTTGTAAAATATGTATAGTATAGAAAAGTTGTTGAAATTGTTTACGGCGGTAATTATCACAAAAGCGGTGAAAATAGGAAAGGCGGTGCCGCACCATATTATAGATGTGCACTGCAATTTATAATGTCAATTGACAAACTACCTCATCACAAAGATGATGCGTCCAACAGCAACAACACAACTGTAAAGTAGTTAGTCAGTTAGAAGAGCTATACAAGATGTATTAGCGAGTTAGTTACAGAGATAGATATATTGTATATATATTTATTAGAGTTTGTTGTAAACACCTAGAGAGGTTTGTATATATATGAACATTACTTGTAATATCAGATTAATGAGAATTAGTTACTGCATTTCTACATGGTATCAGAGCAGTAAGAGCTCAAACGAGCATTGATCCCAATAGCTATGGCTTCCTCTGCATCTTAGATTTCCACAACTGCCATAGCTTCTTCTTCTTCATCTTTTTCTCTCATTCCTGCAAATCTGACATGGCTTATCTCCAATCTATCTTCATTGATCACTGTTAAGCTTGATGGATCAAATTTCTTGATCTGGAAAAATCAGATTCAAAACATCCTTCGAGCTACAAGTCTTCTTGGGTATGTCGATGGTTCTTGTATGAAAGGGTTCAAGAAAGTAGCTAGAAAATTCGAAGATCTTCGAAGATCCTTGAAGAACAACTTCGAATTCTCTAGAAGATTATGAGAGGCTTAGATTCTTCAATGGTCTCAACTCAAGAACACAAGAGTAAAGGAGATGATGGAGATAAGAGATTGGGTGAAGAAGAAGGCAAAGAGGCTAGAGAGAGAATAATGGCAAGGCTCTCCCATGGATCTCCCACTTTCACTCTCAAGGTTGATAATGGAGAAGGGAAATTAGTTCTTTCCCAAGAGTTAAATCTCCAAAATCCATCCCTTGTAAAGCTATGGGTGGGTGCTATTTATAGGCACCTCATGATGTAGGATGGAGCCCATGTACAAGGCACATGTGGGATATTCTCTCTAACCACCTTGTTCGAGGAGATGACCTCTCCGAGGAGGTGATCTCTCCGAGGATGAGAAAAACCCTGAATAGGAGATCAACCCCTCGGCGAACCCTTCTTCTTAGCCACACCTAACCAATGATCCCCAATGATCCCAAAGGGTTAGGGGTAGTCTCAGAGAACGTCCTGCCGCAAAATATTGCCGAGTCTCATGGACCCCCCGGAGTCGTGCCACCTCGACCCGAGTATGGGCTAGTTTAACCGAAGAGTGAATTTATCTCCACTCACCGTCCTCGGGATCGGGTCCTTTGTTCGAACTCCATTACGCCCATGGTTCTGGTGCGTAGATCCCGGAAAGTTCCGAGCCTGCAAGTGTTCTGGGACTCATTAACGGAGCGGCTTCTAGATTGCGTCTGAATCGGTTCGAAGCCAAGTGTTTCGGATCTCTAGGTTCGTGGATCCGAACCTCTTCGAGTCCGAGTGCCTCGGATCTCTAGGCTTGCTCAAACCCCTTTCGAGTCTGGGCCCGAGTAAGTCTCTAAGTTCGTGGATCCGAACCCTTTCGAGGCTTAGAGCGATCCAGCCCGTTTGATGGCGATAAATCTGGGCCCACCAATCTTGGACTTGCGATAAATTCAGGCCCACTAATCTTGGGCTATTGGGCCTAATAAATTTAGCTCCTCTTACATTTGCCCCTTGCGTGTATGAGAAATTTTAAATTTCTTGGACACGCATATTGTCACTTCTTCGGCCCTGCTTTGCATCACGTCCCAAAATAAAAATAAAAAATATGTTGCCACGACAGAACCTATGGATAAAGTTGATGACACACTTCAATTTACAAAAAAAATTGACAAGCAAAAAAATTTTTTTTTTGTACTTTTTGTACTTTTTTTTTTTTTTTTTTTTTTTTTTTTTTTTCACTGAAATATGTATTTTTTAACCAAAGAATAAAGAAGCATTTGTTATACAAGGCTCACAGACGTTTTTCTTTGTTGTTTGGCAAACACGGCATACACATATTTAGAATATTCTAACAGCATATTCAAGGATAATGCTCCCCTTTTTTTTCTATATAAAGAAAGGCTCAAAAACCCTATTCTGTAGCTAACCAACTTTTGCATAGCCGCCACATCCATTTCAGCCTACTCTCTCTCTCTCTCTTTATATCGAGAGACCCAGTTTCTTCCTCTCCAAGAAGGCTTCGTTTCTGGACTGCTAGAAGCCACCACCGTGCTCTACTTCATCAACAAACCACCATGCTGCCATTCGCATAGACCTTCATCGCAGCGTCCATCAATGCCGCCGAAGACCCAGCCACTGTCACGGCAGGCCAGCACCAGCACCAGCTTCCAGCAACACCGACTGCCATTGCAATGCCATCCACATAGCTCAGCTCCAACTGTCGCGAACGTCACAGCCAGCCATCGCCTTGTCCCACCTCCAACGACCTGCACCGACACCGTTGCTACAGCCGGCCTCGACTGCCCAGCTTCATCGCCAACTCACAGTCAGTCTCTCTGCTGCGACCTCGCCGCTAGCCTCGACTGTTGCTCCAGCACCAACCACACACGTCGCCCTTTCAACGCGTCGTGTGTGGTCACCAACTCTGCCGCGACGTCACCGCTGCTCCTGGCTTCGCTCGTTCAACGCCGACCACGCACGTTTGCCCACTCAACGCCGTGTGTGGTCTAGCCTAGCGTCTTTCAGCTTCAATTTTGTTGATCAACGTCGACGCGACTCTGCTACGCCTTCAACACTGTCTTCCTTCGTTGGCGTATATTTGTGAGCAAGTTCTTTTAATTGTTTTGTTTATTTATTTATTCTATTTATATATATATATATATCTTTTTTGTATGGTGGCAGCACTGTTTATACATATGTATATATATATATAAATATAAATGGATAAATAAAATAAACAAATAAACGAATGAATCCATGCATTGATACTTGTTCTGGTACATTTTGAATCTGTGAATTCCAGCTTTCGCGAACCACTACCGGCAACGTACTGCTCCTTGGTGACATCTCTGCAACGACACTGTGACGCTGATTTCCCCACCTCACCATCGGTGTTTTACTTCAGCTTAGTGAGCTCGGACATTCAGGCACACCGGACCTTGGTTTTGCTCCTACAACCGCTGAAATCCACCTCTGTTTATGTATCGATTGTTGTCTCAACCCTCCGAGTGCTGCTGTCAGCCTCTCTCTGCTCCATCTCCGATCACTGTTGACTTCAACGGTTCCAACGCACACCACACACGTTCGCCCTCTCAACGCAACGTGTGTGGTTGCCGACTCTTTGTGGTACCAGCGTTGCTTCCGGCTTCAACTTGTCCGACGCCGACCACGCACGTTCGCCCACTCAACGCAACGTGTGTGGTCCTGCCAAGCCTAGCCCACTCTTGTTGATTACAGTCTGTAAAGCCTCTCTGATTTCAGCTTAAATTTCCAACATCGGCTTCGGCCTTCATCCCCTCTAACGGTCCAAATTTGTGAGTATGAAATTCGGCCCCCTCTTCCGAATATAAATATATTTAAATATATATAAATATATTTTTGTGGCAATGTAGAGGGCTCAAGCAATCTGATAAAATTAAAAAAAAAAAAAAAAAAAACTGAATCTGAATATGGACTCAATTTTTGTGGCAATCCCAATGACATTTTTTTTTTTAGCTCAAACACTATGATTTTGGCCATATGGAAACATACATTAGCACTTGAAACCTTATTGAGGGGCTTGGCTTGAACATAATTTGTTGAACTTTATCACCGAGAAAAGGCCGAATATAACTTGTTGACTAGTATTTGAGCTCCATTTTTGACATGGAGAGAGAAAACCCTGGGCTTATGAACATGGACTTTAGAATGGACATTCTTGTAATTTGCATAACGATCCATTGAATCTTGCTACTGATGAGCAATGTAATATACTTCGGATCTCGGGCCTGAAATTTGCTATTGAACTTTACTCTGTCCAAATTTTGAGCCCCGTATAAATTGGACCTTTAATAGGGAACATAGTGACTTTGAGAAATTGACCCGATTGAACTTCATCACAAAACGACCTATGATATTGCACCTCTTATTGGTGGTAGAAACCGAAAATCTGTATGTTGATGATGCACATATTGGTACTGTAATTTGTTGAGCTTGAAAAATACCCGAGAAAATGAATTGTTGACGATGAAATTTCATTCGAATGTGTTGCTTTAATTCCAATATTCTAAATTTTAATACGGTCAACTCCTTGTTATTTATACCTGTTATTTCAGCCATATGTCTTCTCGAAAGAAACCCATTGTCCCGGGGTCATCAGAACTGGCTCTGATGAAAAAGAGGGATGTACCTCCGGCATCTGAGTGGAGAAAATCTCCTTATTTCAGTCGGAAAGACCCCTTCTGGCGGGCGGCTACCTCCACCACTTCTCTTCTATCTCCGAAGGGGGCTCCATTATGTCTCACTGAGGACACTGACTCTGGATATGAGGCCCTCATTTCTCCTCCCTCGGTGCTACGCTTCCGGATTGAGCGAGGGGACTTTCCATATTGTTATCCTCAATTCAAGGCCTTCTCAAACCCTCCTTTCGGTTGGCAGGAGTGGGTTGATGATGTCCTCTCAGACAGGAGCCTCTGTCAGCGGCTTCAGGAGGCCCGGCTATTGATCCCGGTGAAAATATCTCGATCCCTATCCATCCGGCGTAACAATGCTAGCCTTGAGGCCATGGCTCTTCGGTGGAGCACCGAGACACACACATTTATACTTGGCCAGCACGAGATGGGGCCCACCCTTGAGGATGTGTTCATGTTGCTGCGTCTGGAAGTGACCGGCCCTGATGCCTTCGACCCTGAGCGGACACCCCCCGAGGATGACTCTTGGATCCAATCTCTGAAGCTAAATCTTCAAGCTTGTGGCCGATGGAGTTCCATTTTTGATGGTTCGGCGAGGAGGACTAGTCGAGTAAGGACGGACCGCGCCTCCTATACTGCATGGATCCGCCACTTCTTCAAGGATCTTCAGCCCTTGGCCAGAGATGCTGACCCTGACTCTCGGGAGTATAAGGCCGGTCCGATGTATGGCTCCAGGCTCTATTTCTTGGGATTTCTGGCTTGCTTCCTTTCATTCTTCATTCTTCCGAGCACACCTCCGGATTCCCTCAATCCTTTCGTCTTCCCCTTGGCAGTCAGGCTTTTCAGAGGAGATCGGATCCCTTTGGCTCCACTATTTCTTGGGAATCTCTACTATCGGCTGGATCTACTACATCGAGATATGGTTCGTTCCGTGGGTCGATATGAGCCTATCTCCTTCATTCACAGCCAGTTCCTGCTTTGTTTCTTCTTCGAGAGGTTCCCAAAATTTGCCCCTGCTCCGACTGTATTCGAGGCAGAGGTTCTTCGGGAGATAGTGGATAAAGATGGCATCCCCGTGCTCGGTACTGATGGGTCTCGGACATTTGAGAAAGCGAAGTCTTGCCAGCTGTTGATTACACGTTGGTCACGTACCATTTCCACTTTATCCTTGAATACTCTGGTGGATGATCCCCAGCGCTTTGTGGCACGGCCATATGTATGCCCACCAGTGGATGTGGCCACACCGCTTATCTATCATGGTTCCTCCCGCTCGGTGTCCTTTCCTTTGCCGAAGAACATCCCTGCACCCTTTGTTGATATGATGATCACGATCCGTCCGAGTTCATTACCGGTATGGCATGAGGAAGGCGTTGATAGTGCCATTTATAGACCTGACCATGTAGCATGTCAGTTCGGGTTTGACCAATGTGCCCCAGGTCCAGCACCTCCTTCATTATCTTTCTCGGAGAGCTACGGGCACTTTACCCGCGGACTCGTACATACCGTGCTTCCTATATCCGGGTCTTTGACGATGCCAGGCTTGAGCCGAGTAGGGGGCTTTACCCCCTCTTTCAGGCGATATTGGCAGAAGAATATCGATGTGTTTATTGCATTTGTCCAGAGCAGACCGACCATATGTTTGCCTCCGCCGATCTATAAGAAGGACTCTTCTCTTCGGCTGCCTGAGAGCCGGAAATCTGATCACATGTACGAGAGTTTCTTTACCTTATCTGCTCCGACTGACCCTCCGGCTCGGGCGTTTGCTTCTAGTTTGGCAATTGCTTCTCCAGAACCAGTCCCTTTGAATAGGGCCTCTGGTCCTCGGACAACCCACCTTAAGAAGATGGCTCACAAGAGGGCTTCTAATGCCAGTCCTTCCGCTCCTCGCTTTTCCAAAAGGCTCCATGAGGTATCTGAAAATTTTTGATTTGAATTTACTTTCTTTCTTGCAACTATACCTTCTTAAATGAACACTTTTTATTTGCCCACGTTGTGTAGGACCCTGCGGTTGTTGACGTTCTCAGTACCGTAGCTCCTGGCCGTGCTGCCTCCCCCAGGCCGGACTCAGACTTGGACGACACCCTACCTTTGTCTGCAAGACTTGTGAAGATGCGCACCCCTCGTATAGCAGTTATAGATGACGATGATGATGAGGCTGAGTCCTCCGATCATTTTTGTGACCTTATTCCACGCATGCGTCGTCACCGCCCTATCGTAGCTGAGGAGGAGCGCTATCTTGGTGACGAGGTTATTGGGGCTCACCGTTCTGATGTTGAGATTACTGGAGGGACTGATGCCACAGAAGTTGATGCCGCAGGCCATGCTTCTAGAAGCAATGTAGAGATGAGGTGCGCCTCTGGGAATGGTGCGGAGGTGGATGTGCTAGAAATCTCTGAGACTCGCTCTGGCACTTATGGTGATTCTCATCCTCCGGCCCTCCTTCTTTCTTCAGGGATGACTGCTACTGTTCAGGCTTCATCAAACATTGAGATCGATCAGGTGCTCCCTATACGGCCTAGTGACTTTGTTGATGCTAGGAGTCCTTCAGTTGCTCCGGCTTTGCATATTGATTCTCCCTCTGGTAATCTTTCTTTCTGAAGTTTGTCATTTATTTATACCTGTGAGAAATCTTTACTGAGATGGCTTTACTGTTCCCTACCCCTAATAAGACTTCCTTATCTTTTCTTCAGTGTTAGCTGCTACCGAGGTCCTGTCTTCACCTGCCTCAGATTCTGCTCCAGTGTTGGCTGTTACCGGGGTCCTGCCTTCACCTGCCTCGGACTCTACTCCGACTCTTTTTGTGACTCCTCATGGTTCTCCTGCTCAAGGGGGGACACCCGCCTTTGAGACGACTGCTAGAGGTTCTTCATCGCCAGTGCCTTCGAATGTTTTGGACTTGAATCTCAGTGATTTCCACTTTGATAGTGATGCTTTTGGTCTTTCCCCTTATCGCTCCGCATTCTCAGGCTTGGGACCTCTGCCGGGAGTTACCCCTCCGGGTGGTTCATCTAACCCAATAGACATTGGGGAGATTCCTGAGACTAGCAGCTTTCCGGCCCCAACTTCTCCTTCGGCTTCTGGCAAAGTGTCATTTCTCCATTATTGGGTAGCTCCTGAGTTTGCTTCAGTTCTACAGCTTGTGCATTCGAGTTACCCGGAGACCTTTGCTTCATTTGCTTGCCAGTGTCCACTCATTCAGACTGCTCTTCTCGAGTCTTTTGCCACTATCTTATATAGCTTGGACAGGCAACGGTTATGTGACCTTAATGGGAAAGTAGTCGAGACGGCGTATCAGGGGATCTCTGATATGGAGCGTCACCAAGTGGACTTATCGTGGCTTCGGAAGTGCCTGGATATGGCTTCGAACGCCAGTCATCGGGTGGAACTTATGTCTGTGCTTGCCTCTTATCGGACCTCTATAGATGAGACAAAGGTAACTCTTCGTGAACTTGAGTCGGGTTATGCTCGGGCCTTGGAGACTTTAGAGGCACACTCTGCTGTTTGTCCTCCGGATGTAGATGTGACGAGCAGCTTCTTCGAGGGTGTCTTTAGGAGAGATTGAGTTTTTTTTTTTTATTACTTTCTTGCCCCTTTCGATAAAAATGTTTTATCTAGGACAATGCAATGAAATGACAAAATCTTTGCTGTTTGGATATGTTCGCATTGTTTTCTCATTCTACTTGATAAAATAGTTATTTTGAATGATACAATGGAAAGAACAATCATACGCACATGTTTGTAAAAGCTGAAATATTCTCATTAATTCTTTAACTTTCTTGACAAAAGTATAATAGATTCACTGCAAGTGATGGGATTGAACATACACCATAGAGAAAACCAGCTTCTTCATAACGTAAAGGAAATACAACTTTTAGACAAAGTAAGAAAATGAAAATGAATTTCAACATAGATGAGTCTAACTATGGGTAGTAATGCTTGATAAACTTTGCATTGAGCGGGCTAGTTCGGAAGCCATCTTCAACCCTTACAAGCTTGTAGTACCCGCTTGAGCTCGCCTGAACCACCCTGTAGGGCCCTTCCCATTTTGGAGAAAACTTGGGCAAAGGTTGTCCTCGCATGATTGGGTCTACAATCTTCCATACTAGATCACCTTCTTCAAATTTTCTTGGTACCACAGTCTGGTTGTAGGCTCGGGCAATAGACGCATGATATCTTTCCATGACTTTTGCAGCTTTGTCATGCTTTTCCTCTAATGCCTCCAATCTGGTGGTTCGAGGCTCCAATACCATCCCCGAGGCGAGAGCCATCCGAGCAGATGGTGTTTCCAACTCTATAGGTAACACTGCCTCGGACCCATACACAAGGGAGTAATGAGTTGCTTGAGTTGGCTTTCTCTTTGAAGTGCGATATGCCCATAAGGCTACTGTCAACTGTTCAGACCAAGTCCCCCCAAATTCATCCATCATCTTGCTCAGAATCCTTATCAGTGTCTTGTTTGTGGCCTCCGCTTGCCCGTTCCCTTTTGGATAGTAGGGTGTGGATTTGTGATGCTTCACTCGGTAAGTCTCTAGGAGGCTCTTCACATATTTGTTTATGAAGGGAGTGCCGTTATCCGAGAGGATGGTGTTTGGTACTCCAAACCGGCAAATGATGTTCTCCTTGATGAAGTTCACGACTGCAGGCCCCGTAGCGTTCTTTAGAGGAATTGCTTCGACCCACTTTGTGCTCAATTCTGTGGCTGCGAGAATCCACTTGTACCCCTTAGACGGAATGGAGATGGGCCCTATCAGATCAAAAGCCCAGGTATGGAACGGCCATGGCGTTCGGATGCTATGCAAGTCTACGGCTGGAGCATGGATCAAATTTCCGTGCTTCTGACAAGTCTGGCACCTCTTTACGTGATGGGATGCATCTGACTCCATGGTAGGCTAATAATACCCAAGGTGTATAAGTTGTTCGAACAGTCGAGCCCCTCCTTGATGCTCAATTTCGTGGGCTCTTCCGAGGACTAGATTTGATTCTTCCTTTGAGAGACACCTCAAGGGAGTGCCCTCAATGCTTCTTCTGTAAAGCTTGTTCTGATCAAGAAAGTACCGCCTTGCTCTCCTCTTGAGGTGTGCAATGTCCCTCGGGCTCTCAGGTAGTGTCCCCTCTTTGAGATAGTCAATGTAGACTTGTCTCCAGTCAGGGGTATCAATTTCAAAGCAACTCTCATCCTCCCGGATGTATGACTAACACTTGGGGCATTCTTTCTGTAGTTGATTCGAGGCCTTCTCCATCTCGGGCCAATAATAGCCTTGTCTTTGGATCCTTCTGTACAGACTGATATCCCCATCTCCGCAGGATTTTTCATGAATCTGTTGTAGTCGGAAGCTTGCTTCTTGTTGGCCAACACACCGGGCTAGGAATCCGGTACTTCCTCGGAAGTAAAGTTCACCTTGAATAATTATGAATTGGGCAAGCTTGGCCATAGTCAGTTTTCCAACTTTACTTTTGAGTTGTTCAAGGACTTCTGCTCTCCAGTCCTCTGGAAGGTCTTCGTCTTCGGGTATTATTGAAGGCTCTGTTCTCTTCTTGATAACAATTGTCGCCTCCTCCTCTAGAATGTCAACTCTTGCCCCTAATGTTGCGAGGGCATCTGAAAACTTGTTGTCGGAGCGAGGCACATGCTCTATTTCAACCTTCTGAAATTTGTCAAGAAGCCTTTGGACTGTCGTTCGATATGTGGCCAAGGCAGGCTCCTTCAAGACGAACTGTCCTGAAACTTGCTTCACTATCAACTTTGAGTCCCCCCGAATCCGAATCTTCTTGATACTGTGCTTCTCAGCTGCTATCAAGCCTAAAATAAGAGCCTCATACTTGGCTTCATTATTTGAGCAATGGAAATCCAGTTTATAAGACAAATATAACTTTTCCCCACTTTTGCTTGTAAGGACTATCCCAGTTCCTCCTTTCTCTCCGGCTGCTACTCCGTCAAAGCTCAATGTCCAAAAGCTTTCCTCGGAAGCCATAGCTGTATGCACCTCTCCTCTTAATTCTTCATTCACTGGTTCATAGTCACCACTTGGAAATTGAGCAAGGAGATCAGCTAAGGCTTGGCTTTTGATTGCCTTGGGAGCTACACATGTGATCTCGAATTCACCCAGTGCTAGCAACCATCTTGCCACCTTCCCGGTTAGAGCAGGCTTGCTGAGGAGGTATCGGATTGGATCACTTCTAGTAACAATCTGAATCTGATGTGCTAAGAAGTAATGTCTGAGTTTTTGGGCGGTGAATACCAAAGCTAAGCAATGTCTCTCTATCGGAGTATATCGGACTTCTGCTCCTCGAATCTTCTGGCTGATGTAATACACCGGGCGTTCTGCTCCGTCTACATCTTGGACCAATAATGCCCCTATGGACTTGGGGGTTGAGGTTAGGTACAACATTAGAGGGACCCCGGGCTGCGGGGCTATCATGGTTTGAGGCGAGGTTAAGGCCGCTTTGATTCTCTCAAAGGCCTTTTGGTGCTCTTGATTCCATTCGAACTTGGCATCTCCTTTTAACAATGAGCCAAAAGGTGCAGAGATCTCTGCCAGTGCTGGGATAAATCTCCGAATATAAGACACCTTCCCGAGGAACTTTTTTAACTCCTTCTGAGAATGTGGGGGAGGCATTGCTTTGATAGACTTGACCTTGTCTTCATCTGCCTCGATACCATGCCTATGTACAAGAAACCCGAGGAACTTCCCGGCCGTCACCCCAAAAGCACATTTGAGAGGATTCATCCTCATTTTGAATTTCTGGCACCTCTTGAATACCTTCTCAAGGTCTCGGAGATGGTCTTCTTCTTTCTTGGATTTCACCACTAGATCGTCAACATAATCTTCCACCTCATGATGGATCATGCCATGAAAGATTGCAGTCATAGCCCTTTGGTAAGTTGCACCGGCATTCTTGAGTCCGAAAGGCATGACTGTATAGAAGAAGTTTCCGAGAGGTGTTCTAAAAGCAGTCTTTTCTGCGTCCTCTTCAGCCATCTTAATCTGATTGTATCCACTGAATCCATCCATGAATGAGAACATCTGGTGTCCCGAGGTGGCATCCACGAGGGTGTTGATGTGAGGAAGAGGGAATTCATCATTCGGGCAAGATTTGTTCAAATCTCGAAAGTCTACACATACTCTGATTTGGCCATTCTTCTTCTTTACTGGCACGATATTTGCTAACCACGTGGGGTACTGTATTGGCCAAATGAAACCAGCCTGTTGAAGTTTTTCAATCTCCTCCTTGATCTTCTCTTTGAGATCTGGATGATATTTTCGAGCAGCTTGCTTAATTGGCTTGGAGTTTGGGAACACATCAAGATAATGGGAGACTAGGTCAGGATCTAGTCCAGGCATTTCCTTATATGACCAAGCAAACACATCTGAGCACCGACTTATCAACTTTAACAACTGTTCCCACTTCTCTGGGCTAAGGCTCGAACTTATGAATATTGGCCTCGGTGCATCTTGTCCATCACTCAGATCTATTTCAATAAGTTGTTCGGGCTGAGGCTTCGGCCCATCTTGCATGCATTCTAGAGCCACTTCAGGCTTTATCACTATGTCACTGTCAGGAGGCTCTTCTCTTGACTTGGAGTCGATGACTGAAGAAACCGACTCCCCGCACCTTCATAAATAGTACACCATCTTGCCCCATTCTCAGACTTTCATCACCTTCCGAGGGATAGGCGGACTTTCTGGTCTAGACATCACCCGTTTACTTGATTCTGCCCTTGGCTCCTTGTCATCTTTGATATCCTCCCAACGAGGAATTTTGACCCCCTGAGGCTTAGAGGTGGTGGGAACTTCTTCGACAACTAATTCGGTGAAGTAGATGGCATCAGAATAATGAGTTTCATGGGTCTCGAAAGGCCTTTCTGTAGCCTGAATTGTCACCGTCTTCTTTCCCCATTTAGCCTTAACACACTGATGATAACTCGATGGTACAGCCCCGTATCTATGCATCCAGGTCCTCCCTAGAATGATGTGATAATTTGCCTCGGAATCGATAATATGGAACTTGGTGGCCGAACAAATCTCTTCGATGGCTAAATCAACTGTTACGCATCCGATTGTAACTCTCCTTTCTCCACCGAAGCCAGTGATGACTATCGGCTGCTTCACAATGCGTTCTTCAGATATTCCGGCCTTTTCTAGAGTAGCGCGAGTCATAATGTTGATAGAGGCTCCACTATCTAGAAAGGCCCTTTTGAACTCAACCCCATTAATAAAATCAGTCACATAAAGCGGGCGATTGTGAGAAAAAGGATACTTCCGATCAGCCTCGGAGAAAGTAATGGCACTAGATTGCTCTTTTGCCTTCCTCGGAATAGATCCCTTAGTCGACATGCATTCCTCATGGTGTGCCTCAGCTATATTGATGATAGACTTGGTGATTTCCGTTCTTGCCTTCCTGGAAAGTCCAAGCTGGTCGAAGAATTGCTTGAACTTTACACAATCTTGCAGGGTTTTGGCATAGTGATCCGGATCTTTTTCTACACTTGGAGGCTTGTAGTTAACCATCTCCTCGGTCTCTTCAAAATAAGATGCCACATAAACATGGTGTCCTCCTCTTCCATAGTACTCTTCTCCTCTTTCTGAATCAAAGGGATCTTCGCCATGAGTCATAAACGTTCTGCCCTCTGGATCGAGAGCACTTCCATAGTAAACTTGCTCACCCTCTGGCTCGACGATGTCATCCAGATAATAATCATCGTCATCGAGATTGGCAATAGCCTCAATCATCGGGCCTTCATAAGCTATCATAGCAACATTTTTGCCCTTGTCTCGGTGCTGAGGATACGGTTGTTCTCGGATGTCTTGAGTCCCTTGTTTTTTGAACCTCAATTCGTCTGCCTCGACTTTATCTCTGAAGATTTTCCTGAGAGTCCAACACTTCTCTGTTGGATGTTTCAATGTACGATGGAAGACACAAAATTCAGGGCTCTCACGGTCCTTTTTTGATGGCATTTCTTCAACATAAGGCAATTTTAGCTCTCCGTCAGCCACCCATTCCTTAACTAGAGCTTTTACTTCCTCGATTCCGCATGGATAAGAGACATTTCCCTTTTCACCATTATATTGCTTTCTCTTCTGGCCTCTATGACCTCCTCCTTGTGACTTTCGGGTATCTGGGGCAGAGGCAGCAGCAACAATTGGTCCACGAGACGATTTGAAGCTAGTCTTGTAACTGGCCTTAAATCCGGACTCTTGAGCCTGAGGAATGCTAATGTTCCGAGCTGCTTCTATTAGTGCCGAGAATGTGGGTAGCTTGTGATTAACTAGAAAGATTTTGTACCTGCTCAATGCCCCTTCTAGACAGATTTGAACCAGATAGCTCTCCTCCACTGCTTCATGGCAATCCACAGCCTTGTCCTGAAACCTTTTGACATAGTCAAGGATGTCTTCGCTTTCTTGCTGCTTTTCTTTACACAATGTAAGTGTGGTCACCTTCTCCGCCACTTGAAAGAACTTAGAGTGGAATTTGTTAACCATTTCCTCCCAACTTCGGACAGAGTTTGGGGCCAAATTGACATACCAACTATATGCTCAGTCAGTGAGGGACTTAGAGAATTCTCTCAGCCGGAGGACATGGTTTGGACCATGAATACCCAGAGTCTCGATGAATCGCACAACATGTTCTCGGGCATTTCCTTGTTTGCCATCGAATTTAATGAACTTCGGCACGGTATACCCCTCGGGGTATGGATAACTCAGCACCTCAATAGGGTAAAGCGGCTTGACATCTGGATTAGGCAAAGAGGGTGAAGTCCTCTTGCCTCGTTCGAGATCGAACATGGCTTGCACATCGGCGAGAGTGAGAAACTGTTGAGGGAGAGAGTTTGATGGTGGTATTCCCGGAACTTGGCTTATGGATCCGAAGACTGAGCTAGGGGCGACTTGGCCATTTTGGTGCTGCGAATTCATCATTGGTGAGGACATTTGACGATATTGGCCATCAGCGCCTATAGACAAGCCAGTTGGTGATGGGACATTGAATTGAGGCCCGTAAAGTCCACCGCACGGCGCCGCTATACCGGGTTGTGCTTGCAAATTTGTTGTCGGCACCAAAGGAGGCCCGTCTGGTACTTGAGTAACATTTACTGGTGGCGTAACAAGATTAGGTACGGGCAGGGCTCCCTTTTGCGCCATCATGCCCCTTGTATTTGCCTGGACACTAACAGTCGCCGGAGCTCCATTCATTACACCAGAACCTCCTCTAGTCACCATTGGATCTTGGCTTGGCACGCCATGGAGCCCGGGCCTGGGCGTAGGCAAACTACTGCCGCCTACTGCGGTTTGAGCATGTGTTACTGTGGCCGTGTTGCCATGAGCCATGGGCTGATTGGTGCCTACTTCTCCTTGGATTTGATTTTGTACTCCAGCGGGAATGACTCCACCACCAGCTTGATTTCCGTTTGGTGCCGGTGCAAAATTAGAACTCATCACCAACATGGTGTGAGTGAGATTCTGAAGAGTGGTAAGAATCTCTTGCTGAGTATTTTGAAGTCCTTGAATGGCTTCAAGCAAAAGTGGTTGATCTAGAGCCATGGTCCTGTCATCACCACCATTAGAGGATCCTTGTTGGTGAACTTCATCTTCTCCCACCATCCTTGTTGGAGTTGTGTGGATTCCAGATCTCGTTGAGACCATTAACCAATCCGCCTCCCCAGTGAAGTCGCCAAATGTATGAAAGGGTTCAAGAAAGTAGTTAGAAAATTCGAAGATCCTTGAAGAACAACTTCGAATTCTCTAGAAGATTATGAGAGGCTTAGATTCTTCAATGGTCTCAACTTAAGAACACAAGAGTAAAGGAGATGATGGAGATAAGAGATTGGGTGAAGAAGAAGGCAAAGAGGCTAGAGAGAGAATAATGGCAAGGCTCTCCCATGGATCTCCCACTTTCACTCTCAAGGTTGATAATGGAGAAGGGAAATTAGTTCTTTCCCAAGAGTTAAATCTCCAAAATCCATCCCTTGTAAAGCTATAGGTGGGTGCTATTTATAGGCACCTCATGATGTAGGATGGAGCCCATGTACAAGGCACATGGGGGATATTCTCTCTAACCACCTTGTCCGAGGAGATGACCTCTCCGAGGAGGTGATCTCTCCGAGGATGAGAAAAACCCCGAAGAGGAGATCAACCCCTTGGCGAACCCTTCTTCTTAGCCACACCTAACCAATGATCCCCAATGATCCCAAAGGGTCAGGGGTAGTCTCAGAGAACGTCCTGCCGCAAAATATTGCCGAGTCTCATGGATCCCCCGGAGTCGTGCCACCTTGACCCGGGTATAGGCTAGTTTAACCGAAGAGTGAATTTATCTCCACTCACCGTCCTCGGGATCGGGTCCTTTGTTCGAACTCCATTATGCCCATGGTTTTGGTGCGTAGATCCCAGAAAGTTCCGAGCCTGCAAGTGTTCTGGGACTCATTAACGGAGCGGCTTCTAGATTGCGTCTGAATCCGTTCGAAGCCAAGTGTTTCGGATCTCTAGGTTCGTGGATCCGAACCTCTTCGAGTCCGAGTGCCTCGGATCTCTAGGCTTGCTCAAACCCCTTTCGAGTCCGCGCCCGAGTAAGTCTCTAAGTTCGTGGATCCGAACCCTTTCGAGGCTTAGAGCGATCCAGCGCGTTTGATGGCGATAAATCCGGGCCCACCAATGTTGGACTTACGATAAATTCAGGCCCACTAATCTTGGGCTATTGGGCCTAATTAATTTAGCTCCTCTTACAGTTCTATACGATGTCCATCAGCCACAATCACAGATGAGAAAGGATTTGAGATCTCTAATCCAGATCGAATACATTGGGAGACAGTCAATGGACATCTATTGAGTTGTGTCACAGCCACTCTGTCTTCCCCCACATATTCAACTGTTCTTCAATATCAGTCTTGTTCTGAGGTATAAAATGCTTTGTTAAAATGTTTTACTACTCTTTCAAGGTCACACTATAAGATTTCTAAATAAAGTCTGTATATTCAATTATGTGTAAATACAAAAATTACAATCAATATATATAGCAATATCCTAATCTGAAATAGGAAATACAATCAATCTAATATTCACAATCAATCTAAAATACACAATTCCATAATTAACATAATATTCTCACACCTCTGCTCAAACTCAAGGTGTTTTACCAGAAAATACTGAGAGTTTGCCAAAAAAAAACTGAAAGCGAGCAGTGGTGTAAGTCTTCGTAAAGAAATCAGCACGTTGCAAAGCCGAAGAGACGAAAGGAAGCGAGATGGAGCTAGATTGCAGATGCTGACGTATAAAATGACAATCGATCTCAATGTGCTTCGTGCACTCATGAAAGACAGTGTTATGAGCAATTTGAATAGCATTGCATTGTCATAGTAAAGGGCGGTCGAAGACAATTGAGGGACACCCAACTCAGTCAAAAGACAACGAAGCCAAACAATCTTAGCAGTGGCATGAGCCATAGCACGGTACTTAGTCTTGGCAGTGGAACGCGCAACAATAGTCTATTTCTTTGCCTTCCAAGAGATCAAGAAACATGCAGAAGTTAGAAGTGGACTTGCGATCAGTGACATCACCAGCCTAATCAGAATCAGCATAAGCCCTCAAGTCCAAAAAGGAAGTAGAAAACAACAGTAAACCCAAAAATATAGTACCCTGGAGATAGCGAAGAATCCGAACCAAAGTAGCCCAATGGGTAGAGTGAGGAGCAAAGACAAACTGGTTAACCACATGAACAACATAAGCAAGATCAGGACGAGTAACCGTCAGATATACTAAGCAACCCATGAGTTCGCGATATAAAGTAGGATCATCTAGAAGAACATCATCAGTAGAGTTAAGTTTTACATTAAGCTCAATGGGGGTATCAGAAATCTCAGTGTCAGTAAGACCAGCATGATGAATAACCTCATTGGCATACTTGGCCTGAGATAGAAAATAAGAAGAAGCTACCTCAATACCAAGAAAATACCACAATGGGCCCAGATCCTTCCTTTCAAAGGTGCAAAAAAGATGCTACTTGACCTCAGATATAGCAGAAGAGTCAGAACCAGTGATGATCATATCATCCATATACAGTAATAATGCAACAAATCCAGCAGAGGTGTGAAGAAGAAATAAAGCAGAGTCCTGGGCACAAGAATGAAACCCAAGCTCAGTAACAGCAGTCTGAAAGCGATTATACCAAGCATGAGGAGACTGCTTCAGACCATACAGAGCACGCTGAAGGTGACAAACCTATCTAGAGGAATGGTGAAGGGCAGGGGGAGGACGCATGTAAACTTTCTCAGTGAGATGGCCATTAAGAAAAGCATTCTTAACATCCATCTGATAAAGAGACTAAGAAAGAACAGCAGCGATAGAGATCAAAGTACGGACATTAGTCATCTTGGCAATAGGAGCAAAGGTCTCTTCATAATCAATATCATATTCCTGTGAGAAACCTTTGGCAATTAGACGAGCTTTGTAGCGCTCAAGAAAACTATCAGAATGAGTCTTGACTTTGTAGACCCATTTGCAACCAACCAGATTCTTACCAGCAGACAAAGGAACAAACTTCCAAGTATTAGTCTTCTGCAAGGGAAACAACTCATCCTCCATAGCTTGAACCCAATTAGGATCCTAATAAGCCTTCGTGTAAGACTGAGGTTCTGAAAAAGACTGAATAACAGATAAAAGAGTACGATAGGAAGCAAAAAAACATGTATCAGACCAACCTAACCTGTTTGGAGGACGACGCTCACGAGTAGGATATCGGTGTGTAGCAGGATCAGAGTCGTTAGAAGTAGGAGGATCAGCAGCATGGGTAGAGACAACTGGAGGAGGAGGAGCCTTGCGAAGAGAATAAACTAGCAACAGAGGAGGAAAAGAAGCTAAAGGAGGAGAAGCAACCAGAAGTGAAGTAGGAGGAGAAGATGGAACAAGCTTAGGAGGAACAGTGAAGATGTACTCATCAGACAGGACCTCAGAAGGAAATGGATTAATATGAACCAAATCCTCTTTGGAAACTGGGGTAGTGAGAGGAGGAAGTTGAAAGTAAGGTAGACGTTTGAGAAATGCAACATGACAAGAGACATAAAGGCGACGAGAAACGGGGTCATAACAACGATAACCTTTCTGAGTGAGACTATAACCCAAAAAGACACATGGGATAGACTGGGCACTAAGTTTGGTCCTATCTTTACAAGGTAAAAGGACAAAACAAGCAGACCCAAACACATGAAGGAGGGAGTAATTAGAAAGTTGGAAAAACATAGCCTCATAAGGAGACCAACTAGAAAGAAGGGAGGTAGGCATATGGTTGAGAAGAAAAGCAGCAGTAAGAACTGCCTCACCCCAAAATAGAGCCAGAACGGAGCCAAAGAGAAGGAGAGACCTAGCTGTCTCAAGAAAATGATGGTGTTTACGCTTAGCTTGACCATTTTGGCAGGTGTATTTGTCACGACCCAAACCCGCCCCTATGGGTTTAGCACCGTAACCGGCCAGCAATCCGAGATCACCGAAGGCCTGCTTAACAGTAACACAGTATAACAGAGTACAGGGGCGTGGCGGAAGCCAATACAGTAAATAAACAATGTCCAATGAGCTGTGATAGTCTGTATGCAAAAAGATTTCCATACACATATAAATGCAGTCAGTGACAAAGCAGTATATACAATAGTTATATTCAGTCAGGACAGGGACTTAACCCCTAATTAACAGTACGGTACAGTGCTATACAGTAATACAAAACGGTACAGAGACAGGCGGGGAAATTTAAAACACCCCTAAGCCATAGCTTGGCAGGCTCGGAACCTCGCAGTGAGGCACAGTGGTTGGCTTGACAAAACTGGAGTTTACCCCGACGCTTCTAGCTGCGGTCTGGTGCCTGTACACCTATATATATATATATATAAGCAGTGAGCTAAAGCCCAGTGAATAACATAATGCATAAAGAGGTTTAGAATGAATGTCCTTACAGTAATGAAAACAGTTCATTAAATTAGTATTTCAGTCTTTCAGTCCTTCAGTCAATCAGTCATATGTGGTACATCCATTAGCATGACAGTACAGTAAGTAGTAGGTCTTAAAGACCGAACAGTAATGATGGCCATCAATCAGTAAACAGTAGTGGTTCCACGAGGGAACTGACAGAGATCTCTGTAACAGTAACAGTAAACAGTAGGTGCTAAGGATGCCACAGTACAGTTCAGAATATAGGACATACATTCATTCAGTAAACAATATCAGTTCAGTAAACAGTTCAGTTCAGTATTCGGAAGATAATCATTTTGAACATATCTTTACACAATTGCTACTCACAGAGTTCTGGGTTACAGTAGGCTAGAGCGTCTCCTCGGAATGCCAACCCTATACAGTTAACAGGTTGAACACACACTAAGTTTCACAGTTGGGAAAAGATAACAACTTAATCCCTAAATATGCCTTGGTGCGTTCTACATCTATATCCTCTTTAAGATGCCTTAAATATGCCCTAGGAATGCCTGGGATGGAAAGAGGATGCAAAGATGCACTTTTAAACACTTAACAAAATTTTCAGAAAATAGGGGTCTCGCTCGAGCGTGGCTTTTTACGCTCGAGCGGACATGCAGACAAAGGGTCTCCACTCGAGCGTGACTTCCGTCGCTCGAGCGGACTGTGTGCTACAGTAAGAATACTGGATGCTCAAAATTTACGCTGGATGGGCGCTCGACTCTCACTCGAGCGTAAGTTTCCTCGCTCGAGCGGACTGTGAACTCATGCAAAGTACTGGATGCTCGCATTTCACGCTCGAGCGTAACTTTCCTCGCTCGAGCGGAAGGCACGATCACTGAGTGTACGCTCGAGCGTGGACTTCCTCGCTCGAGCGTAGGTCCAAAATCTGGAAATTCCAGATTTGAGTCCCAAGCTCAAAATCAAGTTTAAATGCAAAATTTTTGATCCTCTTGGGCTGAAAACCTGGAAAACACTTGCAAACACTTAAAACAACATGATTCAAAGCTCAATTTGAGAAATCAAAGCCCAAGGGTGTTTAATTCAAACTCAATTTCAAACCAATTCTCATGAATATGAAGAACATGCAAACATGCATGAATTTAAACCATTTTAGAGCTTCAATGCTAGCTCAAATGAGCTCAAATCTTTCAAAACCAAGATAAAAACATGGTCTATAACATAAACATGAACATGCATGCAAGATGTCCATGAAATCAACCTCACAATGCAACAATGTAGACATGCATGCCACAATTAAGCTTTAATTCAACATTTTGGGCCAATTCATGCCTTAACTCTTTAAACTACCATGATCCATGCTAGAAGGAACTTAAACACAACAATGAGAAAGTGAATTCTTTACCTAAGTCTTGATTTACAAGGTGAGGAAGCTTAATTGCAACCTAAGCTCCAATTTCTTCAATTCTACTAAGTTTCCAAGCCAATTAGAGATGAAAACACATTTTCTCCTCACTCTCTCTCTCTCTAGCTCGGTTGGCTCAACAAGAGGGCTGATGAAATGTTGTATAATGCAAGACCAAGTCTTGGACAAGGCATGGTGTAGTGGTCCACTAGATGGCATGATTGTAAATAAAGCAACTATTGCAATTTAACTCATTTTAATCTAATTTAATCATACCAAATCACATTTCAGATAAATATACCATAAAATCACATAAATTATGGCGATCACAAAACACTAATCGATTTCGGGTTCGGCCGCCGATAAGGCCTTCAATTAACAGTTCAAACATAAAAGTACAAACAGATAATTAAACGACAAACAGATAGATATTCAATTTTACTAACATATACTCAGTCAATCAGTTCCAGATTTCAGTCAGTCAGTTCAGTATTTCGATCAATTCAATTATCAGTCATAATCAGTCTTAGTTTAGCAGTAATCGGTAATCAATCAGTCATTAATTGGTAAACAGTATATGGGTTGTTACAGTCTCCCCTCCTTAAAAAGAGTTTAGTCCCCTAAACTCGAGTTACCTTCGTTCTGGAAGAAAACAGGATCTAGTGGAAACAATTCAGGATATCTCTTAACCATGTCATCTTCCCTTTCCCAAGTGGCATACATGCCACCATGGTTCTACCAGTCAACTTTCACTAACGGGATCTCTTTATTTCTCAGTTTCTTGATCCGTCTGTTCACAATCTGTATAGGCCGTTCCTCGTAAGTGTAGTCATCACTCAACACTACACGAGTAGGCTCAATCACATGGAAAGGATCCCGGAGATAATCTCTCAACATCGAAATGTGGAAGACGTTATGCATATGCTCAATTTCAGGAGGAAGCACAACTTGATACGCCACCGGATTGATTTTCTCAATAATCTCGTACGGCCCGACATATTTTGGTGCTAACTTGCCTTTGACTCCGAAACGAATCTGGCCTTTCATCGGTGTCACTTTCACAAAAACGTGATCACCCACTTCATATTCTCTGTCTCGCCTTCTGACATCTGCATAACTTTTCTGTTTGCTCTGTGCAGTTTTCAGCCTCTGCTGTATTAGTTTTACTTTCTCAGTCGTTTCATATACAATCTCAGGCCCAAGCAAAGGCCCATCTCCAACTTCTGCCCAACAAATCGGAGATCTACATTTCCTACCATACAATGCCTCGAAAGGCGCCATACCAATACTAGAATGATAACTGTTGTTGTAGGCGAATTCAGCCAATGGCAAATGGCTTTCCCAATTTCCCTGAAAATCAAGGACACACATTCTCAATAAGTCCTCCAGAGTCTGGATGGTCCTTTCTGACTGGCCATCTGTCTGAGGATGATAGGCACTACTTAGTCTCAGTTCAGTTCCCAATGCAGTCTGTAAGCTTTGCCAAAACCTCAATGTAAACTTCGAATCCCTGTCAGAAACAATGGACACAGGCACTCCATGCAGTCTAACAATTTCGTCAATATAGAGTATAGCTAATTTGTCCGCATTATAAATTGTCTTAACAGGTAAGAAGTGAGCAAACTTAGTCAGTCTATCAACAATAACCCAAATTGAGTCCATACCTTTACTGGAGCGAGGCAATCCCACAATAAAATCCATAGTGATATGTTCCAATTTCCACTCCGGTATTGGTAAGGGCTGTAGTAAGCCTGCAGGTCGTTGATGTTCAGCTTTTACTTGTTGGCAATGAAGACATTTTGACACGAAGTCAGCAATTTCTTTCTTCATTCCCGGCCACCAGAAATTCAGTTTCAAGTCTTGATACATTTTCGTATTCCCCGGATGGATAGAAAATTTTGAGTTGTGGCCTTCTTGCAGAATTCTTCTTTTCAATTCAGTATCATTTGGTACACACAGTCTTTCTTGAAATTTGAAACCCGGTCTCGGTTTAGATTCCCTTTCTTCGACGACCTTCTTCAAGAAGTCATCCTGTTGCTGTTTTTCTTTAATCTCTTCAATCAATGCCGGTTGAGCAGAAATAACAGCTATTGTTCCACTTTGTTCTCGCAAAACAATTTCAATTTCAGAGTTTTCAAGGTCACAAAGCAATTTCTTCTGCCCGGTGAGTAAACAGGCTAAGTTTCCAATCGATTTCCAACTCAATGCATCGGCAACGGTGTTGGCTTTTCCCGGATGATACAAAATCTGTAGGTCATAGTCTTTAATCAATTCTAGCCATCTCCGCTGTCTCATGTTCAGTTCTTTCTGTGTGAAGAAATATTTTAAACTCTTGTGGTCGGTGTATACTTCACATGTCGCCCCATATAGGTAGTGACGCCAGATCTTCAGTGCAAATACTGCTGCAGCAAGTTCCAGGTCATGGGTCGGGTAGTTCTTTTCATGCGGTCTCAGTTGTCGGGAAGCATAGGCAATTACTCTCCCAGTCTGCATTAAAACACATCCCAAACCCTTATGAGAAGCATCACTAAATACAGTATAACCATCCGTACCTGAAGGTAAGGTAAGAACCGGTGCAGTCACTAATCGAGTTTTCAACTCTTGGAACGCTGATTCCCTTTGGTCAGTCCAGTCAAATGATATCCCCTTCTGAGTTAATTGAGTCAATGGTAAGGCAATTTTGGAGAAATCCTTGACAAATCTTCTGTAATATCCAGCTATCCCAAAAAGCTTCGGACTTCTGTCACATTTGTTGGTCTAGGCCAGTTCACCACAGCTTCAATTTTCTACGGATCAACAGAAATTCCATCTTTGCTAACAACATGCCCCAAAAACATAACATGATCAAGCCAAAACTCACATTTAGACAGTTTAGCATACAGTTTCTGTTCTCTTAGGGTCTGTAGGGCAAGTCTCAGATGATGTTCATGTTCTTCTATACTTTTGGAATAAATCAGTATGTCATCAATGAATACAACAATAAAGTCATCAAGGTATGGTTTAAAGATTCTGTTCATGAGGTCCATAAATGCAGCAGATGCATTGGTAACTCCGAAAGGCATAACTAAAAATTCGTAATGTCCATACCTCGTTCTAAAAGCAGTTTTATCAATGTCTTCTGGTTTAACTTTCAACTGATAGTACCCTGATCTGAGATCGATCTTTGAAAACACTTGAGCACCCTGTAACTGATCAAATAAATCATCAATACGCGGCAATGGGTATTTATTTTTCACAGTTACCTTGTTCAATTCACGGTAATCAATACACAGTCTCAGTGAGCCGTCTTTCTTCTTTACAAACAAAACCGGTGTGCCCCACGGTGAAGTACTAGGTCTGATGAACTTTTTGTCTAGCAGTTCTTGCAGTTGTACCTTCAATTCTTTCAGTTCAGTTGGGGCCATTCGGTAAGGAGCTTTAGATACTGGCTGGGTACCCGAAATCACATCAACGGTGAATTCAATCTCCCTGTCAATCAAATCCCCTGGCAGATTATCTGGAAAAACATCTGGGAACTCTCTGACAATGGGAATACTGTTCATGTTAGCATTATCATCAGTAGACACAGTCAATACAGAACACAGATATCCTTTACACCCCTTTCTAATCAATTTAACAGCTTTTACAGATGAAATCAAATACGGAGGAGGTACTACTCCACTCCTATTAAACACAAATTCAGGTAGACCCGGTGGACGGAAAACTACTTGTTTTGTTACGCAGTCTATGGTGGCATGATATTTTTGTAGCCAGTCCATCCCCAATATTACATCAAAATGATCAATGTTCAATGGCAGTAAATCAATAAACAGATGCATATCCCCAACAATAATCTCACAAGCAGGATACATATATGCACATGTCATGGATCCCCCAATAGGTGATGATACAGCTAGCAGATAATTCATGGGTTCTAAGGGTCTATTCAATTTCCGTGAAAAAGCATGCGATACATATGAGTGTGTAGACCCCGAGTCAATCAGTACATATGCATTTTGAGTACAAATAGAGAGGATACCTGACACAACGGTCTTAGTATTTTGCACGTCTCCCGGTACTAGGGCAAACACTCGGGCCTGCCTCATAGGCTCTTTCCCGGTAGCTTTGGGGTTCGGTTTTGGCGCAACAGTTGATGCTGCCACACTTGGTGTAGCTTTGCTATTGCCCCGTGAAGCAGAGGGGCAATCTTTCACCATGTGGCCCACCTTGCCACACCTGTAACAAGCACCAGATATTTTATAACAAACTCCCTTATGATTCTTACCACATTCAGAACAGGGTGGGATGAAACCACCCCCTTGACTGGGGCTAGTTGTTGACCCCGTATTCTGTTTCTTGTTCAGCGGGTTGTTCTTGCCTTTCTTGAACTTAAAACCCTGCCTTTTACCACGCCATTCAGACACTGGTGTTCCAGATTGTTTCACAGCTTCGATGTTTGACTCGGCCATCAATGCTCAGTCAAGAACACCTATATAGGTCGGTAGCTTTAAAACATTTATTCTGTCGAGTATTGCCACATTAAGGCCGCCTTCAAATTTTCTAGCCTTCTTGTAATTCGTGTCGACCATATGTGGTGCATAATAGGCAAGTTCAGTAAATTTTGTCTCATATTCTGCAACGGACATTGTGCCCTGTCTCAGTTGTTCAAATTCCGTCACTTTTCTGTCCCTGACACACTGGGAAAAGTACTTTTCAAAGAAAGACTCCTTGAACTGAGCCCAAGTCACTACGGTGTTGGTGTCACGGACCAGCATCCACCACCTTCTGGCCTCTTCTTGCAAGGTGAAGGTAGCCAACAATACTTTATTTGCCTCCGAGCACGGAAACACCTCAAATAACTTCTCAGTCTCAAGTACCCAAGCTTCAGCTTTCAACCGTTCAAGGCCCCCCTGAAAGGATGGCGGTTTCATCTTGCTGAACTTATGGGTGAGTGCAATTATGTCCCCATCATTAACATTTACATTCTGGTCCGGCTGTACCGGCACATTCACATTCTGTTCCAGTTGTACCGGAGGAGGAGGTGGGGGCTGTTGATTCAGCTGTTGATCTAATCTTTCAGATATCAGTTCCATCATTCTTTCCATTCTTGCCATTCTAGCCTCAGTGGATGAGGATTCCGATTCATTTGCATTATCCATCTCACTATAAGCAGTTATAACAGTCATAGGTATAAGCAGTTGCATACTTAAACAGTTTAACACATTAGCATATATTCAGTCATGTCACAGTTACACACACTTATCATGCTTATGCGATGCCCTAATTGCTTTTCTAGGACACCCTATAGCTCTTTTGGACACGTGTGTGCGGTATAACTCGTGGTTAAGTATCGCTCTGATACCACTCTGTCACGATCCAAACCCGCCCCTATGGGTTTAGCACCGTAACCGGCCAGCAATCCGAGATCACCGAAGGCCTGCTTAACAGTAACACAGTATAACGGAGTACAGGGGCGTGGCGGAAGCCAATACAGTAAATAAACAATGTCCAATGAGCTGTGACAGTCTGTATGCAAAAAGATTTCCATACACATATAAATGCAGTCAGTGACAAAGCAGTATATACAATAGTTATATTCAGTCAGGACAGGGACTTAACCCCTAATTAACAGTACGGTACAGTGCTATACAGTAATACAAAACGGTACAGAGACAGGCGGGGAAATTTAAAACACCCCTAAGCCATAGCTTGGCAGGCTCGGAACCTCGCAGTGAGGCACAGTGGTTGGCTTGACAAAACTGGAGTTTACCCCGACGCTTCTAGCTGCGGTCTGGTGCCTGTACACCTATATATATATATATATATAAGCAGTGAGCTAAAGCCCAGCGAATAACATAATGCGTAAAGAGGTTTAGAATGAATGTCCTTACAGTAATGAAAACAGTTCATTAAATTAGTATTTCAGTCTTTCAGTCAATCAGTCAATCAGTCATATGTGGTACATTCATTAGCATGACAGTACAAAAAGCAGTAGGTCTTAAAGACCGAACAGTAATGATGGCCATCAATCAGTAAACAGTAGTGGTTCCACGAGGAAACCGACAGAGATCTCTGTAACAGTAACAGTAAACAGTAGGTGCTAAGGATGCCACAGTACAGTTCAGAATATAGGACATACATTCATTCAGTAAACAATATCAGTTCAGTAAACAGTTCAGTTCAGTATTCGGAAGATAATCATTTTGAACATATCTTTACACAATTGCTACTCACAGAGTTCTGGGTTACAGTAGGCTAGAGCGTCTCCTCGGAATGCCAACCCTATACAGTTAACAGGTTGAACACACACTAAGTTTCACAGTTGGGAAAAGATAACAACTTAATCCCTAAATATGCCTTGGTGCGTTCTACATCTATATCCTCTTTAAGATGCCTTAAATATGCCCTAGGAATGCCTGGGATGGAAAGAGGATGCAAAGATGCACTTTTAAACACTTAACAAAATTTTCAGAAAACAGGGGTCTCGCTCGAGCGTGGCTTTTTACGCTCGAGCGGACATGCAGACAAAGGGTCTCCGCTCGAGCGTGACTTCCGTCGCTCAAGCGGACTGTGTGCTATAGTAAGAATACTGGATGCTCAAAATTTACGCTGGATGGGCACTCGACTCTCGCTCGAGCGTAAGACACAAGTCCTCGCTCGAGTGTAAGTTTCCTCGCTCAAGCGGACTGTGAACTCATGCAAAGTACTGGATGCTCGCATTTCACGCTTGAGCGTAACTTTCCTCGCTCGAGCGGAAGGCACGATCACTGAGTGTACGCTCGAGCGTGGACTTCCTCGCTCGAGCGTAGGTCCAAAATCTGGAAATTCCAGATTTGAGTCCCAAGCTCAAAATCAAGTTTAAATGCAAAATTTTTGATCCTCTTGGGCTGAAAACCTGGAAAACACTTGCAAACACTTAAAACAACATGATTCAAAGCTCAATTTGAGAAATCAAAGCCCAAGGGTGTTTAATTCAAACTCAATTTCAAACCAATTCTCATGAATATGAAGAACATGCAAACATGCATGAATTTAAACCATTTTAGAGCTTCAATGCTAGCTCAAATGAGCTCAAATCTTTCAAAACCAAGATAAAAACATGGTCTATAACATAAACATGAACATGCATGCAAGATGTCCATGAAATCAACCTCACAATGCAACAATGTAGACATGCATGCCACAATTAAGCTTTAATTCAACATTTTGGGCCAATTCATGCCTTAACTCTTTAAACTACCATGATCCATGCTAGAAGGAACTTAAACACAACAATGAGAAGGTGAATTCTTTACCTAAGTCTTGATTTACAAGGTGAGGAAGCTTAATTGCAACCTAAGCTCCAATTTCTTCAATTCTACTAAGTTTCCAAGCCAATTAGAGATGAAAACACATTTTCTCCTCACTCTCTCTCTCTCTAGCTCGGTTGGCTCAACAAGAGGGCTGATGAAATGTTGTATTATGCAAGACCAAGTCTTGGACAAGGCATGGTGTAGTGGTCCACTAGATGGCATGATTGTAAATAAAGCAACTATTGCAATTTAACTCATTTTAATCTAATTTAATCATACCAAATCACATTTCAGATAAATATACCATAAAATCACATAAATTATGGCGATCACAAAACACTAATTGATTTCGAGTTCGGCCGCCGATAAGGCCTTCAATTAACAGTTCAAACATAAAAGTACAAACAGATAATTAAACGACAAACAGATAGATATGCAATTTTACTAACATATACTCAGTCAATCAGTTCCAGATTTCAGTCAGTCAGTTAGTTCAGTATTTCGATCAATTCAATTATCAGTCATAATCAGTCTTAGTTTAGCAGTAATCGGTAATCAATTAGTCATTAATCGGTAAACAGTATGGGGGTTGTTACAGTATTAGTATAAAAAGTTTGGTGAATGGTACCCACTTTGGCCAAGTATTCACAAAATTCAGTTTTAAAGTATTCCCTACCCAAGTCAGACCGCAACAATTTAATAGTAAACCCAAACTATGTAGTGACCATAGATTAGAAAGTACGGTATATCTGGTAGAAGTCAGACTTATGAGTCATAAGATAAACCCAAATGTAATGAGTGCAGTCATCAACAAAAGACACATAGTATGCAGAACCCCCTTTGGTGAGAACAAGAGAAGGGCCCCAAACATTAGTATGAACTAAAGAAAATGGTGTATCAGATATATAAATATTTTTATGAAAAGGTAAGGCTGTCATTTTGGCAAGTTTACACTCCCGACATTTAGTAAGTTCACTAGGAGAAACTTTACCCAATATACCAGACTGAGCTAAAGACCATAAGTGATCAGTAGAAAAATGTCCTAATCTAGAATGCCACAAGTAGAAAGGACTAGACAGAGAATCTAATTGAAAAGAGGAAAAGGCAGTTGGAGAGTTTACCATGGGCAGATGCAAACTCTCCACCATGTAGAGGTCTCCAACTCTACGACTGGTCCCAATTTGCTACTTAGACATCCGATCCTGCACAAAACAGATAGAAGAAGAAAAGATAACATCAAAACCAGAGGCATCATGTGAGGCCCCTAATCTTTGTAAAACCTATTAAGTCCTTGACTTTTGAAATATTTCAATAAAGACCCTCCAATCCTTATTTGTCTTCAATTCTAGTTATAGAATCGAACATGCATGCCAACTGAAAACTTAAAAATCCTTATTGAACCTGGAACTCAAGAACCATTTCTAAAACCCAAATAATAATGAATTAAATTTCTAAGTATATTTTCCATACAAGAAACCCTAGGTTTCCGATTCTCAGTACAATTCGCCGTTTAATTCAAAACAGAGAAACTTTATTCAAATTAAATTTTCGGACCTTAAATAAATTAAATACTACACTTAATTAAGCGTTAAAATTTATAAATTAAGATTTTGGCCCTCATATTCTTCTTAAATCACAAGTTGACCCCAAGTTAGTACCATTATATATATATATATATATATTTCTACCTTTTATTTATCAAATCTTTTTGTACACAATATCTATGGAATTTGTACACAAAATAAATAGAAAAATCCCCCAAATCTTGAGCACATGGCCAGCCACCCTAGCATATAGACTTGTTGTGTACTTTTAGAGGCAACATTGCATGATTCATGGAGGAAAATTTGACCTTGGTACCAATAATTTAAGGAAAGTTGTCTTGTACTTGTATCTATCTTGGTTCTACTTAAGCCTGACCCTAACTAGATCATGCCTTAGTACATGATTAGGCCCCCTAATGATCCTTCATTTCCATTACATTCCAACTAAATACATCTGAATTCCATTCCATTCCAACCAATGGGCATTTTGGACCTTTTACACCAATTTTATTATAGAAACACCACCACCCTCCACATGTTACACATCTCATACACTCACACACCTACACATTCAGTTGAGAGAAAGAAAGAAGAGGAAGAGAGTGAACTTTGGTAGTGGAGGAGAGGAAAAGAGAAGAAATTGTGCAAACACTTTACTAGCCAATCAAGTAAGCCACAACACAACTCTCTTTTATTTTCTTTTCCCAAATACATGTTATTAGAGGTTTTATATAATATTTTCAGATGTGTTGTAATGGCGTTCATGTGTTCAAAATGGATGAATTGGGCATCAATCATTCTTCTATTCATATTTCCTCTTAATAGATACAAAACTATGTTTGTCTTCCCATATCTCACATTTTTTTTAAAGGCATACCACCACTATAAAAATCTGAGTTATTGATGCATTATTTAGTATGTTTTCATCACAAAAGAAGTCAAAAATTTCACTTTGTTGGCCTATTTTCTCACCAATCTTCTTATTTTGAGTGTTATGGATGAAAAATCTGTTTTATAGCGAACTTTCTAAAATTCTAGAAAAATGTAGAAAAATCTTATGGACCTTAGTTTTACTTCAAAATCTTCCTTAAAGAGTTAGTTTCCATGGAAAATTAGTTTCATTGAAAAAGAGTGAGCGGTTTGCAAGAAAATCCAATTTTCGTAACGATTGACGAATCTGGACAGTGCTGGAGTGTTTCTTAAATAACTAAAAATCTAGAAAAGCTATTCAATTTCCAAAACATGTTTTGAAAACTAGATTAAATTCTATACAAACCATAGGAAGGCCGAGTTCGGGAAAAATCTGAAATAGCCCTTTTGATTTTATCTTTAATTGGTACTAATTTAGAAATTTAGTTTTGCATGGGTGTTTTATGCACTTTTGTTCATGAATATGCTTATTAGTTTATGATCATGTCTTGGTATGACATTGCATGTGTTATGATTATGTTCCTTATCTTCTTCATTTTAATGATGTTTATGCTTATGTGGATATTACTATCCTGTTAAGTTTGTTCTAACTTGACTTAAAACATTAATCCAAACGGAAAGCTTAATTGGGCAGCTAACGGGGTTTCGATCACTTGAATAATGAAGGATGATAATGCGTTAAGTATAGATTGATGAAATGTGCTCCATAATTGAAGGTTAAGTCTTATGCAAGCGGTTGTCGCTTAAATCCTAGAATAGAATGGACGTATTCGGACTCTTTGCGATAGTTTGATTGGTGAGATAAGGTTGGGTCCGGATGGGACATTCAAGAGGATAAAACTTTTTTGGAAGGACAAGGTTGGATTCTGGGTGATAAAACCTTTTTTTTTTCGCTGTTCCTTTTGAGGCCTTGCGGTTGGCGCTACGCGGTATATAACCATTCGTAGGCATCCAAGGTAAGTTCTGCAACAAAGCAGCAAAATGGAGAGTTCCAAATAGTCTGGTGTCCAATTCTTATGGTTGGGAGGATGAAATCTCTTTAGGGGATTTTTAGACTACTAACATCTAACTTTGTAATCCCTGTATTGACTTGAATATCATGCTTCATTACTTGCTTGTTATAAATCTGATGGTGTATTGGATTGGAAAAAAAAAAGGCGGGTGTGTGTGCGTTTACTAGGCATTCAAAGCTCATGGCGTTTCATGCCAGGTATTGAAGTCGAAGGCAAAGCTGAAGCATTTGAGGACGTACGGCTACTCTAGGAGGATTAGAAACTAGTTTGTAAACATATTTTGAGATTGTAAGTGATAGATCTCATGTTGTATTTAATACACGATTTTGAAATTATTATATATCTATGCATATATTTTATATTACCTATTCCTTATTGCCTCGTCAACTCATGTAGACCTTGCGTTAATATCTTGTTAAGATCTGTCAAAAGAGTAGCTTTGCTATCTAAAGAGATTGGACTTTGAAGGAAGGTTAGTTTGACTCCTCCAAACTTTCCTGAGATCTTACTTAGTTATTGACCAAAGGACTCATTGGTGACATTCTCTAACTTATAATCTTAGATAAACGCTATATTTATTTGTTAATATATCCTCTGATGTTCCCAATTTTTTGGAGGTGTCATACATCAAGCTGACTGATAGATAATAAACTGACAGATAACTGAGGAACATAAAGGACAGATGGAATAGAGATAGTAGACATAGCAGTGGTAGGACAGACCCAATAGATATAACAGACATACTGGACCCATTAGCAGCATTGACAGTAATAGGAAAGAGAGGAAGAGTACAATTTTGAAGTAATGAGAGATGATGAGTCATATGATGAAAGGTACCAGAGTAAAAAATTCAGACATGCGAAGAAATACCTGAAAAAGATCCAAGCAAACCTGAATGAAGAGATGAAACAATGAAGGCAGATGAAAATGGCTAGGAGATAGACAATGTATATTGAAACTGACTAATCTGAGCACACAAGGAAGTCAAGTCAGGATCTGGAGCTGGAGCAGATGCAGATGCAGATGCAGTAGAACCGGTGGGACCCTGAAAATTACTCGGAGAAGAAGGGCAAAACTGGGTCCGAGACTACTGAGAAGATGAGTTAGACAAACATCCCTTCTTGGGACAGTGATACTTCCAATGGCCCCTCTAATGACAGAAGACACACTCATTCGAAGCCAGAGACATCATAATAACAAACAGAAAACTAAGGGGTTCAAGTGTAAAAAAAATATAGCAAAATAGCTAGGGGTGAGCATGGTCCGGATTGGGGTAAACCAGGACCAATCCGTTATCTACGGTTCCTGAAAAATTAGAACCGATCCAATCCGTTTAAATCATGAAACCAATCCATTTAAACACGGATTGGATCGGTTTAGGACCACGGATTCACATAATTAAATAATAAAAAAATATATATATAACACTTTAATTTCATAAAAACATAAACATAGCGCTATATTAGTTCCACAATAGCAACATGTTTTTTTATAATAGCGATATACTGTTCTAGAATTTAAACGACCATAAGAAAACTGGTTTTACCATAAGAATTTAGACCATTATAAATTAAAAGTAAAAACTAACAAACAAAAGTAATAAAAGAAGATCTTAGACGGGTTTAGGTTTGAGTTTAGGTTTTATATAGAATAAGAGAAGATACTATGGAGGATGATGTATAATAAAATATAGATTATTTGTATACGGTCCGGATCGGTTCCAATCCGGAACCGTGGGGTTCAATCCGGAACCAATCCGTGGACTACGGATTTTTAATTCTTCAATCTGGAACCGAACCACGGATTCAAAAAACCAATCCAAATCTATCTGATTGGACTGGACTGGATCGGATTACGAATTTCACGGATTCCTTGCCCAGCCCTAAAAATAGCCAAACCAAAAGTCCAAGTCTAATAATTAGAAAACTAAGGGGTCAAACTGTAAATAAGTGTTTTTTTTTTTCTTTTAACCAGATAACACTATTGATAGGGTCAAGGAACACTTTGGAACAAAGAGAGAGAGAGAGAGAGAGAGAGAGAGAGAGAGAGAGATAAAAATGAAAACCCAGATGAAATCGATCAATTGAGTGAGTGATAATGATAGTACACACTCAGTGACTCTGCAAACCCTAAAAACAAATCAAACCCAAATAAGAGCAGACCTATTGGAATCACAAACAGGCCTTTATCAAGCAAAACTAAGACTCAGGAAAAAAAAAAAAAAAAAAAAAAAAAAAAAAAAAAAAAGATTTGAACTAGAGCAAAACAAAGCAAGACCCAGAATGGTAAAACAGACTATGAACTTCCCTAAACAGAAGCAAATCAGAGAGAGACAGAGAGAGAAGCAGACGAACCAAGAGAGAGAGATGACTGCCGATCGAACGAACCAAGGGAGAGAGAGGACTGTTGATCAAACAGCCCAGACGACCCACGAACAATCCAGACGACCCACGAACCAGAGAGAGAGAGGGACGAGAGAGCCTTGAATCACGACTTCAAACCAGGCACAGAGGATTGTCACGACTTCGAAGAAGACCAGAGAACAGCTTAGCTACTTCGGAGAAGCCCAGAGAAGACTTCGAGCTTCGAATGATCAAGGCCAGACTAGGGTTTCGGACGTGGCTCTGATACCATGTAAGATTTCTGAATAAAGTCTGTATATTCAATTGTGTGTAAATACAAAGATTACAACCAATATGTATAGCAATACCCTAATCTGAAATAGGAAATAAAATCAATCTAATATTCACAATCAATCTAAAATACACAATTCCATAATTAACATAATATTCTGTCACACACATTCATCAACTGAAGAACAAATTGAATAATATTCTCAAGAAGACTGATTCTATGGAAGAATATCTATCAAAAATAAAGGATTGGCCAATCAATTGGTTCTTGCTTCAGTAATCATTGAAGATGAAGATCTTGTGTTGATCACACTCAATAGACTTACTGATGAGTATGATGCCTTTAAGGTCATGTTTGATTCAAAAGACTAATAGTGAAGTATTAATAATTCTATTAAATTAGTGTAGTATTCACTATCCAATTGGATTAATATCCATTAGATTAATAATCCCACCCTTACTCCATTACTAATAATCCTACAAATTTGTTGGATTAATTATCCATTGGATTAATAATCCTAAACTAAAATGTTAAAACAAACGTGGCATAACTGGGCCCACGGATTAATAATCCCAATCCCATGCTCTAATCCACCCAATCAAACATGCCCTAAGACTACTATAAGGGCTTGATCAGACTCCATTACTATGGAAGAATTATGTTCTCTCCTCTGTTCTGAATCCATACATGTTGAATTGAAAAATCAAAAGTCTATTTCTACGGATCATCCAAATGTGGCCTTTACTGCCATCAAAGGTTCTGCCTCTAATCAATCTTCTTCTACTGGTGCATCAAGAGGTTACTCACATTACACTAGAGACAGGTCTTCACGTGGTGGTAGAGCCTCTAATTACAGAGGATTTAATCATTTTTGAGGCAATAATCGTTTTGCTCCAAGAGGTAGAGGTCAATCAGGAGGACCTACTTGTCAAATTTGTGGATTATTTAGACATACTGCATTTGATTGTTGGTATAGACTTGACACAAACTTTCAGCCACCTCATCAACTTTCTCATTCATCTTCCTTTCGTCCTTCCAAAGTTTATATTGCTTCTACATCTCATACTCATGTGCCTCAATCTTCCTCACCTCCTTGGAATCTCGACTCTGCTGCCACATACCACATTACTAATGATCTGCACAATCTCAATCTGTATCAGCCTTATTCAGGTCCAGATAACATCACTATTGGTAATGGACAATCTATTCCAATTGCTTATACAAGTAAAGGACTGTTACCTACACCTCATGGATCTCTCAAACTTAATAAAGTGTTGCATTCTCTATCCTTTTCTTCTAATTTGCTTTCTGTCCATCAACTTGCCAAAGATAATGATTGCATTATTATTTTTGATGCTTCTTACTTTGTGATTCAGGACAAACACTCGAAGACCATACTTCACAAGGGTTCTAATATTGATGGTCTTTATCATTTTTCATCTGCCTGCTTCTACACCAATGGCTTCTTCACATGCTTGCTTTCATGCTTCTTCTAATAAATTTGTTTCATCAGATATTCGGCAGCATAGACTAGGCCATTCTTCTTTACAGAAGTTTGTTTGTCTCAAGAAGAGTATTTTTTGTAAATCTTCTCCATCTCATAACAACTTCTGTTGATTGTTGTGTATCCAAAAGTCATCGATTACCATTTCATTTGTCAAATTCAATTGTTAATCACCCTTTGTCATTGATTCACAATGATGTTTGGGGTCCCTTTAATAAATCTACTTCTGGATTCAAGTATTATGTGTTGTTTGTAGATGATTTTAATCGTTTTACTTGGTTGTATCCCATGGCTTATAGGAGTGAAGTGTTTTCCAAGTTTGTGGAATTTAAAATCTGTGTTGAGAAACAATTTTCAACTTCTCTTCAGGTGCTTCGAACAGATGGTGGCACTAATACATCTTGTATAGCTCTTCTAACTAACTGCAAAATTGTTGTGCTATACTCACGAACCACCACAATCAGTTTTTTCAAGTGTTAATTTTAGAGGAAAGAAAATTTTCAATATATGGTTTAAATAAAGAAAAACATAACACATTTCAGATTTGTATTTAAGGAAAGAGCCACCGAAAAAAGAAAAAAAAAAAAGAAAAAAAAAAAAGAGTTATCAATAAGAGAGATTTATCATCAAAATTCATTGAATAAAGTAATGGGAGCAGGACCCATGTATATGCATCACACTAACAATTTGTATTTGTTAGTTTGAGTCACATCGCTTTGTGTTTAATGATAAAAAGAAAAATATAGAAAAAAATGTGTTGAGATGTAACACACTAGAGCATATTAAAAGAGAAGTGAATTGACAAAAATCACAGTACTCTGCTCGGATTGTTCAAGAAGAAAAAAAAAAAAAAATACACATATAACTTGCCTTATAATATTAAACCAATAAAAAAGAAGGATCCAAATAAGTAGATACAATATGAATCAAATAAAAGAGAAGGATCCAAATAAGTTGTAAATACAAAGCCATCTACATCTACAACCCTCCTTTTCACATATGTTGGATCCACCCATGTAAGAGGGAAAGCATTAGATATAATATTAAATTTAACAATTAAAATAAGAGAAAAATTGTTGAAAAATCCAATCTAAGGAGGATATAAGACATTAGATCCATCAGATATTTTTTATTGGTGAGAAATCCACAATTTATAAAATAGTTTGTTGAGAAGTCATTTTATTTATTTGGAAGGATATTTTGTTTCCAATTTTACTCCTTAATTTATCTGTTGACTTTTTTTTGATTACCTGCTCAAATTTATATCTATTTTTACAAATTTTTTCCCTATCTGTTCAAATTGTTTACCCTATCTGTTTAATTTTATGATCTTTTTCGTTCAAATTTTGTTCCTATTTGTTCAATTATTTTCCCTAAATTTTATATGTTGAAATTCTATCTGCTTAATTTTTTTTTTTAATTTCTTCTATCTGTTGAAATATCAAGTCAAACTAAATCCTACATGTTCAAAAATTTCTATCCGTTCACATATTTCTTCTCTCACTCTCACTCTCACTCTTACTCATCTATTCAAAATCATCATCAACAACAACAACAAAATCCTATCGGTTCATTATCTTCATCTACACACCAAATCTAACATGTATATTCAACAGATCTAACATATCTAAGCTCAAATGTAAAAAAAAAAAAAAAGAAAAAAAAAAAAGAAAGACAAATCTAACACATATTCAACAGATCTAACACATTCACTCAAAGTTTTAGAAATATCTCTCTATCTGTTCAAATCTTTCTTCTCTCTATCTCTCACTCCTCCTTATCTTTTTGTTAGCAAAATTCAGTTTAACCTAATTGACAATGATTGATCGACAAGTTTCAACTAATTTTAATAAACACAAAAAGATCAGGATAGTGTTTGGTTTAGTTTTGGAATAACTATTTGAAAAGTGAAGTTATGATTTGAGTGTGAAATTATGAGTTGAGTTTTAAAAAATAGAAAATTTGTTTGGTTATGAGTTTTGAAAATAGTTTTGAAAGAAGTTTTTGAATTTTGAATTTTGAAAAGAGTTATTAGTTTTGAAAAGAGTTTTGAGTTGTATTTTGAGTTTTGAGTTTTTGAATTTTGAGTTGTATTTTAAATTTTATGGATCTATTTTTTTAAAATATTGAAAAATGTTTAAGAAAATCTTTTTTTTTAATTTTGAATAAATATTTTTTATTTAGATATTTTTAAAATTTTTTATTTTATTTTATAAGTATTTTAATTTTTTTTTATTTTTAATATTTTAAACTCAAAACATAATGCCACACTCAAATCGTTATCAAACACATAACAAACAAAATTAAAATATTTAAAAATATTTTTATAAAATTAAATAAAATGTTGAAAATAAAAAATAAAAAATATTTAAAATAAAAATTATATATTTAAAATAAATTTTTTTTTTCAATTTTTTAATATTTAAAAAAATATAGCAAAAAATGTATGAAATATAGTAGATTGGGTCTATCTGATCGTCTGCCCGGATATCCCCCAAACATCCGGTCAGTCATCCGACCAATTAACTGGAACAGTGTAATTATTATTAATATTATTTTGCAATTGCAATCTATTCTTCAAAAAAAAAAAAAAAAAAAAAAAAAAAAAAAAATTATATTTGATTTAATATAGAAATTATTGATTTAAAAAAATTTAAATCAATATTTGATTTAATATTTGATTTAAAAAATTTAACAATCCCATTACTATATCATTAAAATAAACACACTTTCACATAATCTCCTCACTAACAATCCACACATTAACAATTCCCTTATTAACAATCTCCTCACTAACAATACCATCCAACTTAATCTGCCAAACAAACGTGCCCAAAACTTTTTTCAAAACTCATAACCAAACAAATTTTCTCTTTTCAAAACTCGTAACTCAAAATACGACTCCACACTCAAATCATGATTTTAAAAAACAAAATATAATTTTTTTTTTTTAACAAAATAGAAGTTTGAAAAGAGTTTGATTTTATGTTTTGAAAAGAGTTTTGAATTGAGTTCTGAGTTTTTGTTTGGTTATGAGTTTTAAAAATAATTTTTAATTTTGAGTTCTGTGTTTGGTTATGAGTTTTAAAAATAATTTTTGAATTAAGTTTTGAGTAATTTTGAGTTGTGTGTTGGTTATAAATTTTGAAAAGTGTTTTGAAAATTTTGCGTTTGAATAATGATTCTAACACATAACCAAACGCAACCTAGGTTTTGTGATTGAGTTCTATGCCTTCAACAGATTAAGAACTTCCTTAGAAGTAATTATGTAAAGAAGAATTTGAACAGAAAAGAATGTGTATTTATTCAATTAAGTTGTTACTTACTATCAGTTACAAGAACTTAAACAAGAATAAATAACTGAAAAATACATCAATTGACGGAAAGAAGAGAAGTGGGGGGTTGGGAAAAAACTATTAGTTTAATCTACTCCTAAAAATGACTAATTTAAAACTACTCCTAAATAACTCTTCACGAGTGTGATTCATGATTGTTGATTCATCTTCTTTGTATATTTCTTAGCCTATTTATAGGTTCAGCCACATGAGAGAAAGAGATAATCTAAGCCCACAATTTCCTCAACAAGCCCATGATTTCCTTAACATTATCCATATCCTATGTTTGATAAAAACCACTTTGTAGATTCGGTGCTTAATTTGATCTTAGCTCCTTGATCTCAGCAACTAACTTTCAATTGCTGCAATGGCTAACTTTTTGGCCCTCCATTTAACATGTTATCATTCAACGTCCTTAATACATTTGTCATGCCACGTTAGTGTAGACACCCCATTTTTGACCGCCCGCAAGACTTGGACGCTTTGTCTTGGACACTCGATAATGAAGTTGTGGTGATTGTGATTCGAATTCTCAACGAAGGAACGTAAGCTCGCGCTCCAAAACCAATCCCAAACCCTTCATATTCATACTGTTTTTACTCTAGAAATTCATTTTTGACCACTGTGCCACCCTACCTTGAATTTAAACAGTGGAACAGGGGAGAGCGTTAGGAGCCGGCCGACTCTCGATGGCGAGAAACATTGTTCTGGGCAAGAATGACCCAACTGTCCATTTTTGAAGATATTTATGACCTATTTTGCTCAAATTATATAAATATGAGCATATATCTTAGTGTTAGAGGTTAGAAAAATTTCAAAGAAGCAAAATAACCCTTGAGAGCTTCATCTTCTTGTGCAAGCTAACTTTGAGATATTTGATCATCCTTATACTATATCTATATACCATACACAACCTTGGAGCCATAAGTTAGAACCTTGGTTGAGCTTTGTAAGTCACAACTCAAGTTTGAGAGTGTGCTTGGATCAAGTTTGGTTCACAAATAAGAGTTTACCTCCTTCAAGAGGTATAAGCTCACCACCTTTGTATTGCTTTTATTTCAATCTTTCTTTGTTTATTTCTTGTGTTTTTGTATTGTGTTGATCCTATTTCAAGTGTTGGAACTTGAGTTTGAATGGCTACCAAAGGGTAGAAAGGGTTAACACCCTTTCTTGCACTCTACTTCATAGCTCACACCCTTGTTTTACTATAGCTATCCCAGTTTTGACCCGACTCTTATGGTATTTCGAACTCGGGTTTAATGCTTTCATGTTGTTGTTTACTTCTTCCTTCCCTTGTATCTCTTTGAAACTGGCCTTTGGGTTATTGTGGTTGCGTTTGGAATAGGTTGGTTACTTGTTTTTCCCAAACCTTGTTGACCATATTTTTGCTTCTCCGCTCGAGTGGCCATTCTTGCGCTTGAGCGGGCTGTGTATATTTTGGTCCTCTGCTCAAGCGGCCTTTCTTGCACTCGAGTAGGATTTGCAAACTCTCAGTACTTTGCACGTCAGCAAAAGTGCTGGAGGGGTGTCTTTCACGCTTGAGCGGCGTTTCCTACGCTTGAGTGGGTGAGCGCTCGAGCATCATTTCTTGAGCTCGAGCGGCTGGTCTGTCACCTGTAAATGTTCTGGGGGTGTGTATTCAGCGCTCGAGCGGGATACTTTTTGCGCTCGAGTGGAACAATTTATTGTGTTTGACGCTCGAGTGTCAACTCTTTCGCTCGAGCAGACTGCGCGTATATCAGATCGCGAAAATCACTTTTTACATCACTTTTTAATATCTTTTCATCCTAAACCCTAAAGTTGAGAGCCTCGCTCTCTAAGACTCACATTCTCTCTACTTTTCCACCTAGATCTAGTGATTTCTCCACCCTATTTCCTCTGATAAAAAGGTAGAGTTTCTCAAGATCTTCACTTTGATCCAACTAGAGTTGGATTTCGGCATCTTTGGGATTTCTCTCTTGCTTGGCTCATCTTCTCTCTTTGAGGTAGGGATTTTCTACACTTTAATATGGTTTTTAACTTAGTTATTTGTCGGTTGTGTAACAATGGTGGGATTTGGGAATAGTTTGAACAAACCTAGGGTTTGGGATGAAATGGAAAAGAGGGATTTTTGGGTGAAAGTGAAATAAATGAACATGGAGTTTGGGAATGAAGTCATGTGATGTCAAAATGGTTGATTTTGGTACTTGGATTAATATTTTGGAAAAAAGAGATTTTGCCTTAAAATGATTATTATAATTATTTTGTATAAATAATTGAAATTGGTATTGTAAACATGAAATTGAGCGAGTATTAGAATAGATGGTGGAATCGAGTATGTAATACTTCACATCTTTGGAAATTTTGGATAATTTATCTGTTTTAAGATTGTATATCTGTTTAGAAATATCTGTATTGGGCTATCGGTAGAGGATAGTTTTGATTGTTGTAGAAATTGCATGTGAATTAAGTAAATTAAAACTAATCCTTTGTTGGTTATCATTGAATATGACTATGATGATATACATTGTATATGTATGATTATTTGGGAGAAGAAAAGGGATGTACTCTATGTGTGATTATGTGCTTATATACATTGTATATATATGATTGTTTGGGAGGAGAAAGGGGATGGACTCCATTATAATTAAGTTGGCCGGAGTGCCTTGGGTGAAAGACCCGAAATTATACATGGGTGCCGATCCCGCGGACGAAATATTGGTAAAATAACAAATTGAAATTATACATGGGTGGTGATCCCGTGGACGAAATATCTGTAAAATGGCAATTAGAAGTGTTTATGTGTTGATTGCGAAATGGCTAAACCATTGAGTTGTAGTCTCATTTGGGTTATTGGAAAATAATGATATTGGCTTATGCATTGAAATGAATTGAAGGAAAATGAAATGAAATATGGACTTGATATTTTATATATTTACACTTAGCATTGTATATGCACACTGCACTTATATCTTTGTTAAACCTCATATACTGTGTTAGATTGTTCCTACTGGGCTGTGACTCACCCTATTTGGGAAAAATATTTTCAGGTATTGATGGCATGCCTCCACCAAGGCAATAGCATTAGAGGGACTTTTGGGAAGCAAGAGCTTCTTTGTTTAGTTTTATTTTTTTTTTGTATAGCCTAGGGCTAAAATTGTATGAGTTAGTTTCACTTTTGTTATAACCAAGCTAAGGCTTGGAAAGGTGTAAGCCTAAAGGGGCATTTATTTATGTTAAACTTTTTTGTACTATTTAATGTAATGAAATGAAAGGGCTTTACACTCTAATTTATGCAATTGTTATTTACGCTTTTGGTTGTTATTTATTGTATTATTTTGGGGACGTTACATTTACACTATTTTCTTTGCCTTTTTAAACTGATTTTCAGAGTTTAAAAAAGACTAAAAAAACATGGCTTAAGGTCTCAAGAAATGGAGAGGTTAGCACTCTCCTTGCTTTTATTCACTAGCCTTGCTTTGCCTTTTCTTTCCTACCTTTTTATGTTCTTTAACATGATTTTTAGCCGCTGTTTTTAGCATATTAGGGCTGTTTTAGGGTTGTTGTAATTTATTTAATTAGTGTATGCTTTGAATATCTAGCTTGTTGCATTGTAAGTCTTCACATCTAGCTTGTTGTGTTGTGTTATACATGCTTTGATAGCATTTCTTTTTTTAATTTTCATGTTGAAAAGTCTCATTCTAATAATTGATCCCGCAATCATTTCTGCCCACCTCCCTCTTTTCTTCTTTTTCTTTTTTTCGTTTGAGAGTCACTTCAACCGATTGATGGTTATTCAAGGTATGGAAAAGAGACATATGCTCAATGTCTTAATCTCTACGAAGGTTCATCATCAAGGCATAGGCTCTCTTTCATCAAGAATCATTTCTCGTTTGATGTTTATTCTCATTTAGTGGACTTAAACATCATTTTGGACAAATTGATTAAAGAATGGAAAGGACAAATAAAATCGGCTTAAAATGAATTAAACCGACATAAAGAAAATGTTTAGAGTTGGTTGGATTCGGCTGGACGTTATGCCTGAGTCAATCGTTCCGAGAATTGTCACGTATCAATCCATTTTACATTAATAAGACTTAGAGCGTGTCTACTTCCCTCTTTAAGTCTTCATGATAGGAGGGAAGGGTAGTTTTTCATCACATTTATCAATTTTTGTCCAAACATGCTTGGGATCATCAAGCCATCAACTTGTGCTAATTGACTGGTTTCGAATGCGAATTTGTTCTTCTCTTGGATTTCACATGGTAGAGGAGAGGCATAAGGGACAAACAGGGCCTAGAAAGGCTCTGTTTGCATTGTTCTCACCTCAAAGCACAAAACATTTTTTTGGCACAAAAAAATTAGCACGGACTGGCACTTTTTTTGGTCCAACGGAGCTCATTTAGGGCTGACCGGCTCCCAATGTTTGGTAAGCAGTGAGCTGTTGGCAGAAACAGAGGGCAGTGGCTGAAAGTGAGACAGAGCAGCTTTTGGGCACTGTGTATATGATCATTGTGTCTCATGGTTGCTTAGATTACTATTCTCATCAGTATTGTTGTAATTGTTGTAAATAATTCTTATTGTTGTAATATCCTTGTTGCAATTATTATTGATATAATGCCTTTGTTGTAATAAATTAGATAGTTAGCTTAGTATCTCATAGAAGTCAATTAGCTTAGCTAGTTTAATTCATTTATTCGAATTTGTAATAGTTAGTTTAATCCGAACATTTGGACCATTCATTCGGACCCTCTCACACGCGAGGGCAAATATGTAATAATGGTGTATGTCCTCCAACTCCTATTTCTTTCTCCTTTTATTTACCCGCTTATAATGGTAGTGTAGAGCATCATGTTTCTTTAGCATTTCTCATGTTCGCATACACTCGCCTCACATTGCATTTGGGTTCGGCTCATCATGCTAACCAATGTCGATTTCAAATTCATTGCTTGAATACGTGATTTATCACATGCCTTGAATTGGGATCATATGCCATGCTCATAGCTGAGCCTATAAAAATCGCATAAATGTGTGCGTTGCATTAGTCATTTTGTATTGTTTAGAAATATGCATATTTTCTAATTATTTTGCTTTGTTTGGCATTACCTTGGAGTACTAGTTGAGCACTTATCGCTTTAGCATATCGCATAAGGTGTGGAATTGTTGCCATATCAAGCATGCTTTCCATGAGGCTACTTGCTTAAATGATATAACTCTTTGAATGCTTGTGGATGAAGGATAATTGTTTAAATTGGGATAAATTAATTAATGTACAAACTCATATTTTTAAGTGATGCGTATTAAAACAATTTTCAAACAAACATACAATCAAATGTTCTAACTTTTGCAAAATTACTCTAAACTTGTATGCATCACATATTAAATTAACTAATAATCGGAACAAGAACATATAACGTAAATAAAGATCACATCATGATTAGTAGAGGTCGATCTTTGATCAGGCGAGTGGGGTGTTTAATTCATGACCTTTCTTTCTCGTACCTAAGTTCCTGAGCCGATATACTTTGATGATAATGGACTAATCGCCTTTGGCATGAGTCATGGTTTTTCTAAATTTCTCAAAAAAAAAATAAAATAAAAAATATTTAGGTGGTAACTCTGAAATCTAGCAAAGCAGTCCATTTTTGGCATTTGATTCAAACATTGATTTCCAAAAAGAATTGCCGAATTTAGACTCTTTTTTGTGTTTTCACTATTTCACATTGTACTTGTGAAATCAGATTCAGAATCACGGGAGTCCGAACTGTAGGGCTATCGTATCTGAAAGGAGCACGAAAAGCAAGCTACAGTTAGCATGTCTGTCGATAGAAATAAAAACAAATGTGGTCAAAGTTAGTCTTTAAAAATAATTTATGATTTCAATTGACAGACCATAATCAAACTTGACTATAATTAATAGGCTATAATCGACAGAAAAAATAAAATGTGGTGTAAAAAATGCCCCCCCATTTAAATGGATTGAAAAATGAGATCCAATTAAAAGGTTTATAAGACAGTTTACCACAATTGATAGAAAATCTTTTATGATGCAAACAATTCGAATTCTTGAAGAGTTATATTACACCCATAGTAATTTTTAGCCTATCACTATCGATTGGCAAACACTCCATCTTTGGGTCTGTCGAGTGACATAACAAAGAGCCACATCCCTTATTTTTAAAATAAAACAGTTCTTTGTTAGCCACATTTTGGCTAATTAAAGAGAATTCAATACATATACATTTGTCAACCATTGTTGTTTTTCAAACCATGTCATGAAAATTAATTTTTGGTGTGATTCACAAATCCAAAATGGATGTTGGATCCCAAAACACACATGACTTGGTGTGCTAACTCTTCGAGCCATATACGTTGGCTCTTCATGAATGATTGGCTCTTCAAAAATATGTGTATTAACCATGTGAACCACATTATTTTCATTGGCCATTATGCCTTCTAATTTTTGCTTCCAATATAGAATTTCTTCATTAATTGGAAAATTTTGGCCTTTAAGTCAATAAATTTTTCCATAATAGTAATTTAAATCTCTTTGCGTCAAATAATATGGAGATGATGAAATTATTTGAAATCTTTGCCTATGAAGAAAATTAATTTCTTCTTTTAGGGCTAAAATTTCAATCCTGCACCAATACATTTCATTATTCCAATGTCAAATCATTCTTTTCACATCATTTGTCATGCCATTATGTTGACAATAATTGGTAGAACCACCACCATAACACTGACAATTTCTAGAATATGAGGCATTTCTCTGATAATCTATATCCATGGGAACACTGCCACTCCACTAGCAGTTTGTATCCATGGGTTCATAATATGTAAACATAACTGTTGAAGACATGATTCCATAAAGATAAGTCTGCTTCATCATCATCATCACTCCAAGTTAGAATGGTCTCACTCGGTGTGCCAATTTATGTTAGCAAAAATTCAGTTTAACCCAATTGATAGTGATTAATCGACAGGTTTCAACTAATTTTATGCCTTAAACAGATTAAGGACTTCCCTAGAAGTAATTAAGTAACAAAAAAGAATGTGTATTTATTCAATTAAGCTGTCACTTGCTATTAGTTACAAGAACTTAAACAAGAAAAAATAATTGAAAAATACATCAATCGACGGAAAGAAGAGAAGTGAGGAGTTGGGAAAATAATTGTCATGACCCAAATCCACCCCTAGAGATTTAGACCATAACTGGCCAGTAATAACTTGATTACCTACGACCTCATACAAATTTTTTTTACAAAAATACAGAATGATTATAATAATGGGGCCATAAGCGGAAGCATATAATAATGATGAAAGTCCATTGAGCTGTCCATTGAGCTGTGCCAATATGTTCAAAAAATATACTTTGCTTTTATCATAGCACATTTACGTATTTACATAACCATGCAAAACTTATGTACAATAGAAAACTCCACACTGTTTGTTTACATATCCAAAACCATTATACCAAAACCAAAGAAAAGTCATAACATGATATGAGCCAACAGAACAAAAGCTCCATCTTGGAGACTTGACCGATTGGGTTCACAAAAACAATTCCTGAAGCAAACTTTAAGGTTGGGCTTCGTACTGGTCATTAATATGCTGATCACCTACATATACATATGTAATATAGAGTGTGGGGATATATTTTCTGAGTACCAACACGTGGCCAAGGTGACGCCGACGTGTCAGCCGAGGTACTACGTGTCTTGACCGTAACGCCGAGGTTATTTCAGCCAGGCCGAGGTTATCTCCGAAGATATCGGATTCCGGGATAAGCGGATAAGGGACAAGAGTCCTAGAATGAGAAAGGACTTCAACCTGGATAAGGATAAAGCTCTTAGGGAGTTTATCTTTATCTATTGGAGAGTCCAAGATAAGCACTGAACTGAAGTCCATTGAAGCTAGGCTTCTATTGGGACTGAGTTTGTATTGGCTATAAAAGAGAGGCACCCCCATGGGTCTAAGGTACGCAATTTATATTCTGAACAATGAATTAAGCACTTGATTTATCTTTGAGAGATAACTGACTTGATCGTCGGAGTGCCCCCGGGTGGACGAACCACTGCCGGATTCTCTTCTTTCTGTTGCAGGTCAATCAGGCGCCATCTATTCTGCCAGTGCTCTCTAGCTGAATACTGAGTTGGTAGTGTGGTTGGAAATCAACACACATAATTTGGCGCCGTTTGTGGGAAAGAAATGAGAGTAGATAGCCAACGACGGACAGAAAACGAAGGTTGGGAACGACACCCCTACTGAGAGTGGAAGACCTATTGACCTTGACATCGAAGGAGACAACCGTAACGAAGAGACTCGTGATAAGAATCACGAAGGAAAGGACGTCGGCCGGGAGGGCGATGTACAGAAGAAATCGGATCGAAGCGGGGTATTACAACGAGGACAACCTCAAGGTATAGAAAGATAGATGCTTGCGGAGGGATGAAGAGGTGAAAGAGATGGTGAACAAATTGGCAGACCTGCAATCGGTCGTCAATTTTATGATACAAAACAACGTCATGTAGCTGCCATTCCCGCTGCAGGACACGCCGATTCCAGCGGCCAATGCCCAGAAGGGAAGGCAGAAAACAATCCCTGTAGTATCCCAGCACACCAGGGAGCGAAAAACACTCTCACCGGCCTTCACGGGAAGTTGGTTGAGGAGATTCAAGGAGGGAAGAGTCTCGAAGGATACATCGCACAAAGGAAGCAGACCCCAGAGAACATCGGCATGTTCAAAGGCAGGAGCTGTGCTTTGACACAACTAATGGAGAAAAGTCGAAAAGGGCTCATAACGAAGCTGAGAGTAGTGCACCGAAAAGACTGAAGTCAGGAGATAGCCGAGCTCCTAGGCGGACCAAAGAGGACTTGCGAGATTAACTCAAGAGGAAGCAACAAAATGCCGAAGTAACCTCCCTTGTTAAGCCGAGAACACCATTCTCGGTGGAGTTGGACAAATTTGAGGCTCCAAAAAGATTCAGTATACCGAGGTTCCATATATACGATGGGCAATCGGACCCCAACTTTCACATCAGATTATACCTAAAATCGATGGCACTGTACACTGGGAACGAGTCGTTGCTCTGCGCAAGGTGTTCCCCTCATCCTTCGGGGAGATTGCATCGGACTGGTTTCACAAATTGCCGAAGGGAAGTGTGAAGACCTTGGGAAGGCCTGGCCGAGATGTTAGTGGCCAGGTTCGTGACACACAAACTACAGCCATTAAGGGTGGACGCCCTGATGGCTCTGAGAATCAGTGAGGATGAAGGCCTTAGGGCCTACGCAAAAAGGTATTATGAGGTGTTTAACTGAATACGCGGAGTGCAACCAAGAGGTGGCGGTCGTATCATTCAAGAACGGCTTGAAAGATGATTGTGCACTACGAAAGTCATTGGGAAAGACATTGCCAAAAAGCATGGAGGAGCTCATGGCCAGAATTGAGAAATACGCCAGAGCCGAGGAAGACACGCTAGGGATTAAGGCGACAAAGTAAGAGAAAGCAAACGGCTCGCCGAAACAAGGCCGAGGTAACAACAGATCTATCAAACAAGAGCTAGGACTGAGGGCTGCACAGGCAGTCACAACTGTGTTCCGAATCCCAATTCACAAAGTCATGGATAAAATCTGATCCCAGCCATATTTCAGAGCACCAGCTAGGGTGCTAGGAGAATTTATGAGAAGAAGCCTTAGTAAGCATTGTGCTTACCATAATGAGGATGGGTACCTGACTCAAGGTTGCAGAGCCCTGAAGTCACACCTAGAAGACCTGGTAAGGCAAGGCCACTTGAGGGACCTTGTAGATAAGGCCAGGACAAGGGAAGAGCAGGCAAGACTGCCTCAGGCACCAGTAGCTCCGCCTCCCGCAGCACAGCAACCACAGGCAGGAAGACCTTGGGTAATTAATGTAATTCACTCGAAGGTCAACGAAAACGAAATATGGGGGGAGACCCAGAAGGTAAAGCACTTGCAGCATGTGTACCAGGTCGGGGAGAAACAACATCGGGCCGAAGAGTGCCAGGGACCAGTAGTGTCCTTTACTGAAGCCGACCTTGAGATGGTACATCATCTACATAATGATGCCTTGGTAGTATCCCTCCAGGTGGGGGGAGTGCCAAGTGAAGCGCATCCTGATTGACTAAGGCAGCCCTTGTGACATCATGTATGTCAGGTGTTATAAGGAGCTTGGCCTTCATCCAGACGATATGGAGCAATCCAATGGCCCAATGGTCGGGTTCAATGGAACGCCGACATGGCCACTGGGAGCAGCAAGCTTGGAGGTACAGGCTGGCACCAGGAAGATAAAGACAGAGTTCACCATAATCAACACACCCTCCCCTTACAATGCTATCTTGGGAAGACCATGGTTGCATGCAATGAGGGCAGTTCCCTCAACATTGCATCAAGTATTGCGGTTCCCAATAGAGCATGGGATAGAGGAGGTCCGAGGAGATCAGCTGCAGGCAAAGAACTGCTCCATGGCAGCAATGAAATCCACCTGCAGCATACGAGAACCAGAGATGGTAGAGATCGACGACGAGGACGTGGAGGTCCTAGAGGACGTCGGCAAGGAGCCAGCCGAGAAGAGTGAAGAAGCACTGAAGAAAATCCTCGTCCAGCAGGGGGATGAAGAACGTTTTTTTCCTTCTCGGCTCGGGCTTGGCCGAAGAAGAGGAAAAAGAGTTTGAGGCTTTCCTGAGAGCAAACATTGAGGTGTTTGCCTGGACGCCTTACGAAATGCCTGGCACTGACCCCGATGTCACTTGCCACAAATTGAACGTAGACAGGTCGGCCAAACCTGTAATCCAACGAGCAAGAAGACTGACATTGATGCACGTTGAAGCAGTGGAAGAGGAAGTAGATAGGCTTCTGGAAGCCAAAGCCATTCGAGAGGTAGATTACCCGACATGGCTATCAAATACAGTGGTGGTAAAGAAAAAGAATGGTAAATGGAGGGTCTGCGTGGACCTTTACCAGCCTAAACAGGGCCTGTCCCAAAGACAGTTTTTTCTTTACCCAAGATCGACCAACTGGTGGATTCCACTTCAGGGCATGGAAGGATGAGCTTCCTAGATGCCTACAGGGGTACCATCAGATAGCCATGTACCCCCCAGATGAAGAGATGACTGCGTTTATCACCCCAAAAGGGCTGTATTGCTACAGAGTGATGCCTTTTGGGTTGAAAAAACGCAGGAGCAACTTACCAAAGATTGGTAACCAAGATGTTCAGACACCTGATTGGCCGAACAGGGGAAGTTTACATTGATGACATGGTTGTGAAGACTAAGGAACCTACAGGTCATCTGGCCGACCTAAAAGCAGTCTTTGACATCCTTAAATCATATCGGCTCCGACTCAATGCATCAAAGTGTGCATTTGGAGTTGGATCTGGTAAGTTCTTGGGATACCTGGTGACCAGAAGGGGCATTGAGGCCAGCCCAGATCAGATCAAGGCCATCCTAGAGTTGAAGAGCCCTACGTCGGCAAAACAGGTGCAGATGCTAATTGGAAGGGCTGCACCCCTGAATAGGTTCATAAGCAGAAGCTCAGACAAGTGCAAACCTTTCTTCAACTCAGTGAAGAAAGCCACAGACTTCTTATGGAACCGAGGAGTGTAAAGCCGCCTTGGCCGACTTGAAGAGGTATTTGACCACGGCTCCAGTTCTCTCAAATCCAGAACCTGGAGAGGAGCTGTTCCTGTACTTGGCAGTTTCAGAACATGCGGTAAGCGCAGTGGTAATCCGAGAAGAAAAAAGGGGAGCAAAGGGCTGTTTACTTTTGTAAACAAAACCCTGGCTGATGCAGAAACTAGGTATTTACCCCTAGAAAAGTTGGCACTGGCTTTAGTAATGGCTTCAAAAAAGTTAAACCATTACTTTCAAGCCCAAAAAATTGTGGTGCTAACTGAGCACTCTTTGAAGTCCTTATTGCAGCAGAGAGACCTGACAGGCAGAATAGCCAAATGGGAAGTGGCCTTGGGCCAGTATGACCTGGAGTTCAGATCCAGAACAGCAATCAAAGGCCAAGTTTTTGGCCGACTTCGTGGCCGAGTTCACGCCAGAAATCCCATCACACCTCGGGCTCCTTTAAGCCGAGGTAAACGATGTCCAAGCGAGGAAAGAGAAGCCCAGCTAAGGGCAACAGAACAAAGGAAAGAAGAAAAACTCAGGCCCTGCAACATTTAAATTGGCGGCTCCTTTCGACTGTTTGTTGATGGGAGTTCAAACCGACAAGGAGCGGGGGTAGGAGTAGTACTAGTATCTCCAGATGGACAAATACTAGAACAATCCATTCGTTTGGGGTTCAAGGCCTCATACAATGAAGCAGAGTATGAAGCGTTGATTGCAGGACTGAAATTGGCAGTAGCAGTAGAAGCAGATGAGGTGATAGTCTTCTGTGACTCTCAGCTTATAGTCAATCAGACAACAGGCGAGTTTGCAACCTGAGATGAACGTATGTCAGCATACGTAAAGGAAGTAGGCAGGTTGGTGGCCTTGTTTCAGAATTGCTGACTACATCAGGTTAACCGAGATGACAACAGTCACGCCGATGCCCTGGCCAACCTGGCTAGTGCAATACAACCTGGAAAGGCAATGACGATAATGGTCGACTACTTGTCGGGCCCCGAGCATTGAACCACTGACCACAGAGCGTGAAGCAATGTGTGTGGACATGAGACCGAGCTGGATGGACGCAATAATAGCATTCCTGAAAGAAGGAAAACTGCTAGATGATCACAAAGAGGCACACAAGATTAGATTGAAGTCGGCAAGATTTAGTCTGACAGCAGAGGGACATCTCTACAGAAGATCCTTCACTGGACCCCTTTTAAGGTGTGTACATTCTTTGCAAGTTGAAGATTTTCTATACGAAATACATAAAGGAATATGTGGAAGCCACGCAAGAGGCAGATCACTTGCCCACAGGGCCATTACCCAAGGGTATTGGTGGCCCTACATGCAGAAAGATGTAGAGGCCTATGTCAAAAAGTGTGAAAAGTGCCAAAGGTTTGCACCACTGATACACCAACCAGCAATAGACCTGAATCCAGTATCCAGTCCTTGGCCGTTTGCCCAATGGGGCATGGATCTTGGTGGAAAACTGCCCCAAGCAACTGGGCAAAGGAAGTACCTGCTGGTAGCAACAGATTACTTCACCAAATGGATAGAAGTTGAACCCCTTGCCAAGATTCGAGACGTGGACGTGAAAAACTTCATATGGAAAAACATCATCACCAGATTTGGGATTCCAAGGGCAATAGTTGCCGACAATGGAACACAATTTAACAGTAAGCTAATCAAGAGTTTCTGTGCAAAATTTAAGATCAAGAATTATTTTTCAACCCTAAGCTTTCCTCAAAGCAATGGACAAGCAGAAGCATCCAACAAAGTCATCTTGGATGGGATTAAAAAGAGGCTGCAAGCAGCAAATGGGAAGTGGGTAGATGAACTACCAAGTGTACTCTGGGCATATCGAACTACGCCGAGAAGATCAATTGGGGAATCCCCATTTACCATGGCCTATGGCACAGAAACAGTCATTCTTCTTGAAGTCGGCATCCCAGGAATCAGAACCTAGGGAGTAGAGAATGGAACTAATGATGTATTATTAGCCCGAGATTTGGATCTGCTAGAAGAAAGAAGGGAGAGAGCTGCAATTTAGCTGGCGGCATATCAGCAACAGCTTGCCAGGGCTTACAATAGGAAGGTCAACCCAAGGGAGTTTCAAATCGGTGACCTCGTCTTGAGAAAAGTCGTCGGCAACAAGAAAGATCCCAGAGAGGGCAAGCTTGGCCCAAATTGGGAGGGACCCTATAGAATCATCTCGGTACTGGGCAATGGGGCATATCGGCTTGAAATAATGAGGGCAAAGAGTTGCCAAGGCCGTGGAATACTTGCAATCTTAAGTTTTTTTATCATTAAATTTTCTTGTTCTTTGTTATTAACCGAAGTAATAAATAAAGCTTGATTTTTTACACTTATGATTGATAAAGATACTTGACGAGGTTTCTGGAATACATGCATAATGAGAACCCAAGTGTAACTTAAGTTCACATTAGGGGGCAAAGAGTTGGAAAATGGTTCCTGAAAAGATAGAATATACAAGCTAAAATTAGTCTAACACTTGTTGAAATTTGTGAAAATTTTACAAGTTGAAGTTAAACTAAGGTTATGTCTAACACTTGTTGAAATTTGAGAAAAATTTACAAGTTGAAGTTAGACCGAGATCATGTTTAACACTTGTTGAAATTTGTAAAAAATTTACAAGTTGAAGTTAAACTAAGGTTGTGTCTAACACTTGTTGAAATTTGTGAAAAATTTACAAGTTAAAGTTAAACTAAGGCTGTGTCTAACACTTGTTGAAATTTGAGGAAAATTTACAAGTTGAAGTTAGACCGAGATCATGTTTAACACTTGTTGAAATTTATGAAAAATTTACAAGTTGAAGTTAAACTAAGGTTGTGTCTAACACTTGTTGAAATTTGAGAAAAATTTACAAGTTGAAATTAGACCGAGATCATGTTTAACACTTGTTGAAATTTGTGAAAAATTTACAAGTTCAAGTTAAACTAAGGTTATGTCTAACACTTGTTGAAATTTGTGAAAAATTTACAAGTTAAGGTCAAGGTTGTATTAAACTGAGTACTTATGTACTTGCCGATGTAAACCGTTGGTGGGTATAGCTGAGGTATTTCACCCCAAGAAAATTACACAGTTAAAGTATGCATTGAAGATATGCAAACTATTCTAAGTATGGAATCATACAAGAGCAGTAAAGAGAAAACAAAGATACAAGCAGTCAGGAAAGGAAGTTGTATTAACATTCAAAAGATGACATGTCGGCCAAAGCTTACAATTGTTCCAAAAAGAAGAAAAACAAAAGTACAAAATACAAAGGAAAAGGACATCAAAATTAAGACTCTTTGGCAACACTAGATGGTTGGGTTTGAAGTTCAGAAGACTGCTGGGAGGACATCTCGGCAACCTTCTCAGCCGCGAGCTCGGCATCTATTTCTTGAAGGGTTTGATCGAGGCTCTTGTCGGCGAGAGGCACGTCCGATGATGCCTTCTCAGGAGTAGCATCCTTGGGAACCTCCTCACCTTCTTCATCTTGAGTCAAGTCCAGGACTTGCTCATTTGAAGTAGGGGACTTGGCCCCAGCAGCTTCCTTTGACTTCCTCACCAAAGCTTCCTCCTCAGGCTCAGAGTCGTCGTCGGATTGGCTTGGAGTTGGGGGGAATGGCAGGGCGAGGACGTTGGTGTTCTTGAGGGGGGAGTCCTCGGGGATTTCAAGCTTTTTTCGTAAAGCCATCCAACCAAGGGTGAAACCCTTGTTGCATGCCTGCTTTACCTGACGCTCGTAGTCCGCCGTGACATCGGCCACCTCCTCAGCATATGCTTTTTCGTCTGCGGCCTTGATTTCGGCCTCTTTTGTGGCCAAGGCGTCTTGAAGTTCTTTCTGGGCCTGGGTCATCTTTTCCTCGGCCTCTCTCTTTTCGGCCTCGAGAACCTTCCTGATGGTCTCAGCGGAATCCGCTTTTTGTTCGGCATCATCCTTAGCTTTGACAGCAGCCTCGGCCTGGTCTGCCAAAGTCTTCATTTTCGATTGTAAGTTTTTTTTGGTCTTCTGCAGACTAGTAGCCTCCCTAGTCTTGTCGGCCAACTCCTTCCTTGTCTCAAAAGATTGCATTGAGAAGGAGTGGGCGTGCTGGATTGCCTGAAGAAAAATGGACCGAGTAGAAGATATTAAAAGATTTTCTAAGTATAAAAAAGAAGAAAGAAAGATACCAAGTGTGAAGACTTACTTGAATAGAACGCTGGAGCATCAGAGCAAAGTTTTCATACTCGCTCATCTCGGCGTTTCGGTCGAGATCTCCAAGAATGAGCAAAGCTGTGCTAAGGGCAACGCCGACGTTAACGTCATCGGCACTATCATCAACTTTGACCGGCCTATCCTCCAAAGTAATGGGTGGAGCCCAGAGGGCATCAGATTTCATGGAGCCCGAAGCTATTGTAGATTCAGACCTCGGCCTCTTTGACTGAGTGGATTTGGATGGTTGGGCCTCGGCGGGCCTCTTCTCGGCAGCAGAAGGGGTTTTCTCGCTCGAAGCCAATTTGGAAATTGGCAGGGTGTCCTCAGTATCAATCTGAGTCACCGTTGCCTTTGGCTGAGCCTTCTTTATTCTTTTTGGCTTTGACTTTGGTGGAGGCTAGGACTGCGCTGGTTGGGCGCTTACGGTGGATGGAATGTTGGCCAAGAGATCTTTAGTAACTGCTTTTTGGCAGCCCATCTCGGCAACAAAAACAGTTCATCCCTGGCGTTGGCGTTGAGATGGTGGAATCAGATATGGAGTCAAGGTTGACGGCTGCTCTCTTGGATCAAAGGTCGATCCTTGATCTGGCCGAGATGTGGAGGCAGCTTGAGAAGTTGTGGCAGAAGGGGGAGATTGGCTTTTCTTCCTCTTTGGGACGTTAGGGAGTACTAATTTGTAGGTTGGAATGAAATTGAGTACTAAAGGGGCTCTGCGCTTGTGGACTGGCAAATTCAAAAGCTTCTTCAAACTCTTGCTGGGGAAAAAGGACTTTTGAAAGCCTTTTTCTGGCTGGGGAAGAGCTGCAAGAAAAACAGATATTAGAACAAACAAAGTATTGAAAACTTTAAAGACGAAATAAGTATAAACACTGGGTTCTTACCATTACCCTCTACAAAAACTGTTCGAGAAAGAGGGTAGAGGTGGAGTTCCTCATCTAGAGCGAACTCCCAGTTCCCCGAGGTAATGAAGTAATCATCCCCAGCTCCCTTGTTGGAGTCTGGGAGATCGGCAACAATTTTGTACTCTGTGGACCTCGGTTTGAGGTAATAAATATAGCTTGTCTTTTTTTTGAGGCCACACATGGTGTAGTAGTATTGGATGTCAGCTAAGGTAACTCTAGCATTCTCTTGTTTGGCTAAGGTTATTATACCATTTATGACTCGGTAGGAATTGATGGCAAGCTGCATTGGGTTCAACTTATAGTAGTGGATTATCTCACGGAAGAGGATGTCGAGTGGGAGCCTAAGACCACACTCGATAAAAGCTACAACAGGGAAAGGCATAGAATCAGTTGTGGGCATGATAGAGTCATCCTCCCCAGCCAACCTTAGATGGACGTTGGCAGGGATGGAAAACTCTCGCTTAAAGTATTCTAACTTGGTCGGGGTGTCTACCCTATGCCTCCACATACCCATGATATCGGCTTAACTGGAGGAGTTGGATTTCAGAAGGGAGTGTTTTGGAGGGTTTTAGGGACCTCGGCTAAAGCCTAAAAATACACAGAATCTGTGAGGAATCGTTTTAGTTTTTTCTGAAAATTTGTGGGTTCTACAAACAAATCCCAAACCTAGATCTATGGAAATGAAGATTGAAGGCACGAATCTAGAAAAGTCATAGAAACAGAAAAGCAAGAATGTGTTTCAGAATCAAGAATAGTGGTGAACTATCAAGAAAACTGTGACAAAATGTGCACAAGGGAGCGAGGCCAAGGACAGTGGCAAAAGTGAGCAAATTTGTGAAACAGTGTGTGCGTATTCAAGACACAAATCGGGCAAAAACAAAATCGTAAGGTAAATGTGCTCGAATGCATGATTCATAAATCAAATACTTGAGCAAAATAGCAATGGCAACAAATAATGAAGCGAAACTTCTTGAAGAGCAAATTGAAATAAAAGGGAAACTGTGACTTACCCAAGAAAAATGAAGCTGAAGTAAATTTTCACCGGGATCAAGCGGTAGTCGGAAGCAAGGAAATACGGCAGAAACCTCGCTGAAGGAGAAAGTCAGGCTAGTCGCAGAAAGCTTCGTGAAAGCAGCAATGGAAGATTTGGAAGAAAAAGCTAGAGAGAGAAAAAGCTTCAGAAACAACGATGTAAAGTGAAAAGACGAAGAGAGAGGACACTGGTTTTGTCAAAAATGCGAAAAGGCGGCAAAATGGAATTAATGAGCCTAGAACGACGAATTTGTCAGACGACACACGCAGGCGCGAGACGACTTACAGGCGCGTATCGAGTACGATCCAATGAGGAGAAGACACGTGACAAAAATGGTTGATGTATTTTGCATAACAGCTCACACGCGTGATAAAACTCTTGGAGTTCTTAGTTTAATGAAGCAATGACATCGGCTGATAGGAAATTCTAAAACCTTGATGAGACAAGATTGCAAGATCTGATTGTGTGAAGCCGATGTATTATGACCTCGGTAAAACGATAATACAGCGAGACAGCCAGCATGCTATATGACATGAACGATATAGGTTCCATCACCTCAGGATGCCGAGGTAATAGAACCTAGGAGGCAGTTGTGGGGATATATTTTCTGAGTACCAACACGTGGCCAAGGTGATGCCGACGTGTCAGCCGAGGTGCCACGTGTCTTGATCGTAACGCCAAGGTTATTTCAGCCAGGCCGAGGTTATCTCCGAAGATATCGGATTCCGGAATAAGCGGATAAGGGACAAGAGTCCTAGAATGAGAAAGGACTTCAGTCTGGATAAGGATAAAGCTCTTAGGGAGTTTATCTTTATCTATTGGAGAGTCCAGGATAAGCACTGAACTGAAGTCCATTGAAGCTAGGCTTCTATTGGGACTGAGTTTGTATTGGCTATAAAAGAGAGGCACCCCAATGGGTCTAAGGTACGCAATTTATATTCTGAACAGTGAATTAAGCACTTGATTTATCTTTGAGAGATAACTGACTTGATTGTCGGAGAGCCCCCGGGTGGACGAACCACTGTCGGATTCTCTTCTTTCTGTTGCAAGTCAATCCGGCGCCATCTATTCTGCCAGTGCTCTCCAACTGAATACTGAGTTGGCAGTGTGGTTGGAAATCAACACACACATAGAGCAAAGCTCAATGAGTAATAACAATACAAAGGATTAATAAATGAGTTTGAAGATTAATAAATGAGTCTAAATCAAAGAAAGTATTTAACATACGACCATAAGTTTTTAGAAGTAAAAACGATCCATAGTTTTCTTCATATTCAAATTTGACAAGTGGTCTCGGGTTCAACATGTTCCGAAACGAGCTTAGGTCCAATTATACAAAACGGCCTCAGGCCTAAACATACAAAATGACCTCGGGTCCAATATATCGAAACGGCCTTAGGCCCACATATAACAAAATGGTCTTGGGCCCACATATATCAAAATGGCCTCGAGCCCACATATATCAAAACGGCCTCAGGCCAATATTTATTGGAACGGCCTCAAGCCCACATGTATTACAGAACGGCCTCAGGCCCAAGCACGTCATAGTATAAACGGAACGACCTGAGGTCCACATTACATATGTCATAGAACATGCATAAAACTCGTTCATTTCGATCAAGCACAATTTCAGAAAAACCATCGTTCATGGATCAAAATAATTAATTAAGAACATATCTTTACGATATTATTATTCACATTGATTTTGGCCTTGCAATGATTCCTCTGGCACACGACCTACACAACATTTCACACGTACACATTCGATAAATAATTCATTCCATTTTGTACACTTTTTTTTTTAATAATTCACATCCTTTTTGAATGGTTTCTAATCATCATTTCATTTTCTGGAGTGTTTAAATAAGATAAAAAATGTGTTCAGAAGGTTAGAGAGGTCAACAAAAAAAGAACCAAAATTTTCCCCTGTTGTCCACTAGTGCGGAAGGCCTCACTGCTCAAGCGGTTATGTTCCACTCATGCGGAAGTATTAGCCGCTCGAGTGAGTGGAATGCAGTTCCCTGTTTTGGCTCATGTTCCGTTCATGCAAAATTCGCAATTGCACGAGTGGTCTGGGCAAAACCAGATAGTCTGAAAATGAGGTTCTAAAACCAAGTTCCCAAACCCAATTTCAAGCCCAAATTCATGCAAAACTAACTCAAAAACATGATCTACTAACATTATATAAGTGTAATTTCAACTTAAACACAACAATCTTGCTTAGAGTTCAAAATCAAGATCTCATCTTTTCCATAAATTCAAGAATCTCATGATAAAGTTCAAATACATATTATATATGGATGATCCTTACACAAATCTTTGTTATATGAACAACCTAGAGTTCATCTCATGAAGTATTCACAAGATTGAACGCAAATCAAATAAAGTTAAAGAGATTAAGGCTCAATTGCTTGAATTTAGCTCAAACAAACTTTCAACTCAAAACCTTAACTCATTTAGGTTTTAAATCTTCAAATTAATTCTTGATTTCAAACAAAAGATAAGTTAATCCAAGAGTTCTAGTTGACTTTTACATACCTTAAACCAATTCTTGAATTTTCCCTTTGAATCTCTCCCAAATCTTTAGCTTATTTTCTCAATTCTTGGAGCTCTCTCTCTTTCTCTGTCTCTCTAACTCCATAGCAAGTGTTTTGTTAATATGTGGTGATCTCAAGACTTAAACTAAGCCTTACTATATATATAACTTTGGTTAATACAACTTAGATTAGCTTAATCCAAGGTTTATGCTAAATAAACCCAATTAATTCATTTCAAATCGCATTTTTTTTTTCTAAATTTCACAGCGGGCTTTAAAAATCATGCTAAACGCAGATATAAAGTCGGTTTTGGTTTCTGGCACCTCTAAGACTTTCAATTTTCAGTTCAAAGTTCTAATTGTGACAAATATTTCTACACTCAACAGATATAATTTCAAAATCCCATAAATCACATAATAATCATGAAAAATCACATAACAATCATGTAAATTCATAATAAACATATAATCACATGCACAATTGAGCATAATATAGGTTGGGTTATCACATTAATCTACTCCTAAAAATAGCTAATTTAGAACTACTCCTAAATAACTCTTCACGAATGTGATTGATGGTTGTTGATTCCTCTTCTTTGTATCTCTTTTAGCCTATTTATAGGTTTAGCCCCATGAGAGAAAGAGATAATCTAAGCCCATGATTTCCTCAACATTATCCATATCCTATGTTTGATAGGAACCACTTTGTAGATTCGGTGCTTAATTTAATCTTAGCTTCTTGATCTCAATAACTAACTTTCAATTGCTGCAATGGCTAACTTTTTGGCCCTCCATTTAACATGTCATCATGCAATGTCCTTAACACATTTGTCATGCCACGTTAGCATGCCTGTCGATAGAAATAAAAACAAATGTGGTCAAAGTTATTCTTTAAAAATAATTTATGATTTCAATTGACAGACCATAATCAAACTTGACCATAATTAATAGGCCACAATCGATAGAAAAATAAAATGTAGTGCAAACACTTTTCAACACAAAAAAAAAATATATATATATTTTTTTTTAATGTGTTGCAATCTATTTCATCATTATCATCATCATCAACAACAACAATAACAACACCAGCACCAACACCAGCACTAGTACCAGATCAACAACTATAAAAAATAAATTAGTTCAAATTTGTTGAACAAGGTCAAGATCAAGATCCAGATCTACTTCGATCCTGTTTTACCATTTGAACAAGATTAAGCAGAGCCACAATCAAGAACATGAAGACGAACCAAAATCACAGATCTAAAAAAATGAAGAGAGAGAGAGAGAGAGAGAGAGAGAGAGAGAACATAGATGCCATACTTAAAAAAAAAAAAAAAAAAAAAAACCCCCTAATCCAACTCAATCATGATAAAAAAAAAATAAAAATAAAATAAAATAAAATAAAAAAATTCACAATCATCAACCCTAACCAAACCATGTCTATGAACATGACAACCCTAACCCAAGCCTTAGCCAAGACTACTGCAGTAATGGAAAAAACTGTACAGATCTGAGCTCAAAACCCTAGAGACAGATAAAAAAAAATAATACAAACCACAATAAACAATAGATAAATCAATGAGTACTTTTTACTTTGTTAATAGATAACTCGGCCTTAGCTGAAAATCGGCTTGCCGCTTTTATTGATGCAAAACTGACTATAACAACCCCACTCTGTAATTAGCTACTAATCCATAATTAAGAATGCTAATAAGATGGTTAAGTAGAATTATGTGATAATCGTGTGATTTCCATGTTATTGAGTTCCTATCTGTTAGCCGTAGGAATGTTTGTTTGAATTTCTGTTTCGGTATGTTAAATTGAATGCCTTATCGGCATCTGAACACGAAATTGACTAAGTCTATGTGTTATTTAGAATTTTTGGGATATTATAGTAAGTTTAATTAAAATTCAATTCGGAATCAAATAATTAGAATAAATTGATTAGAAGTAATTAAGTCTAACTAAGCTTAATTAAGCTAATACTAATCAAGCCTATATAAGGCCACTTAAGACTCATCCAACAACATTCTAGACTTCATTCTTGAGATAAAAAACTTGAGAGAGAAAAGAGAAACATAGAAGAAGGTTGAGATCAAAGAAAAATAAGGAGAATTGGAGAGAATTTGGTGAAAATGAAGAGGACTTAGGAGAATTGAGAATAAAGCTTCTACACTTGTAAACTCCAGCTTTAGGTTAGAATTCAACCAAATTCTTGATCATAAATTATGTAGGACTTGAGATTATCTAATTTAAAGTCTAAATTGCATGAAATAGTGGAAACGAAACTAAAATTGCATATTAGAAAGTAGAATTGAGCATGATTCATACATGCACGCATATCTTACCATGTTTTGAAGTTGATTTCCAAGAATTTTCTCATGCATGTCATTATTTTAACTTGGTTTTGGAATTTCATCATGTTCTATATCATTTTGTCTTAATTTATCATGTTTTCAAAGTAAAGAACTTAGATGATTACATGCATGTTCATAACATGAAAATAAGAGCACAATTTTGAATAATTGACTTGCTTTTGGGCTTTGATTTTGTGAAATGATCTTCAATTCATGATGTGCTATGAGTTTTTACATGTTTTCTTTCATTTTGGCCCAAAAGGATGAGCTTGATGTGTTTAAATTGAGTTTTGAACTTGGAACAACAATTTGGAAATTCCATAATTCGCATTGTTCACTCGAGCGGTGAGACCTTCTCTAGAGTGTACTTTGCGAGCTCTTAGTACTTTTGCAAAGTTTGATGGTTGGCTCAAGCGACCAAATGACCACTTGACTGACCACCCTTTATTTTTAACCTTGGCTAGAGTGACCAAAAGTTGGCTTGAGAGTAAAATGAGAGTATCCAGTACTTTTGCAGACCAAGGGGTCCGCTCGAGCGACCAAAGCTTCGCTCGAGTGAACTGCCTTGCTTTCGGAAATTTTGCAAAGTGTTTCAAAGTGCATAATTGCATCCTCATTCCATCTTAGGAATTCTTAAGTCATGGTTTAAGCCACAATAAGGAGGATATGAATTAATAACGTACCAAGGAAAGAAATGTAATATGTTAAGTGCCTACGGAATATGTGTTTCAATGTGTATCCGTTATGTGTTTGTGTGGGTCACGTGTCACCGCCTGTTTGATCCGCTTGTTCTAATTCTGGAGCTATCTGTGAGTAACAATTTTGTAAAGATATGTTGACTATAAGTATTTTCTGAATGATATGATATGATCTGTTTTCTAAAATGCTATTTTGTGAACTATGAATGATTGTCTAGCTTTCTAAAATGTAATCGTGGCATCCTTAGCATCATGTGATATGTTATATGTTACCTGGTACTAGGGTTTCAAATGAGTTCCATTCACAGAACTGATTATGCATAATCAATTATAAGATCTGCAAGTGGGTCTTTATGACCATCTCATGTGAATATGGGTCTTAATAACCATCTATTATGTATATGGGACTTTATGACCAATTTGATCTGTTAGCACTAATGGGTGTACCTCGGATGGCTGTTTACAAGTCTGAATATGTATATGAATTTGTTTCTAATCATAGTTCTGATTTCTGAATCTGTTATGGACATCATTTTTAAAAACTTTACTCTGTTGTTATTCACTGGACTCCAGTTCACTGTATTAATTATGTATGTAGGTGATCAGGTGCGTAACCAACTTTGAGACTTCTAGTCTGGATCGGTTTGTGTCAACCAACTTGTACGCCTCCCGAGAAGGTTTCGGAAGTCTTTTTGTGGTCAAGTTCTGTGTATAGTGTTTTTGATCAGGTCTAAGTTTTATTTTATTTTATTTTGTTTGGACAAGTTTACGTTTCTTCTGTAATTAAGGCTAAACCCCTTTTGACTCATCTGTTTTGTGAAGATGTAAGGCTGACGTCATATTATATGTAAATATAAGTTTTAAATGTATGTCCCATATTAGTCTGCACAGCTCAATGGACGCTGTACATCTATTATTTGCTTCCGCTAGTCCCTTATTTTGCTAATCTGTTTCAGAGGCTTTTGGTAATTTTAGGATTACTGGTCGGTTATGATGCTAAACCTATAGGGGCATGTTTGGGTCATGACATCGACAAAGCTCTCTTCACCAAGTCTCTCTCCACAGTTCCAATCTTCAATAATGAGTTTGATATCGCCGATCTTCGAGCGTTCAACCGATTCGCACGGTACGACACTATATTATGATGCTGCTAATGATGATTAATCACGTCGCCATGACTTCGAACTCATTGCCACCACCATCGAAGTTGAGGTCGACTTTGATGATAACTTTAGTTCAATTGGTTCCGATAGAAAAGGATCTAGGGTTAGGATACTCAGATCTCGGCCTACGGAATAGAGAAGGAAAGAGAAACAGAGCTAAGACGACAACATTACGGAGCTGCTGATGAGAGAGGGGATGCGGAGAAAGACATATTAGGTACCCTTCGTCGCTAGCACTATGGAGTTGCTGCGTCGCAGACTCCGATGGAATCTGGGAGAAAATGAACACAAAGAGAAAGAGAGAGAGAATAGAGAGGGGGTTTGTGTGAAGGGAAAAAAAAAATGTGAACAACGGATGCAACAACAATATATATAGATGGGCATTTTGGTCATTTTACAAGAGCTTGTCATTATGGACGACCTATTTCAGAGTGTGGATCTTTGGACAAAGAAAATTTAAAATTGGATTTATGGACCGAGTACCCTTAAAATAAAAAGATTAAATTTAACAATTAAAATTAAAAGCACCAATTACATTAACCATCTTTATAATTTGGGGTTTATGTCATTTTGGTCATTGACTTTTTAATTGTGATACATTTGACTCTAAATTTTGAATTTTGTTCCAAATAAAGACAATCAAAGATATTTCTTTTGCAAATACAAAATTCTTCATTTCAAGAGCAAAGTCGTCATATAACTTATTTTGTATGAGTTAACTTGTATATTGTTTGAAATTTAATGATATTTTTTTAATGAATAATATTGGCACTTTCTTAGTTATAAAATTTTGTTTGGTTTAGTTTTCAAAATTTATTTTCAGAAATTTTTTCTAATAAACTAAAAATTAAATTGGCCAACAAAAATTAAGAACACATCATTTATATATAATTTTATCTTTTGGTAGAGTAAAAATAATATTTTTATATTTATTTTTGTTAAATTAGTTTATATTTTTTGAAAAATAAATTCTAAGAATAGTCTCAAAAACTTAAGTCAAATATAGCGACAACTTTGATTTCATTATTAAACCAATCCATTAAATTAAAAAATTCAAAACTGAAAATATTTCATGTATTAAACATATCGATTACACATTAAAAGCATAACAACCATTAATTACATGATAATCATCTAAAAATATTTGTTAACAAAAAAAAGAAAAAGAAAAAACACATGATAACCATAAAAAAATATCAACAAAAATAATCACCTGTTACATGATCATCATTCAAATATATATTAAAAATTAATTTGGTACAAAAATATAAAAAAATATAAAAGATTTATCATTTTTATATAATTTTATCTTTGATGAGTAGAAATAATTTTTAAAAACTTAAAAATATCATTTTAACATTTTTTTTTATCAAACTAATTTATATTTTATCAAATTGATGACTTTGTCATTGAAATAAAACATTTTTCATTTACGAAAGAAAAGACACCTTTCAATTATCTTTATTTAAAATGAGATTCAATTATATACAGACATTGTTATCCCACAACCTCCCCCCCCCCCCTCCAAAAAAAAAAAAAAATAAAGAAATAAAAAAAAGGAAAATTGAGAAGATATAAGCATTTACATTCCAAAGAGGAAAATTGAGAGGATATAAGCATTTAATGTCGAGTTAGTTGTCATTTGCAATTCAGATGCACAATGGTGCTAATCTACTGGGAAAACAATCACCTATTTCTATTTTTCAGAATTCAATTTTTGGAAAATTGATTTTTTTTATTTTTCACGTATTTTTTTTAGTGATTTTTTTAATATTATAAGTATTTTTTAAAAACTTTTTAGATACATTTAATATAAATATAATTAAAAATTATAATATTTGTGAAAAAATATTTAAAAATATTTAACTAAATACCAAAAATACAAACAATATATATATATGAAAATTTAGTATATTTTTGTATTACTATGTATTTATTGATTTTTTTAAAACTATTTTACTTTTTAGATACATCTAGGTTAGATATATCTAACAAAATAAAAAAATTGCTTAAAATATGAAAAAAAATTTCACTAAAAACAAAAAATACAAAAAACAAAAAGCAAAAAACAAAGAACTCAACTTTCAAAAAATTAAATTCAGAAAATTAGAACCAAACAAGGTGAATAATTTTGTATTTGTCATATTTTTATATTATATTATATTTATGGATAAACTAGACTGACACCCCTGAGGTTTGGATTTAATACATATAACCCCTTGACGTTTGGGAAATTACACGGACCTCTTGTCATTGTAATTATTTAGACGGAAATAATGTTGGTATCAAAAAAATATTGAATTCATACACTCTCTTTTCTTGCTTTGTTTTACTTCTTCTATTTTTTTTTTCCTTTCCTTTGCTTTACTTTTTTTTTTAATATAATTTATTCTGTTTTTTTACCAGGAATTGTTGCATTTTATATAAGTAAGAGGGTTTGTGAAATGAGACTATTAATCACGAGAGATGAGAACGTAATTTCTATAACATCAAGGGATGGGATGTAATCGGACTAAACCTCAGGAGGGTGTCAATCTAATTTACCCTATATTTATGAATTTTTTGAGTAAATTAGAAATACACCCTGAGATTTATTTAAAACACGAATTATCTTCTATTGTTTTGAAAATTACATACACTAACATTTCCAAGTCAACATCGAGATATTTTTAAAAAAATATATATATTTTCCCATCTTAAAAAATTATAAAATTTTCATATGTAGCCCCAATATGAATCTAATAAAATGAGTAGAAAATTCAAAGGATAAGTATGTAATTTTAGAAAATTCATGAACGTATCAATATTCAATAAATTGTTATAGCAGAAGTTGGTGTTCTACAATTTCAATTTTGTGTCGGTTTTTGAGTGTTAAAATCATGATTTGATATAAAGTTTGTTGGGTCTATTTTGATATATATTTGGGCCATGTTTGGCTTTTAGGTGAGAATTTAATTTAACATCCATGACTTGGAATCATTGAAATTTGGGTTTATGTGTGTAATTTGAACTTCCTGTTGCTCACTTGGAAGCACTCGGGCTATATTTTCAAATGCTGAAATATTCTGTTGTAATCAACTGTCACATGAAACCAACTTAATTGTGGTATAATTAACTGGTATACTCACCAACCAGCACCACAATCAGTTTTTTAAGTGTTAATTTTAGAGGAAAGTAAATCTTCAATATATGGTTTAAATAAAGAAACACATAATACATTTCAGATTTGTATTTAAGAGAAATGAGCCATTTTTTTTTTTTAATGACTGGAGTTATCAATAAGAGAGATTTATTATAAAAATTCATTAATGAGCAGTAGCTCTAAACAATGAAGACTGAAAAGGTAATCTTGTCATTTTACCATACAAACAATGTGCTCAAAGACAAGGGGCATCGTAGATGACTTATTTTTCAAAAGGAAAGATTTGTTAGTGTGAGTCGCATTGCTTTCTGCTTATTGATAAAAAAATAAAATAAAAAAAAATATAGACAAAAAAAATGTGTTTAGATGCAACACACTTGAGCATATTAAAAGAGAAGTGAATTGACAAAAACTAAATTATATTCAAGAAGGAAAAAAAGAAGAAGATACACATATAACTTGCCTTAGTATAATAATCCAATAAAAAAGAAGGATCCAAATAAGTAGATACAAAGCCATCAACATCTATAATCCTACTTTTTACATAAGGGAATTTATTTTAGGTATTGTATCTCAATTAATTTATAATATATTTTATTTTAATAAGTCTTATTAGTTGGATATTTGATTCACTAAATCTTAATTCTTGTATTAAGGTATTTTATGGATAATTTTATCCTTATATAAATATTTTTCAAAAGGTTAAGAACTTAGTGATATGGGCATTCACCTTTTACAGTGTGAATATTCATATTGACGGTGTGAACATTCACATTGATAGTGTGAATGTTCACATCACGGACCATTCATATTATTAATGTGAATATTATTATTAGAAATATTTTAGTAACTGTATTTCTCATAGGACTTATTGAAATATAAAAAAATAATTTGAACTAAGTAAAATATAAGTAAGTGTGGAGAAGTGGTTTGGAAATACTTTTCAGATCCTGGGGGACGCTAGTGATCCTCAGTTAGTCACCTGAAAAATAATTAACACTCCGGTCGGGGGTGTCGGAATTAGCACTCCGACGGGCAAGTCAGTCTCTACTCTCTGAATTACTTGTGTTTTAAGTAAGGTGTAATGATTCTCACATACCTTCCTTTGATTGATGACCCTGTATTTATATTACTCTCTTTCTTGGGCCTCGGGACTAGGCCCACTTTTGATTTGCCGTGTAGCTATTTATTCGGCTTCGTTTGCAGCAAACTGCTTCTCTTCTTGGCCCCTTACTCAATCGGCTATTTGGCCGAATAGGGCAGGATTTAAATTGCGGGATGGGGTTGAATGAAATATATATATGCTTCGACCCAAGTCCAACCATTCGGCCTCTTTATGACTCCCAATATTCGGCCCCCACAAAACACTTCACTTACGACAGTTAGCTGGAGTGTTTGGTTTTGAACTTCGAAAAGTCAGAGCCGAAATTCGGCGGTTATCCTCATTTCAACGCGGATGTCAGAGCACACGCCTCTCGGTTATCATTTCAACTTCCCACCTCTTCGTACGCCTCAATTTATTATGATTTAAAATCTTGTCGTCTTCTCGAACATGCACATTTTGGACGCCTTAAGCTTTTGAACTGCCTTCCGACTCATCTCTGCAACTTCCATTCATCCTCCATTGTCTTCTCTGTCTCTTGTAAGTCTCCTTTCTCTCTGCTTTGAGTCCTTTTTCCTGGTTCGCCTTTAGTTTAGCGCACTCTTATAATCTGATCGAAATAGCAAAGCATCTGAAGGACCTCCTCTTTGCAGATCGAATTTCTAGCTTTTGACGCCATTTTTCTATCTCTGAAGATGTCCGTCTGTCGCTTGTGACAGACGGTACTCTCGATATGGAGAGGGACGATGAAAGCACAATTGTTTTCCTTCTCTTATCGATTGCGGAGGGTGGAGTCCGTTTCCCGCTTCATCCATTCCTTAGGACCGTCCTTCGCCATTAGGGTCTAATCCCCTCCCAACCCAATGTCAATTTTTTTAGAATCATAATGGGGATTATAGAGCTAAACCATCGCCTTAGGATTAACCTCGGCATACTTGCTATTCGGCACTGTTACGCCTTGGCGAAGTCTTTTGGTCGGCATAGACGCTATTTCCTTAGGGCTAAAGACACCGACCATCAACTAGTGACTATGCTCTCCAGCTCTGGAAAGCGAGTCGATGGCGTTATGGTTATTGTCCGAGGCAATTAGGAATTCGGCGAAGGCGATGATCGCCTTGATCCTATTCGTAGACGGAGGGGCGAACCAGGTTGCCATATAGCTTCTTGTGTTTATTTTTGTTGTATTTATAAAGCTTCAGTTTTGAGACCTCATGGTTTTGCTTGTGCAGGAAACGACTTGAAGAAAGTCCTAACTTCAACCGACGACGCCGTTCTTTCGGAAATCGAAGTCGCGCTCAAATACTTCAGCCGTCCGAGTCTTTAGAAGCAGGGGAGGGCGGCCCACGTTCTACTTTGCTACGAACCGACATATACGACATTCTCGGCGGTGGAAAACATCCCTATTCCGAAGGGTGAAGAGTTTCTTACCACTCTTATCTTGACCGACTTCAAAAACCTGCGACAAGTTGGTTTCGAGGGGTCTGATTCGGAGCAGGCGGAAGTAGCTGAGGTTGCCGAATCAGGGCAGTCCGAAGCAGAAGTGGACGAAGCTTTGAAATTGGCCTTCGAGCAAGCCAGCCTTAATTCAGCCGACCCTCCGTCCACCTCGGGCCGAGGGGACATTCTGTTTGACGATGTTTTTAACGGTTTGGAGGACTTTCCCGGCGCATTCCTTGAGGACATGGCTGGGTTAAGCCTCACACAACTTGCGAAAAAGAGGAACGCGAAAAGGTTGGCCGCGCGGCGAAGAGCTGAGGCCCTTCGATCTGAAGTGCCGCCTGCGACCGAATCTCAGCCCTCCCTGCCGGTTGTTGAATCTCAGCCCTCCTTGCCTGTTGAGGAAGCAGGCCAAAACCGATCGGCTGAGTCCGAGGTGGTTGTTCAGGCCGATAGAGAGGCTGAACAAAGGGTAGACAAGCGCCCTGCCGAGGTCGAGGCCGGCTCAGAAGAAAATCGTGCCGACAAACGTCCTTGCTTAGAGGAATCGGATGTGATTGTACCCTTTGTCATTCATCCGAAGATAAAGAACACGCCGATCTCCTCTGATGATTCGGCAATTAAAGACTCGGCCGTCGCACTCAGCATGGATACGTCCGTCTCATTGCCAGCTGATAAGGCAGTTTTCAGGGCGGAGCCGGATCTGCTGGCGATAGCACTAGCTGCTCAATCGGCTCTCCTGGTATATACCTTGACCTTGTCTTTCCCTTTTATGCAAATATTGTTTTGGTTTTAATTTTCTGTTTCTGTTTCGCAGACGGTCGGGAGAATAGCCGAGATAGGTCGTTGCCAGCACGACGCCGTTGAACGACTTGGTCGCTTACAAACGGAGGTAGAGGGCCAAAGGAGCAGGGCTGACTTCGAGGTGGCGAGGGCAAAAATGGAAAGCGCCAGGGTCGAGGCTGAGATGGAGAGGGTGCATAACGCAGATCAACTGAGATTGGCCGCCGAGAAGAGGGCGGACACGAGCGAAGACGTGCTCAAGTTGGAGGTTGAGCTGGAAGAAATAAAGAAGGCAAAGGAAGCAGCCGACTCGGAAGCTTCCAAGGCATTCAAGGCCGAGAAAAGTGCAGCCTTCGCCGAATATGTGGAAGAAGTCCCCAAATTTGAAAATCGGGGATTCAAACACGGCTGGCTCAAAGCCCTTACTGTTGCTGATGTGACATTGGTTACGCCAATTCCATACGAGCAAGTGGATGTTGAGCCGCTGGAGTCTGACTCCGAGGACTAATTTGGGCGACACTTGTTTTTGTTTTAGGATTTCAAATGTATTTTTTCAGCTTTTCGTTTAGTAATTTTCATGTATTGCCACAGCCATAGTTTTTAGGCGTTTTTATGCGAACTTGTAGCTTTTTGCTTGGTAGTTTTCATATGTAAAATGGCTACAATTTGTGCCCAATTTACTAATGAAAATTTCCTTTTTACTTTGCTATTATTTGTACTAAATTTTGTTATTGATGAATGGTATTGCTTTTAATTGTAAAATGGCTACATTTTGTTTTTAATACCAAGTATCATAATTCATAGGTTGATCGGCATTTGGTTTAGGTACTTGGCCGATCAAATTAATTAATCTGCCCTTGCCCCAAGTATCCTAATTCGAGCTTCAAAAGCCGAATAGTACCAGTTCTTGGAATGACTGCGGCATAAATCGATCGGCATTGGGTTTGAATACCTGGCCAATCAGATCAATAAATCTGTCCTTGCCCCAGCCAGTGCATGAGCTTCAAAAGCCGAATAATACCAGTGCATGGAATGGCTGCAGCATAAATCGATCGGTATTTGGGTTTAAATACCTGGCCAATCAGATCAATAAATCTGCCCTTGCCCCAGCCAGTGCATGAGCTTCAAAAGACGAATAATACCAATGCATGGAATGGCTGCGGCATAAATCGATTGGCAGTTGGGTTTAAATACCTGGCCGATCAGATCAATAAATCTGCCCTTGCCCCAGCCAGTGCATGAGTTTCAAAAGCCGAATAATACCAGTGCATGGAATGGCTGCGGCATTTGGGTTTAAATACCTGGCCGATCAGATCAATAAATTTGCCCTTGCCCCAGCCAGTGCATGAGCTTCAAAAGTCGAATAATACCAGTGCATGGAATGATCCGATCGGCATCTGGCTTTTGGCGCTTAGCATTAATGACGTCACCTCGGGGGCGCTGAATACATTAAGAATAAATAGGGTGAGTTCGCGCCAGTAATTCCACTTATTCTTATTTAGACTCGATTTAAACTAGTTTGTGACAAGTGCGAATGTCAAACAGACTGTTCTTTAATAGCAGAGGAGAAGGATGAACATTGGCTGAGCTAGACACTGCAATGAATCAGCAGCGAGCCTACTCGTGCGGGAGGAAAGACGTCCAAGGAACGGGAAAAACGTCAGCCCCCAAGTCGTCGAAGCAGATCACCCTGAAAAGACAAACAGAAACGGGGAAGCTCAATGCGACCACGACCGAGAAACGAGCCCGACGCGACGCCATGACCGTTGAGTTTTGCAATTTTCATGGGGAATAAACCGATGATGAAGGCGGATTCCATCGTTAACGATCCAGGTGTAGCAGTCGAGTTCGCTCGACAGATCTTTCCACCGGAAGTCCAGCAATCGATGGTTGGACGACAAGATTTCGAAGTATTTCGAGAAGGCATCCATGAGGCGGTGAAGGGGCTGTACACCGCTTATGAAGTCGGCATGCGTCTGCGTGTAGCGCGACGGGAAATAGAGAAGAAAGACGAACGAATTCGCAGTTTGGAGGCTCACGCGGAGAAGACCGAGCGCGAGCTTAGGGAGCTTAGGAAGGCTCAAGCCATCGAGCCGCGTGCGATGGGCCAATCTAACCCGGTCGTGAAGGAGAGGGTGACCCAACGGCTGTTAAGTCACACCATTGCCGACCGAGATACGGCAAGCATGTTTGCCGTTGAAAATGCGAGGACCATGGGTTATGAACAAGGCTTCCATGCGGGCCGGAGGATTGGGATCGACAAAACCAAGGAGAACCTTGTAGAGGAGGTCTGCCGATGTGAGAACTGGGGCTTTAGGCATGGTTGGATCAAGGCACTTCAAGCCGCGGAGGCTCTCCGAGCAGAGGGTGTCGATTTGGCATTGCCGCTGTGCCAACGTGATCACTTCTCCTTTTTCGCGTTTGAAGTCGAAAAGAGTGGCGATGAGGGAGATGCCGTATAAAGTAGACATCGTAGGAATTGTAATGCAAAATTCATGTAACTTTTAGCTAGTTGAATAATAGAACATCTTCCATTTCAAGTGTTTTCAAGTATTAGCATACTTTGTGATTGTATTAGTATACTTCATCTCAATCGACTGATCTAAGGACTTTATACGGCATGTTTTATTTTATTTTGAATGTTTGTTCCAGCCTTCGTTTATACGGCACGTTTTATTTTATTTTGAATGTTTGATGTCACGCACAAATGGGTCTCCGAATTCGAAGACATCCAATTGTTACATCTGCGAAGGGCGCTCCGAATTCGGAGACTTAATCGGCCTAAAGGTCTTATTCAGCCCAAAGGACGCTCCGAGTCCGGAGACATTTGGCCAATCGTGATGTTCACGAAGGGCGCTCCGAATTCGGAGACTTTATCAGCCTAAAGGCGTCATGCGCCGATGGGGCTCCGAATTTAGAGACTATTTGGCCAATTGTGATATCCACGAGGGGCACTCCAAATCCGTAGGCTTTATCGGCCCAAAGGCATCATGTGCCGATGGTGCTCCGAATTCGGAGACTATTTGGCTAATCGTGATATCCATGAAGGGCGCTCCGAATCCGGAGGGTTTATCGGCCCAAAGGCGTCATGTGCCGATGGGGCTCCGAATTCGGAGACTATTTGGCCAATCGTGATATCCACGAAGGGCGTTCCGAATCCGGAAGCTTTATCGGCCCAAAGGCGTCATGCGCTGATGGGGCTCCAAATTCGGAGAGTATCTGGGCAATCGTGATATCCACAAAGGGCGCTCCGAATCCAGAGACTATTTGGCCAATCGTGATATCCACGAAGGGCGCTCCGAATCTGGAGGCCTTATCAGCCCAAAGGCGTCATGCGCCGATGGGGCTCCGAATTCGGAGACTATTTGGCCAATTGTGATATCCACGAAGGGCACGCCGAATCCGGAGGCTTTATCTACCCAAAGGGGTTATGCGCCGATGGGGCTCCGAATTCGGAGACTTTATTTGGCCAATCATGATATCCACGAAGGGTGCTCTGAATCCGGACACTTTATCGGCCCAAAGGCGTCATGTGCCGATGAGGCTCCGAATTCGGAGACTATTTGGCCAATCGTGATATCCACGAAGGGCGCTCCGAATCCAGACGCTTTATCGGCCCAAAGGCGTCATACGCCGTTGGGGCTCCGAATTCAGAGACTATCTGGCCAATCATGACATCCACGAAGGGCGTTCCGAGTCCGGAGACTTTATTTGGCCAATCGTGATATCCACATAGGGCGCTCCGAATCCGGAGGCTTTATCGGCCTAAAGGCGTCATGCGCCGATGGGGCACCGAATTTGGAGACTATCTGGCCAATCGTGATATCCACGAAGGGCGCTCCGAATTCGGAGACTTTATTTGGCCAATCGTGATATCCACGAAGGGCGCTTCGAATCTGGAGGCCTTATCAGCCCAAAGGCGTCATGCGCCGATGGGGCTCCAAATTCGGAGACTTTATTTGGCCAATCGTGATATCCACGAAGGGCGCTCTGAATCCAGAGGCTTTATCGGCCTAAAGGCTGCGCCGATGGGGCTCCGAATTCGGAGGCTTTATTAGAACACTTTTGAACTGGATTTCGCGGTAAGTAGAAATGTGTACATGGAATCTTTTCATTACAAAAGTGGAAAGTGTACATGGTGAGCCATTCAAAGCTAGTATCACTTCCCACAAATCGGGTTCAATGATAGAATTTGCGTAAGTGCGTTGAATTCCAAGGCCGTGGCAGACTCCTTCCAGACATGTCTCTGAGCCAATACGCCCCTACTCCTGCGATCGAATCGACCTGATAGGGGCTGTCCCAGTTAGGACCTAATTTTCCATCAGCCGACTTCCTGGCGGCTGGGAGTACTTTCTTCAGGACCAACTCTCCTGGTGTGTAGCGGCGCAGCTGAACACGTTGATTATACGACTTAGCAAGCTGCTGTTGATACCGCGCCATGAATGCGAGGGCACGGTCTCTTTGTTCTTTAATCAGGATCAAATCCAAGGCCAACATCATGTCGTTTTGGCCCATATAAAAAACTGCCGATTTCAAGGTCGGGAGGCCGATCTCCAGGGGTATGATTGCCTGGGTTCCAAAGCATAGAGCAAACGGCGTTTCCCCAGTAGATCGCTTCGGCGTAGTTCGATGAGCCCACAACACGCTCGGCAATTCTTCGACCCACTTGCCTTTAGGTTTCTCCAGCCTCTTCTTGATGCCATCCAAGATGGATTTGTTAGAAGCTTCAGCTTGACCATTGCTTTGTGGATAAGCCGGCGTGGAAAAGTAGGGCCGGATACCATACTTGCTGCACAACTCTCGGTAGACACCACAATTGAACTGGGTGCCGTTGTCTGAGATAAGTGCTCTTGGAATGCCGAATCGTGTTATGATGTTTATCCAAACAAAACGCTTGACATCAGCATCTCGAATGTGCGTTAATGCCTCCGCTTCGACCCATTTTGCGAAGTAATCTGTGGCGACGATCAAGTATCGCCTGTTCCCTGGGGCCCTCGGCAATGGTTCTACGATATCAAGCCTCCACTGGGCAAACGGCCAGGGACTGGTGATAGGGCTTAACTCTTTAGCAGGCAGATAGGTTAACGGGGAGAACTTCTGGCACTGTTCACATTTTTTCACATAACATTCGGCATCAGATCTCATTGTCGGCCAATAATACCCCTGTGTTATAGCTCGATGGGCCAAAGAGCGCTCGCCAGAATGTGCGCCACAACTGCCTTCATGTATTTCAGTTAGAAACTCTTCGACTTTGTCCAAATGCACGCATTCTAGGTATGGACCGAAAAGGGACTTTTTATAAAGCTTTCCTTGAGGATCCAAGTAGTAACGCAGGGCTTTGTTTCGCAACTTGGGCGTTTTTTTCTTGTCCTCTGGGAGCTGTTCGGAAGCTAGGAATGCAGCAATGGGATCCATCCAACTCGGTCCAGATTCTATGACATTGACCTGGACTTCCTCCGAAGGACCAATGCTTGGCTCCGGGATGAAACCCACCTCGATGGTCCGTTTGATCTCTGAGTTAATGGTGGAGGCTAGGCAGGCCAGGGCGTCTGCATATGTGTTCTGATCACGTGTTATCTGATTCAATTCGTGATGGTCAAATTTTGCTAGCAAGGAGTTAGCCATTTTCATGTAAGCCGCCATACGGTCATTTCTTGCCGCGCACTCCCCCTTCAACTGATTGATCACTAGTTTTGAATCACAAAATACAAGCAGACGCCGAGCACCCAGAAGATGTGCATTCTGCAAACCGGTTAGAAGGGCTTCGTATTCGGTTTCGTTATTTAACGCTTCGAAGCCGAGTTTGACGGCCTGCTCAATTATTGCGCCGTCAGGAGCCATGATTACTACTCCAGCTCCACTGCTCCACTGATTGGATGACCCATCACAGTACAACTACCAAATGTCCCCAACATAAATTCTTCAATTCGGCTTTGGTTGAATTTCATCAGACTTGAAGTCGGCAAGACCCCCGGTAAATTCGGCCACAAAGTCGGCTAGCACCTGCCCCTTGATTGAGGTTCTAAGTAGAAACTGAATGTCGTACTGGCCGAGTTCAAGAGCCCAGTTTAAAACGCGTCCTGATGCTTCCGCACTACGTAGTACTAATCGGAGGGGGTAATCGGTTAGCATCCCGATGTTGTGCTCCTGGAAGTAATGCATCAGTTTTCTTGCCGCCATGACCACGGGTAGGATGAGTTTTTCCAGCGGTAGGTAGCGTGTTTCGGCGTCGACCATTGCCTTGCTCACATAATACACTAGCCGTTGCTCCCCCAGCTCTTCCTTTATCAGTACGGCGTTGACGGCCCGGTCGGAGACTGCCAGATACAAGATGAGCGGGTCACTTGCCGAAGGTGTTGTCAAGAGTGGAACTGATCGAAGGTAGGTTTTCAGACCGTTGAAAGTGGCTTCGCACTCGGCGGACCATTCGAAAGCCTTGCCCTGCCGTAGTGTATGGAAGAATTGTCGGCAGCGATCTGTAGACCGACTGATGAACCTGTTGAGTGCGTCGGCCATCTCCATCAACTTTTGAACCTCTTTTACTGAACGAGGGGAGCTGAGTTCCAAGATTGTTGTGATTTGCCTCGAGTTGTCCTCGATTCCCCGGTGGTTGACAATGTGACCCAAGAACTTGCCGGAGCCGATCCCAAACGCACATTCGGAAGCATTCAGCTTCATTTTGTATTTGTGTAAGATGCCGAATGTCTTTTCCAGATCGGCTAGATGGGTTTTCTCTTCTCTAGACTTGACCACCATGTCATCAATGTATACTTCCATAGTATGGCCGAGTTGCTCCTTGAACATGGCCGTGACCAGTCTCTGGTAAGTTGCCCCTGCATTCTTCAGCCCAAAAGGCATAACCTTATAGCAGTAGGTTCCTCTTGGGGTGAGAAATGCAGTTTTTTCTTGGTCCTCAAGATTTATGGCGATCTGATGGTAGCCTGTAAGCATCGAGAAAGCTCATACGCTGATGGCGTGTCGTCGCATCTACAAGTTGGTCAATTCTAGGTAGGGGAAAACAATCCTTGGGGCAGGCTTTGTTTAGGTTCTTGAAATCGACGCACACTTACCAAGTCCCATTTTTCTTCTTCACAACCACTGTATTAGAGAGCCATGTAGGGTAAGTCACTTCTCTAATTGCCTCGGCGTCAAGCAGCCTGTCAACCTCTTCAACAACGGCGACAGTGTGCTTTGCGGCTGACCGTCGGCTTTTCTGAAGGATTGGCTTGCACTTAGGGTCAACATTCAAACGATGCTGTGAAACGGACGGATCTATACCCGGCATCTCGTATGGAGTCCACGCAAAGACGTCAAGGTTGCTGAGCAGGAAAGAAATTAGCTGCTGTCTATCGGCTTGATTCAGGGAGGTGCCGACCATGAAGAACTTGTCTGGGCTTCTGTCGATTTCAACTCGGTCTAGGCCTTTCGTGGCCTTTTCACTTGGGAGCCGCCCAACATCGTCGAGGCTCTCCCGATCCGGCACCTCAATGGAATTCACTTGCAACTCCTTTGGCGTTTTTTCCAGCGAGGAGATAACATGCTTGTGCTGATTTCTAGGAGCCACACATTTGCTCAATGCCGTGTTCTGTCGAGAAGCGTAGCAGCTGATGATACGTACTCGGCATGGCCTGCATGGTGTGCGACCAAGTTCGCGCCATAATGAGATTGTATGGTGATGGCAGCTTGACGACCAAGAATTCTACATCCACTGTTCGGGAGGCCGCTTGAACAGGCAGTGTGATTTTTCCCAACGGGTACTCTAGATTGGCGTTGAAGCTGAATAGTGGATAAGGGGCCGGGGAGAGATCCGACTCGGAGAAGCCGAGTTTGTTGAATGCCTTATAGTACATAACCTCCAATGTGCTCCCCGGATCAATGAGTACGCGCTCAACTGTGAATCGGTTTTACGCGTAACTCAATTACCAAGGGATCGATGTGGGGAAGTGTCACTCCGGCCAAATCTGAATCATCAAAAGCAATGCTCGCAGCTTCATATGGGGCCGTTTAGCCGGAGTGAGTTGGCTTTGAGGGTCGGGATTTGACTGAATCGTATGCACTGCGGATGACATCGGCAGGCTATATATCATATGGATCACGCCGAGTGGAGGGGAATCTTGTCTTAAGGCTATTGCTTTGGTTGAGTTGCCTTTTCGGACGTACTGTTGTAGCCGGCCATCTTGTACCAATTCCTCCAAGTGATCCTTTAAAGCATAACAACTCTTAGTATCATGGCCATGGTCCTTGTGATACTCACACCGTCTATCCCGTCTTCTCGTGTCGGGAGGTCTCACCATTTTGGGCTGCCATTTGAAGAACGGAAGGTGTTGGACTTTACACATTACCGCGTTGATCGGCTCTGTCAACTCCGTATATTTCTTGTCGGCGCGCCTTGTGCGCCTGCTATCAACTTGCAGTTGTTCATTTGTTCGGTGGGAGCATTGGTCGCTTGATCGGCGGAAATCTCGTCTCTTGTCTCGTTTAGCCCGATGCCATGGTTCAGGGCTCTGAGGTGGTACATAATTTATTGGCTGAGCAATTTCCGAAGGGGCCCGTCTTGTTGGCCACATTCCTGGCTTTAACCCACAAGGCGTCATCCTCCACTTTGTAGTATTCCTCAACTTTCTTCATCAACGACCAGACGGTTTTGGGGGGTTTTCTAGTCAAGGAACTGAGGAGAGCACTGTCAGGATGCAAACCCATTTTGAAAGCGGTGATGGCCATGGAGTCGTTGCAGGCGTCATCGACAAGATTAAAGCACTCACAATAGCGCCGAATACGCTCTTAGTGTTTCTCCTGGCTGGATCTGCATTGCCTAGAGAGAGTCGGCTTGTTTCGGCTGGACCTCGTTGGTGATGAATCTGGCCCTAAAGGATTTCTGTAATTGATGGAAGCTTTTGATCGAAGCCGGCTCCAGTTTATAATACCACCTGACAGCTAGTGGTCCCAAACTGCTGGGAAATATTTGGCACATGAGGGCCTCGTTGTCTGCATGCAATGTCATGGCTTGCTTGTAGTGACGGATGTGATCGGTGGGGTTTGATTTTCTATCATAGAGAGTGAATGATGGAGCTTTGAACTTTTTGGGCAGAACCGCCCTTGCAATCCGTCACACAAAGGGATCATGCTGGTCGTCCTCATCTAAATTGTTTCTTCTGCGCTTATACATTATACATGGACTCTCTTCAGAGGAACTGGAAGTCTCGGGTCGACGCTTCTTCTTGGGTTCCGGGGATAATGAGTCAGAGTCGCTATCAGTGTCTTGTTGTCGGGCTCGGGGTTGTTGACCACCTGCCCTTAGAGATCGTTCCAGGTCTTGGCATACAGCTTGTTTGGACTTTGCCACTTCCAAGGCCAAGTCCTGACGAGACGTTCGTTCTCAGCGATCATGTTCTCCAACCTCTGGTCGTTTTGCTTTGCTTGTTCCATGGTTGCTTGCATTGCCTCATGTTCTGAAGTCGAGGGTGAGGCGAAGTTCAAAGCGCGTAGTCTTCGGTCCAAGCATGTTTGTTGGGGCGAGGTCGTCTCTCTGCGTGGTTTTATCGGTGACTATCGGAGGGTCTTCCGTTACTCCCACCATGGATGTATTTGAGTATTCCCACAGGTGGCGCCAATTGTGGAGAAGTGGTTTGGAAATATTCTTCAGATCTTGGGGGACGCTAGTGATCCTCAGCTAGTCACCTAAAAAAGAATTAACACTCCGGTCAGGGGTGCCGGAATTAGCACTCCGACAGGCAAGTCAGTCTCTACTTTCTGAATTACTTGTGTTTTAAGTAAGGTGTAATGGTTCTCACATACCTTCCTCTGACTGATGACCCTGTATTTATATTACTCTCTTTCTTGGGCCTCGAGACTGGGCCCACTTTCAATTTGCCATATAGTTATTTATTCGGCTTCGTTTGCAGCAAACCGTTTATCTTCTCGGCCCCTTACTCAATCGGCTATTTGGCCGAATAGGGCAGGATTTAAATTGTGGGACGGGGTTGAATGAAATATATATATGCGTCGACCCAAGTCCAACCATTCGGCCTCTTCATGACTCCCAATATTCGGCCCCCACAGTAAGTAAAAAAAAAATTATCAATAAATGTCCCTTTCACATATATGGGATCCATCCATGTAAGAGGGAAAGCTTTGGATATAATATTAAATTTAACAATTTATAATTAAAAAGAAGGAAAATTGAGAAGATACAAGCATTTTTATTCTAAACAGGAAGGAAAATCCAAACACTTCTTTAATGTCGAATTAGTTGTCATTTGCAATTCAGATGCACAATGGTTGCCAACCTACTGGAAAAATAATAATTATGTATTTATCATATTTTTATATTATATTATATTTATTAATTTTTGGATAAATTATAATTACACTCCTGAAATTTGCTTAAAATACCGTTAGGTTTTTATTTTTGGCAATCTCGTTTGACAAAACTCTTTTCAGTTGTACTTGTTTTCGCACTTTTATTTCAGTGAGGTTATGAGTTTTTAAGATGCGAATTTAACCAGCATTGTGCCTTGCAGAGAAGTTTGTGGTGCTAATTCTTTCATGATTGCCACTTCGTTAACTATGACGGGGATCGAGTTGCTCGGTCAGCTCACAGGGGTCCAGGGGGTAGCGTCCCTTGGCGGGTTCGTGGCAACGCCACGGCGGGGTTGAGGGGCAGCGCCCTCGAAGAAAAATGCAAAAATGCATTCAAAATTGCAGGTTCGCTGGAGCGGCAATTTGGGCGCTCAAGAGGAGAATCCTTGGTTTCAGAAGTTTGATCGCCTACAAAAATACTAGGAGATGTTTTTTCTCGCTCGAGCGAAATTTCTTGTGCTCGAGCGTCGGTCCGCTCAAGCGGCCATTTCCAACGCTCGAGCGAAGATCGCGGAACAGATTGCTATAAAATATGTGTTTCAGTCAAATTTTAGGATTATGCTTCCAGATCTTCTTCTTGGATATTAGGGTTTATATCTGGGGCTATTTTGCTAGTTTTCTTTGATATTTGATTGAGTATTCAATTCATGGTTTAAGAAGTATACATCAAAGGATTGTTTGTTTATTCTATACAAACGAGAGAGTTGTTTCTTTGGTGGATTCTGGAGAATTCGAGCCTGAAACTTTGGTAAATTCTGGAGTGGCTCATCGTCGTGATTCGACATCGGCGTTATGGATTAAACGTTGGGCAAGACAATTCTGAGGTGAAGACGGGGCTAGAAGATGCACATAGGGGTTGGTTCAATTCGGGCGTGGATTCGCTAGGTAATTGAGAGTATACCTGTGTAATTCCTTTATGTCTTTTTAGTGGATTGTTTTGTGACTTTTGCCCGTAGTTTTTTCATCACAATTGGAGGTGCTCCAATTGTGATTTTTCCACGTAAAATCGTTGTGTTGATTTTTCTTTGATTGTTTGATTGGGATTACTATTTACTGATTGAAATTGATACATAATCACAAATCAATATGTAGCGGATTTCTAGATTTTTCAAATACGAATTGCCTTTTGTGGTTCTGAAAATTACATTCTGCTCCTTCAAATTTCAAAATCACATAAATAATGACCTATTTTATTAATAAATCATTAAGTTAATTAACAATTTTTAATAATGTCAAAAAATATATTTTAATTAACAATTCTGATAATTTTATTATGTGATTTTTATTGATAAATCCATCTTAGAGTTGTTATAACCCATTAAGTCCACAAAGGAATATTATAACCTGATTAGTCCCCATATACTTTTCTTTTTATTCCATAAAGTCCATTTTTCTAATTTTATATTTTTACCTGGACTATTATGCCCTTATATATATATATATATATCGTGTTAATGCATAACATGTTCCCTGTGATTTCGTGGATTCAGTTTTGGCAGTTTCTATCATTCTAATTCAAATGGATACGTTTCTATCTTGCATGCTCGTTTTGAGGCTTTGATGTGCTAGGGTTTCATTGTTGCTGTTGTAGTCTAGTTCGATGATTTTCAAGTGAAGACGACGAATTTGAAGGTGTTCGGTTCTCAGATTTTCTGGAGTATAACTACTTCAAAGTAGTTGTTTTCGAGTTTCTGGATGATTGTAGGATTGCATGATTAAGGTTAGTATCATTTTGGTTATGAATACATGTTCACTTTATGTTTTGATTTCTATGATGGATCAGATACTCTGGTTTTTTGATTAATATGGATCGAATGCTCTGTTTTTTCAATTATATGCATCATACGTGATATAATTCAGAGTATATGGATCAATGTGAATGTTTACATCGTGGTCCTGTGGAGGGGAGGTCATCAGATTAGTGATGAATGTGGATCTTCTATAATTCAGAGTATGTGGAACAATGTGAATGTTTACATCGTATTAGTATTATGTGAAGAATGTGGATATTTGCATTTTACTTTGATGTTTACTTAATGAGGCTCTGTGTGAGTGATATAATTCAGAGTATATGGATCAATGTGAATGTTTACATCGTGGTCTTGTGGAGGGGAGGTCATCAGATTAGTGATGAATGTGGATCGTCTATAATTCAGAGTATGTGGAACAATGTGAATGTTTACATCGTACTAGTATTACGTGAAGAATGTAGATGTTTGCATTTTACTTTGATGTTTGCTTAATAAGGCTCTGTGTGGGTGATATAATTCAGAGTATATGTGTCAATGTAAATATTTATATCGTGTTAATATTAATGAAAGAATGTGAATGTTCTCACTTTACTTTGATGTTTGCTTAGTGAGGCTTTGTGTGGATGATATAATTCAGAGGATATGTATCAATGTGAATATTCACATCTTGTTAATGTGAATTATGGATTTAACACTTGAACTGTACACGTAGTCATCTATTTTTTGCACAATGTGAACTTTCATATCGGTTTGGATTATTTTTTATTATTGTATCGTTGTGTTTTTACAGGAGATGGATACCTTTATGATGTTGGTGTGTACATATGGTTGCAGTACAACTGTAATAAATGTTGCCCACGCATTGTGTTATTCGCGTTTGGTGGACTGTTTGTGTGAAAAATGGGGGGAGTTATCTGCTGGTTCTATTTCATTGTTCTGTCGGTTGCCTGGGATTAACAGGTGTGATTTGGACAATGAGGAAGAATTTCAAAACATGTTACTGCTTGCTAAATCAATGGGGGTACAACATATAGAAGTTGTGGTTGAGTTGAAAAGTGATATTGGTCAGTCAAGTAGCTCGGGATCGCTGCGTGTGGAGGTTGAGGAAGATATTGATGCACTACGGAGATTTTGCCACCATAAGGAGAAGGTGTTGTTGTCAGCCCCTTAGGCAAATGGTATTACGCATATGGGACAACGGTTTGTTGGAGGTGCACAAGAATTTCGTCACATTTTATGTAAGTATGCCATCCAATGTGGGTTTCAGTTTACATATGTCAAGAATGAGACAACAAGAGTTACTGCTGTGTGTGCGATACGTGAGGAGAGAGGCTGTTTGTGGGCTATACATTGTAGAGTACAACGAGCAAATGGTTTTTTTCTACATCAAGAGGTTTAGTGATGTGCATAGTTGTGGTATAGATATCCGAATATCAAAGAATCCACGAGTTAGTTCGGATTTGGTGTCGAGTACCATATCTGAAATTGTGAGAGACAAGCCGTTGACTCGGCCGTGTGAGGTGGTGACTATTTTTGAAGAGGGATTATGGGCTAGATGTGAGTTACCATGTCGTATGGTTGGGTGTGGAGAAAGCAAAGACTGGTATTCATGGAGATCACTTATTATCGTTTGACCAGCTGCGGTGGTATTCGGAGGCTGTGATGTGGTACAATCCGGGGAGTTATGTCAATATTGACTATGATGCGAGTAGTCAACAGTTTTGTCATTTCTTTGTGTCATTCGCTACGTGTATTTCTGGGTTCAATTCTTGTCAGCCTTTATTATTCCTGGATGGAACATTCCTCAAAGGAAAGTACAAAGGTCAGCTACTTGCGGCAACGGCGAAAGACGGAAACAATGGTTAATATTTTTTTTAGCTGTCTATTCATGTCAATATTCACTCTGAGCAGGATAGTCTGGACAAATGAGTGATTGAGAAATTATAAGTAATGTGAACATTGACATTAGTATGCACTGATGTGAATGTTCACATCTGTGTCTGCTAATGACAGTAATGTGAACATTTACATTATTATATACTGATGTGAATGTTCACATCAGTGTATTAATGAACAGTACTGTGAATGTTCACATTATCAATGACTCAACAATCAACAATGAATTATTAATGGTCGTTAATGTGCATGTTCACATCGTTGATGTTTACAAACCTGAATCCAAAAACAACAATAGTAATAGGGCAATGTAGATATAAACATTCACATGACCTGTTTCGTTTATACTGTTTTCTATTCACTTTGGAATATTGTGCCTGTTTGGCAGAGCTTAATTACAGCTTATTTCAGCTTTCAGCTTAATTTAAGCTATTTTGATGTGTTTGGTTTAGCTTATAGATTATAGATTATAGCTTATAGCTTTTTGGAAGTCAGAAATCAGCTTATTCTTTGAGTGGGGCAGGAGATGCTTTAAGAATAAGCTGGAAATCAGCTTATGGTCATAGTTATAAGCTATAAGCTGTTTAGGCATAAGCTATAAGCACTTTCCCACAGCTCTACCAAACAAGGCTATCGTGAATAGTTGTGTATTAGTGTTGTGTTGTAGGTCTGTTTCCTGTTGCATTTGCGATTATTGATTCAGAGACCACGGCCAATTAGTCGTGGTTCTTGCATGAACTTGGGAAGGTTGTTGATGGTAAGCGCCAGATTACTTTTATTTCGGATCGTATTCTTGGTCTGTTAGAAGCTATGCTAAAGGTGTTCCCATCGGCTCATTACGGTTATTGCTCTACAACACTTGAAGAGCAATTTAAGAGACCGGATGAAAGGAATTGATAATGGATTCAGGGATCACCTAGTAAGTAGTTTGGGTGACTGTGCTTACGAGCCAATTGTGGTAGGGTTCCATGAAAAGCTTGCAAAATTAAAAGAGGAGAGTAAACAACGAGCTCATAATTTTTTCAGGGACTTGGCACCTGAGCACGGGGCAAATTCATACTTCAGGTAATAATAGTTTCCTAAGGTGTTCCATTTGTCAAGTTTAGAATGGTAGCGATGTGAATTTTCAGTTTAGAATGGTAACAATCTTCCAATTGTGTTTCATGTTCAATGTAAATGATGTGAATGTTCACATCTGCTAATGATGACTGGTGTGAATGTTCACATCTGTTAATTTGTCAAACAGTCATGCAATGTATTACAGATTTGAATGTTGACACCTGTCATATTTTGTTGTTGTTAACATTCACATCTATCTATCATTTAAGTTGACAACATAATAAGCATATAATGTTCAATGCGAATGATGTTAATGTTCACATCTGTCAACGTGAATGTTCAGACCTGTTAAATTCAGTATTGTACAATGTTTGTGATATTGTGCAGGGGCATGCGTTATGAGGAGATGACATCCAATGCGGTGGAGTCATTTAATAACTGGATTAAAGAAGCACGTAATCTTCCTATCACTCAAATGGTGGACACAATTCGTACTCAGTTGATGCAGCAAATGTCTGAACGGCGTGACCAAGCAAACAAATGGAATGAGCTTATTTGTCCTACATTCGAAACAAGGCTTATGGATTCTTTCAATGACAGCAGATCTTGGCAAGTTAGCAAAGCCAATGAGGATGTGTTTGAAGTTCATTCGATACCATCTGTTACAGTTGATGTTGCGAGGCGTACATGTTCTTGCTTCAAATGGCAAATCAACAGATTCCCATGTAACCATGCTGTTATTGCCATTCAGAAGAGCTGCTACAATCTCAATGATTGTGTGGAACATTACTTTTATGTAGAGACATATCGTGCAACCTATTCGGGTGCCATATTCCCTGTACCATCGGTGGAGAAACCGCTTTTTGATCCCATGGACTTCACTATATACCTGCCAACTGTGAAAAGACCACCCGAAAAGCCGAAAAAGAATAGGATCCCATCAAAGGGTGAGAAACTGAAGCAAATAAGGTGCGGGAGATGTGATAAGTTGGGGAGCCATAATCGGAAATTATGTACGGAGCCGATATAGGATGTACATTTTTCATTTCAACATTGTGTTTTACATTGGATTCTTATATTCATTTTTGAAATAAAATTGTGTTGTGTTGGCAAACATTGTGTTGCAATAAAATTACGTTGCGTTGGCAAACATAATAATGCATTAGCATTTGATTTGTGTTTTTATTTTAATTTTTTAAGTACCAATCTGACATTTATGTTGTTGTGTTTTGGATGAATGCATGATGTTAACATTCACACTTGTGTAATATAATCACATTATGTGAAATAATTGCACATGGGTTGAACTTTTAAACATTTCTGTGGTGTGAATGTTCACATTCTTGTTACTGTTAACAACATCAAAGTAGATGACATGAACACTTACATCAATGTAACCATTCACATCATCAACTCATAAGATGTGAATATTCATGACATCGTTGCTGCCATTCAAATAATCAGAAGTTATGATGTGAATATTCACATCATCAAATTATTAGATGTGAATATTGACTTGTGTTAAGAAATATCATATTCACACATGTCATATTGTGTTACATGAACACTTTAAGCAATTTTCACATCCATGTAGTATGGTTTAAAACATAAGAAAGTGTATGATCATTCTGTGATGTGAACATTCACATCATGTCATGTGTCAAAAAAGAAAGAAAAAGAAAATACAATCTCAATGTGCATGACCAATGCAAAATAGGCCTGAAAATGTATATACATATATTGATTGAAAAATATTTGTACAAGCAGTGATATAGACTTGATTTACAATTAAGCTAGTCTGGTCCAATATGTAAAATCTATTGACACTAAATTGTCTTACATGTGGATAATAGATTTGGGTAACAGTGATAGGTGGACACCCCCCACCTATAGGTTTTCACATTGCACTGTCTTTTTGTGGTTCAGAAAAAGGTGTACTAATGAGTCTCTTATTTGACACCATTCAAAGCGATCTAGGCTGGCAACAATGTCTTCACAGTATGCATGCGCCCTCATGATGTAACAAACTGCAGGCCTGCAATCCACCCTGAAAATGCAAACTTCTTATTAGATTTCGAAATTTAGGTGGGTAATGGTTGTGGAACATGTGTACAAATCGATTTTAGCTTACGAATCTGATGCTTGCTGAGGACAGATGTCTACTGATATGATTGGTTGCGAAGTATTTTGTCTTGATAATTTGGTCCATAATGGTGATGATGGTCTAATATTGTGCACCAAAGCCTCGATGGTAGTCCCTCTGCCAACAATGAAATTCATATTAGGCACCAACCAACATAGTGCATACGTCCAAGTTCAAATATTACACATCATGACAAGTATTATATGTGTCAATCACTTACCACTGTTTGTGCTTTGTCAATATGTGGGTCATGTATTGCTTTCTCTTGGGCGCAGCGAGTTATAATGCCTCCATACATTCTCTTTCACGTCGTAAACAACAATTGTCCAGTGGAAGTTGTCGTGTATTGGGAAGATTAAGAATCTCTGGCCTTGATACTCCTTGATGTGTACATCAATCAGTTTATTTCTCTTGTGGGGGGGGTACTCTTGCATGATTTTCTGCACACAAAGGGCATACAATGATGTATCAAGTATTTATATTAATGTTCGATGTGAATGATGTGAATGTTCACATATGCTAATGATGAGTGATGTGAATGATGTGAATATTCACATCAGTTAATGATTAGTGATGTGAATGATGTGAATGTTTACATCTATTAATTGTGAAACAGTCATGCAATGTATTATAGATGTGAATGTTCACACCTGTTATATTATGTTGTTGTTAACATTCACATCTGTGTATCATTTAAGTTAACAACATATTAAGCATATAATGTTCATTGCAAATGATGTTAATGTTCACATATGTCAATGTGAATCTTCTCATTTGTCATTTTATGTTGTTGCTAACATTCACATCTGCCTATCATTTAAGTTAACAATATAAGCATATAATGCTAAGATGAACATTCACATCTATTGAAACATAAACAAACTAAAAGTCTAGTGGTTACCAAACATGTGCTTGCAAAGATGAATGCTGAATCCTCCAAACTTGGGTTTGACTAGCCCTTGTAGTTCAAGTAGATTTCACCATATTCATCTATCACCTGCAGAAATAGAGGGTGGCAGTACATTATTTGTAGTGTCTTTACAGTGTGTGTGTGTGTGTGTGTGTGTGTGTGTTTTGTACACATTTACAGTTGCCATACGTTGTTGGTTATTGATTCTTCCTTGATGATGTGTATGATGTAATCAAAATACACATCTTTAGTCTTTGAGTCCCCTCGCCACACTAGCAACCTGTGCATTGAAATGATCTAATTTATTAAGTATGTATGTGAACTGAACATGAGCAAAAAAAAAAAAATTTCAGTTGGGGATATGTAAGATCACTTACTCATCACCGCCGTTCTTGTGCAAATTTTGGACCTTCTGCTTGTTGAGTTTGCTCATGTTGGCCCAAACCTTCAGTTTGTTGTTCAAGGTTAACTTCTTGTACTTTGTTGGTTGTTTTTTTTTGTGGATGCTTGTGTAAATCTTGTGCAATTTGGACTGCATGGGGTTGCTCTTCGGCTCCCTCTTTTCCTTTATTTTGGCCAGGCAAGTTGGGGTATTCAAACTCATCCAACCGGTGCTCTTTCCTTACCTCTGCTTTATGCGCTTTACCCTCGATGGTGAGCTGATAATGTGTTCCAATGCTGCAGTGGGGATGCTTCTTAAGGCTGTCATGAGCCTTTTGTGCTTCAACTTGAGTGATAATATGGACGGACTGATCGTCAAAAAGATCTTGAAGAATTGTTTTTTCACATTCCAAGTTGATGACCAACTTTATCAGCCGCTGAATTTCTGTATCTTTCCACTCCATGCAATTCTTCATGTCCATGTCCATGTCCATATTAGATGGGCCTGATTGGTCAAATAGTTTGGCTTCAAGGGCAGTGTAGACACCCCATTTTTGACCGACCTTAAGACTCAGACGTCACCGAATTGAGCGCTCGGTGATGTTGCATATTGTGCTCGTTCAGAAGTCTCAGAGGTCGCGGCCGTGCGCCCTGCCTCCGGACTTCCGAACCCTCTTCTGTGCCTTGCCTCGGTTTGCGAACCAGACTCGGTTTTTCTCTGTTTTCTTTCCTGAGGGGAGGGAGAGGTCCCGTAGACTATCTCTCAGTGGCCGTGGGCTACATTTCGTGCCCGTAGGCCATTTTGCCCATTTCGGAGCTCGGTTCCCGGTTTTCGGAGCCGTCAAGCCGTGTGCCTTGGGTTCGGGACTGTCTAACCATCTCCGAATTCCTCCGGTTTTTGGTATACATCTTATTTACTCCCTTTCAAGGGACACTGGGGTCTTAGATACCCACTTCGTGGCCAAACACCACTTTCGGTGCTTAACGGCCCGGTTCTCGGGACCCCAAACTGCTGTGTTTTGTTTTGGCCCCGAGCATTCGTTTTGCATCGGTTTTTGTTCATTTCTGGCAGGTACCTCTGTTTTTATCACCAGGAAGATCACTGGAGGGTGGGAGGCCAGCAATTGTCTCAGCAACCAGTTATGCTCCTCCGGCGTCCCCCGGCGCCCGTTTTTCTCACTTCCGGGCTAATGTTGAACACCCTAGGGTCATTTTCTTCGAGCAAAAACCACATATTTGTGTTGTACACACATGGGAGGACCCGAAAAACACATGGCCGGCTAGTAATTCTTTGGTCCATTTTTGAACCTCTTTGAAAAGATGGCTTGTTGGTTTCTCCTGTTTTAGAGTTGCCAATTTCCAACCATAGGGTCTTGTTGTACACATATGGGAGGACACCAATCTTTGGTGGCCGGCCAGAAATTCTCAAATGACCATTTTGCCCCTAGCCGGCCGGCCATGAGGGGTGGCCGGCCGGCCACCTGCAGCAAAAGTGCCTAGCCGGCCTGCTTCCTTGGGATGTATGCATTCCAGCTGTGCTTTGATTTTCCCCAAAAAATATCTGATCCGGGGGAACCTTTTGGAGGGAAATAAGAGCTCATTTCCCTCCATTTGGCCAAGGATTCCTCTCTCCCTCTCTTGTCTACATTGGTGTCCTCCCAACTCAAGAGAAGAGATTACAAGCATTGGTTGGAGCATATACATACATACAACTTCATTTCCTTCAAGTTTTGGTGCCATTTCTTCATCATCTTCAAGCTCTACCATCACAACTCCATTCCAGCAGCTAGGAGAGCTTTCCAGCAGCTAAGAGGCTCCCATTCTTCAAGCAAAAGGCAGCCAAGACTTGTCTACAAGGGTACGTCTCACTTTCCCTCTTTTGTAGCCCATTTTTGCCTCGTTTCTTAAGCCTATTTGCTTATTGTTTTGAGCTCCGACCTTAACTGAAACTAGGTCTATTTTGAGCTATTCTTCATGTTTGTTCAAGGGCTCAACCCTGTTTGAGCCCTCCATCTTGCACTTGTTTCAATATCCTCTTATATGCCATTATTTTGCATTGAATATTTGGCCTATTTTGATCTGTTTCCGAGCATAATGTAAACTGTAAGAGGGCCCATTTTGAGCCCCTCTTCAACCTTGAAGAAGGGCTCAACCCTGTTTGGGTCCTTTATCTTGCACTTGCTTCATAATCTCTCCTATTTACCGTAAATTTGCATGATTTGTTTGGCCTACATGTAGTCTGTTTCGGAGCATGTCATGAACTGTGAGTAGGCTATTTTGTGTCCCTCTACAACATTGTAGAAGGGATCAACCTTGTTGGGGGCCTCCATGTTATACTTGTCATTTATACCCCTCTTTGGCCCCCATTTTGCATGCTTTTTTAGGCTTATCTAGCTTCTGTTTTCGGCCATGAGCAGTACTGAAAATATCCATATTTTGGCCTTCTTGTCATGTTTTGTTAAGGGTCCAAGGCTGTTTGATGAATGTAAGGCATACCTCATGTTATAACCTTTGTTGGCTTCATTCTTGCATGACATTTTTAGCAAGTTTGCATACTGATTTGAGGGTTGTCATAAACTTTAAATGTGCATTTTTTTGGTCTCTCATCAGTGTTGTAGAAGGAAATTTTTTCAGTTTGAGCATCGCATACATCACTTGTTTCAATAACCCTCTCTTGGCCCCCATTTTTGCATACCATTGTTGTCCTATCTATGCTTACTATTTCGCCATGTTTTGTACTGTAAAAAATGCTATTTTGGGGCTGCCTTGCTACTGTTTTGCATGTTATGTACCAATCATGCATGTTTAGTATAGCTGTAGGCCATTTCGGGTGCTTAATATCGCATTTCGGGACCATTCCGTGCATTTGGTGTCATTTCCCCACCTTTCGGGACTGTTTTGCATCATTTGTGAGTGCTGAAATTCATTTGCATGTTTACATATCATATGCCATGCCATTTCATGCCTTAGGGCCATTGCCTCGGTTTGCGTGCCCGTGTGCACGCATTTCGAGGCACTTCATTTTCATCCATCGGCCTCTTATGTTGAGTGTGGCTGAGGCTCGCTCATGTTAGTGTAAGTCCATTCGCATTCTGTATGCCATTTTAGTCTCATTGCATTCCGTATGCCATTGCCTCGGTTTGCGTGCCCGTGTGCACGCATTTCGAGGCACTTCATTTTCATCCATCGGCCTCTTATGTGAGTGCGGCTGAGGCTCGCTCATGTTAGTGTAAGTCCATTTCGCATTCTGTATGCCATTTTAGTCTCATTGCATTCCGTATGCCATTGCCTCGGTTTGCGTGCCCGTGTGCACGCATTTCGAGGCACTTCATTTTCATCCATCGGCCTCTTATGTGAGTGCGGCTGAGGCTCGCTCATGTTAGTGTAAGCCCATTTCGCATTCTGTTTGCCATTTTAGTCTCATTGCATTCCGTATGCCATTGCCTCGGTTTGCGTGCCCGGTGTGCACGCCTTTCGAGGCACTTCATTTTCATCTCACGGCCTCTTATGTGAGTGTGGCTGAGGCTCTCTCATGTTAGTATAAGTCCAATTTGCATTTGGAGTCTCATTTCATGCCTTAGGGCCATTGCCTCGGTTTGCGTGCCCGTGTGCACGCATTTCGAGGCACTTCATTTTCATCTCACGGCCTCTTATGTGAGTGTGGCTGAAGCTCTCTCATGTTGGTGTAAGCCCATATTGCATCGCATATCTCATTTTAGGTCCTGTTGCATTCCGTATGCCATTTTCTCGGTTTGCGTGTCCGTGGGCACGCATTTCGAGACACCTCATTTTGGTCTCATTGTATGTCATATTTTAGGCCATTTCATGCCCTCGGATCATTGCCTCGGTTTGCGTGCCCGCGTGCACGCATTTCGAGGCATCTCATTTTCATAGCATTGTGTATGTTAGGATTGTATATTAGCTGCATTTCATGCATATTGCATTGTGTTCGGAATAGGAGTTAGCTCGGGCACGGGAAACGAGGCACGTTTCGCACCCCGAGTGACGGAACGGGTCTCAATTCCCAGGTCACCGACACTCCGGATTACCCATGATGGAGTTAGGTTTTGTTGTAGCATTCATACGCATTCATCCTATATTGAGTTGTGCAATCCGACTCCTTGGCCATCATGCATCGAGATGCGTGATTGGTGGCACGAGGATCGAGGCATGCATATATTTGGTGAAATACATTGCTATGCCCCTTTCCTGCTCTCTGTTGCAGCAAAATGAAGAATCAGCAACTTTTCGGGCTTGGCACGCATTTCAAGAGCAGGTGCAAACAGAGGCTAATTGGGGCATCCCAGTGGGATTTCAGCGCCAAAGCAGCCCGGCATGCATCATTCATCAGAATCAAGGCAGCCCCTGGCTTGCATGCCAGTTTACAGTTTTCTTAGTTAATTTGTTAATTAATTAGGAATTTGTATATTATTTGGACTGTAATATTTTGGACTGTATTATTCTTTCATTTGGGACTGTATATTTATTCGGACCCTCTGTGCGAGGGCATAACTGTAATAAGTGTGGGTGTGTGTGATGTATGTCTTCCAACCCCACGTCTTTCTTCCCTTTTATTTATCTGCTTATGATGGTTAGATATAGGACATATTTCAATTAGCATACAGTATGACAGCATGTTTGCATCATTCATCTGTTTTGCACGCACCGGGCTCGGCGCATCATACAAACTGCATTTGTATTTCAATTCCAAATTGAATACTTGATAGCTGTAGCATTTCATATGCCATGTTTAGAATAGCCGAGCCTGCTATAATTTGCATCTTTGCATGTGTTGCATTAGGCAATTTTGTGTATCTAGGATCATGCATGGATTTCTAACAAGCTTCTGTTTTGGCTTGGAGTACTCGGTAAGTTTTATGCTTTAGCATCCTTGCATGCGTGTGAGTGTTGCCATGATAGCATGCTTGCCATGAGGCTATTTGCTTATGTGATATAACTGCCTGAATGCCTGTGGGTGAAGGTTAGGTTACTTGGATTGGGACAATTCATCAAATGTTTGTTTTAAGCCACTAGATAGTGGCAATACCATGTTTTCTAAGCCCACCCGAGGGTGGCAAAATCTGCATCTTAAGCCTACCTGCGGGTAGCAAACCATCTTTCAAAAACAAAAATGAAATGTTTTGTTCCAATTCAGGCGACTTGTCTATACTTGTATGCTGTGCGCATCACATAGTAACCTAGGCTAATAACCGGAATAAGAACATACAATGTTTTCAAAATAAGATATCATGGTTAGTAGAGGCCGGTCTTTGACCGGGCGAGCGGGGGTGCTCACGAAGTGACCTTCCCCAATTGTACCCAAGTTCCCGAGCCGAGGCAACTTTGGTGATGACGGACACGTGGCCTTTGGCACCGAGTCAGGGTTTCCTAAATTTCCTCATTAAAAAATATTTAGGTGGCGACTCTGTATCTGGCAAAGCAGTCCATGTTTGGCACTTCTTTCAAAAAATCTATTTCAAAACGATTTGCCGGATTTGGACTCTTTGGTTCGAGATTTAGAACCGTGACATTTGAGTCCTTCGAACTGTAGTGACCCAATATCGAACCAGAACGGGGGGGGGACTCGCACTCCTTCCCCGGGATGCGTTCGGGGACGTCTACAGTTTCTGGCGACTCTGCTGGGGACTTGGAGAACTTGACTCGAACTCATGATATCTGGTTTTGACTACACTTGTGTGTTTCTTTGCATTGCATTTGCATTGGTGCGCCTAGGACACCGTGTTTGCCATATGCCATTCCCGAACGATTTGCCGGAGGCTTGTCTTGTCAAGGCATGACCATAAGGCTGATCGGCTCTGGGCTCTGACAGCATGGGAACACAAACCCCGGTTTTACCGGGGCACCCTTTTTGACCATTCGACCTAGTGCATATTCAGATCCATAGTGACCATTCCAAACTAGGACAGGTTGCTTACACGGTTTATAGGTTGTTTGAAGCCGCTGCATGCGTAGTGAAACCCTAGTTCCTGACAAAATAGGACAGGGAAACCCTACCCCAACATAGGGGTGTTTTGGCTCTCACTTATCTGCTATGTGCTTGTTAGAGTGCGTCTCTACAGGGAATGCATGTATCAGTTGAGTTTGGGCATCAGGCCTTGTGGGCATCATGTCAGTATCTGAGATCAGTTGTCTGCGGATATCCGATTCAGTTTTGGGGAACAGTGATATAGGGACAGTAATCAGTGATCGAGGACAGTGTATACCCAGCTTATCAACCGTGTGTTGTATGCCCGACTGTGTGTTGTGTATTTAATTTAAGCTGTTATGCTGTCCGTTTTTCTGGTTATTTATTTCCTTTTCGCTTTATTTATCTCTTTGCTAGGGCAGGGTTTGTAGCACAATTGCTTCTGAACCCGTAGATATACCCCAAGCACTTTGGACACGAGGTCGCCGACTCATTCGATCCGAGGATCTGGTTGACGGACATCCAGTGTTCCACTCTCTACCCCCGGTTGTTAGAAGAAGACCGAGGAGGCGCAGTGTGTCAGAGCAGAGATTACCGGGGCAGCAGTCTACTTTAGCAGCAAACAGTCGGACTGAGGTTTCTGTTTCCACTATAGAGATACACTTACCGGTCATTCAGATGGATCCACCGAATACATCAGGGATGGAGGCGATGATGCGCCAAATGCAAGAGAGCATGAGACAGATGAAAGAGGATGCCATCCGCCAAGCGGAATTTTCTAAGCAACAGGCTACAGTTATGGCCCAACAGGCTGAGCTCATTACCAGGTTCTAGCAGCAAACCGGAACATCAACCTCACACCCAGCTCCTCCTCCACCCGGAGCTCCATTACCCGAGCAGGCATCCACTGGTCAGAATACCCTGCCAAATCCCCAGAATACCCCCCTGAACACCCAGAACACCCTACCCAATGTCCAGAATATTCAAGAGGACACAGGCCATCCAACGGGGCTGGCTCCGCCCCCACTTCTGCCTCAACTGTCCAAGAATCTTACACCCAATCACCCGGACTCTCCATTCGAGTTCGAGGTAGACCACACAGCTCTGAAATTGAGCAAACTAGAGAAGCTTTTTAAGAAGTCTCAGGGGGTGAAGGCCATCCCAGACATCGAAGATGGGTACACCGACGTGGCCGTAACATTGCCAGACAGAGTTAAGATGCCATAGATTGATCCTTTTGATGGGTCAGGGGATCCTATGGTCCATCTCCGGCTGTTTTCAGACATCCTGCGGCCAATGGGCCTAACCCGACCACAAAAGCTTTCCCTGTTTGGCCGAACATTGTCGGGTGTGGCAGCCATTTGGTACACGAAGCTAGAAGATGACGTGAAAAGAAGTTGGGATGAGATGGCTGAGGCCTTCGTTGCACAGTACTCGTACAATACACAGATCGAGATTACAACTCGTGATCTCGAAACGACGAGGCAAGAGGCCAAGGAGACTTTCTCAGACTTCGTAACTCGATGGAGGGCAAAGGCATTGATGATGACCTTGAGGCCTACAGACAAAGATCAAATTAGGATGATTGTGCGCAATCTCCAACCAAAACTCATGCAGAAGATGATCGTACTCCCCTTTCCCACCTTCTCAGACTTACATGAGATGGGGGTACAGATCGAGGATGCGATGAAGCAAGGTCTGATTGACCAGGACCGGGAGCAACCTCGGAGGACATTCAACCGCAATAACAACGCAGGCCCGAGTGGCGCTGCAAACACAAGGACTTCGGAGGTCAGTATGGTCACCACCAATCCCCCTCCCCAGCCAAGGCCCATGGTGGCCACCCCCTTTTCCAGTACATCCGGGAGCAGTACCCAAGCCCCAAGATTCTAGCCCAGAGGCCAAAGAACCTTTACTCCACTATACATGCCCTTGTCCAAGGTTCTGGGAGTCTTAATTAGAAAGGGACATCTAAAACCCCTGGAGCCGAGGCCGCCACCAAATCCACTCCCCCCCTCTCACAACCCAGCCAAATACTGTGCCTACCACCAGCAGCACGGTCATGATACCGACCATTGTTTCAGGCTGCGCCACGAGGTTCAGGACCTCATTGACAAAAATATTATTCTACCTCCCGAAAGACCCAACGTCACAACCAACCCACTCCCTACCCATAACCAAGATCCACCACCCAAAAGAGTCAACCTCATCCAAACTGGGGTCGTATCCTACGATCCTAGTATCTACATTACTCCCTCCCACCTACCCAAGCCGGAGGTGATCCTTCCCGACTGCACTGACTTGTGCATGTTGGACACCTTCACAACCCAATCCGAGTCAAAGGTGGTGACCACTGAAGACGGAATAAGGCGGGTTTCAGAGGAGAACAGAGTTGTTGAGTCTGGGGTCAAGCGGTCTGGGAATTACGCTAGGGGAGCCTATGATCCAAGCGAATACATTTTATCATTGGGCCGGTCTGAGCTGAGTGTGGGGTTGCCAGAAAAAGCTGAACTGTGCATGATTCAGGGGGACAGACTTGAATAGGGGGCAGATGATCTAGCAACAGTGGAGGAGGACTTCGCCAACCTCCATTTCTTCAACGACCAAGAATCAGGAGATGCAACAATCAACTGGTTTGAATATGAGGAGTCGGCGGAGGCCACCGGGTGGTTAGATGATCAGCCTGATATTGTGGAGTTTCAGCCAGAGCAGAGCCCGGCAGGGGCGAGGGTATCAACTGTGGCCGGAAGGGCCGAGAGTCAGAATGGATTGCTGGAGAGCGCCGGTACAAAGAATTCCACTCGGGACTTAAGCATTGTGGATGCAACGACAATGGAACAACAAATTGCAGCAACGCAGACAGAACAGGAGAAGTTTTGGGATTCTGAGAGAATCAGAAAGGCAAAAGCCCATGAAGGGGCTGAGAGCGCTGTGGGCACAAGAACGGACAATGCTGTGAGCATATGGGATGAAGGTACTGAGAGTACACATTTGTCAGAACCAGACAGGTGTCTTTTGGATGCTAACGGGATGTGGTGGGAAGACGACGACTTACGTCTTGCCCACACAGACGAAGATTGGGGAGTAAATCAACCAGACAGCACCTGGTACCTCGATGAGGTGGACCACATAACCAGGAGTGGGCGGTACTTCAAGCCCCCGCACCTAGACCAACCAGAAGCATCTGGTAAAGACAAGGAAGCTGAGAAACAGAGAGAGAGACAAATTGAAGAAGAAGTTGTGTTGAGGCAATTGAAGAAGATACAAGCAGACATCTCCATCTGGGGACTGCTAATGGCTTCACGGGTACACAGACAGGCTGTCCTATCTGCCATGGACAAGGCCAAACTCTCAATCGATACTACACCAGAGCAACTGGTCGGGCTGGTTTTTCCGGGAGGGGGTTCCCCGGCATTAACCTTTTCAGACAAAGAGCTGCCGCCTGAGGGCGTGAATCATAACAAACCTCTCTACATTTCCGTGGAATGTAGAGACAAGTGGATACCGGTGGTACTTGTTGATACCGGGTCTGCCATCAACGTCTGCCCAGCCAGAACAGCATATGCAATCGGGTTGAAGCCCGCGGACTTCGTCCCAACCACTCAGGTGATCAAAGCATACGATAATACAAGTCGAGAGGTGATGGGGACTGTCAAAATCCAAACCAAGGTTGGGCCTGGACAGCATGAGATAGATTTCCATGTCTTGGAGGTCCCCGCAACTTTCAATCTGCTTTTGGGGCGACCGTGGTTACACCAAGTGAAGGCCGTCTCGTCTACTCTGCATCAAATGGTGAAATACCCCTGTGGAAAGGGAGTAGCCATCGTGTTTGGGAATTCATCGATCCATCCCCCTCCGGAGGTGTCTACACCAGTCCTAGAAATCGAACACGGCATGGAGGACGTGTTTATATCAGGATTTACTCTGGCCGAGGCCCGGGTTGTGCAAAACATCATGGCTGTAAATGAAGGTATGTACGTCAGTGCTCAATCCGTCTACCTCATGAACAAGCTACAACACATCCCCGGGATGGGATTAGGAAAGAGCGGCAGGAAAGGCGTCGCAACATTGGCCGAAGTGCCACACAACCCGCATACCTTTGGACTGGGTTATTTGCCCACCAAAGAGGACTGGGTGAGGAAAGGGAAGGAAATGGCCGGAAGAGCCAGAGCAAAGCAGGCTGGGAAGCCATTCGACTTGATGCATAGGCCCATCCAGGGCACCCTGAACGGACGCTTCGTCCGGGAGGGGGAGGATTTTCCATTTTGCGGCTTCCCAGAACCGTGGATAAACGCGGAGAAGAAGCGCGTGCCCGGTTTTGAGATCTTTTTCGACCTGCAACTACCCGGGGAGGATGTTGCCGAAGAGTAGACGGACCCATCAGCTGAGGTTGAGCAGTGTAGGGCAGTGGATCCTGAGGGCACAGAATTTGAAATGGGGGTAGCGCTGGCATGTCTACTCTCTGATCCTCCGATCGACCATAAGTGCTTGGGGGATAACTCTGAGGTTTCCATGATTGGGGATGAAACGGCTGCAAGCCAACCAGCAGCTATCTTGGATGCATCTATCGCACCCTCTCTCACTTGGCAGTACGAGGAGGGATTTTTGTCCAGCAGCACCGGGTCAGGTAGTGAGCCGGAATCTGATTCCACCGAGTCTTGTGAGTCGGAATCAGGTTCCAGCTCGACTGAGTCTGAGTCTGGTACTCCTGGGGATGTTAACCCGGATGCCACAGTCCTGTCTGGGTCGTCTTTTTCCTTTTCATTTGAGTCTGTTGTAACCGATGAATTGGACGATCTGGCTGTGCCTAATGAGAATGAACTATCTGTGGTTTTTGAGTACTTTTCTGTGCCCCTAATTTATTGCATTAATTCAGACTTTCAAATTTTTGATGAAAACGAAGAGGACGAAGTTCCTCCAGTTTTACAACGTTTAATTGAGCAAGAGCAAGAGCAAGAGAGATTTGTTAAACCATTAATGGATGAAATCATTACCGTGAACATCGGTACTGAGGAGGACCCGCGGCTGGTCCAGATCGGGTCCACGTTGTCTTCGGAGGAACGCGAGCGACTAGTCGCTTTATTAAAAGATTTCAAAGATGTTTTCGCGTGGTCCTACGAAGACATGCCTGGAATCGATCTTGAGATTGTACAGCATCGGATCCCCCTTGACCCCGAGGCCCGACCTGTCAAGCAGAAACTCAGAAGGATCCGCCCGGACTGGGCTCTCAAGATTAAGGAAGAGGTCACCAAGCAAATCGACGCAGGCTTCCTGCTGGTATCTGAGTATCCGACTTGGTTGGCCAACATTGTTCCGGTGCCGAAGAAGGACGGCAGGATCCGGGTATGTGTGGACTTCAGGGATTTGAACAGAGCTAGTCCGAAGGACGACTTCCCCTTACCGCACATCGATGAGTTGGTAGATTTCACAGCAGGGCATGCATTGCTCTCATTTATGGATGGCTTCTCAGGATACAACCAGATAGTGATGGCACCAGAAGACAGGGAAAAGACTGCATTCACCACCCCGTGGGGGACATACTGCTACAGGGTAATGCCGTTTGGGTTGAAGAACGCTGGAGCTACTTATCAACGGGCCGCGACCACAATATTACATGATATGATTCACAGAGAGGTAGAGGTGTATGTGGACGACATGATTGTCAAGTCCAAAGAAAGAGAGGGCCACTACACCGCCTTGCATAAGTTTTTCCAAAGGATCAGGGAATTCCGGTTGCGGCTGAACCCTCAAAAATGTACGTTTGGTGTTATAGCGGAAAAAATGTTGGGGTTTCTGATTACACAAAGGGGCATCGAAGTCGACCCTTCCAAAATCAAGGCCATCCTAGAAATGCCCCCACCAAGGACTGAAAAGGAGGTGAGAGGCTTTCTGGGTAAAGTGCAATTCATAAGACGGTTTATCTCAAAATTAACCTTGACTTGTGAACCACTTTTTGGTCTTCTGAAGAAAGGAAAGAAGTTCCAATGGGACGGCCGATGTCAAGCTGCGTTTGAGCAGATTAAAGAGTATCTACAGAACCCGCCCGTTTTATCGCCACCAGAACCGGGGAAACCGTTGATTTTGTATCTGTCAGTGACGGAGACCACGATGGGCTGCATGCTTGCTCAAGAATCAGAAGACAAGGTGGAGAAAGCCATCTACTATTTAAGCAAGAAAATGCTGGAATATGAGACCCGATATACACCGCTGGAAAAGGCTTGCTTAGCTCTGGTATGGGCTACCAGGAAGCTGCGGCACTACTTGTTAGCTCACTCCGTAATGTTGGTTTCACGACTCGATCCCATCAAATATCTTTTCGAGAAACCAGCGCTTACGGGTAGGCTAGCTCGTTGGTTGCTGTTGCTCTCCGAATTTGACCTCAAGTATGTCACACGCAAGTCGGTGAAGGGAAGAGTAGTAGCAGAGTTCCTTGCCGACCATCCGGTTGAAGGGGATGAAGCAGTGGAGTATTTGTTCCCAGATGAAGCCATTTTGCATATCGACGATGAAACTTGGACGATGTACTTTGATGGAGCGTCAAATCAACATGGGTATGGGATAGGAGTGTTGCTGATAGCGCCCGACAATTCCC